>OU696696.1:175692228-175893230 GCA_916050605.2 Platycheirus albimanus
TCCCGCATACTCCACCCTACCTGGCAAACAATCCACCAAATCTTCAACAAAAAGCGCAAATAGATTTATACTTAGCGTGCATCCTTGTCTTACTCCTGATACAGTTGAGAACCAGTGCGAAAGTCCCTCATCATCCCACACAGCTGCTTTGGTATCGGCTTAAAGTTTTTCAATAAGACCCCCGAACATCAAAGACATCCCCATACGATACAGTTTATATAAGAGGGCATCCCTGTTTGTAGAGTCAAAGGCTGCACTAAAATCGAAAAAAGGCGTTAAGCTTCTTGCCCTTTGAAAGAAATGAATTCGCAATGCTACTTAGGACACAAATGTGGTCGATTGTGGAGTATCCCGACCTCAAACCAGCTTGAAATTCTCCCAGCAAGTTATACACTTGTTTAGCTTTTTTTGCAGCACAGCAGTGAAAATTTTATATTTTGCATTTAAAAACGATATGCCTCAATGGCTCTATAGTTTCCAGTATTATTGGTGTCTCCTTTTTTAGCTATGGTAAAAATGAGTGCCTTCTTTGAATCTCTGGGGTACAATACCGTCATCAAAAATAGAGTTAAACAAAGAGCTGAGTCCATTGATTATCTCACTCTTACTCCAAATAGAATCCTATTTGAACCAGCCACCTTGCCATCCTTTAAGCTTAATACAGCCGCTCTTATCTCCTATCTGGCTTGCTTTCTATAAGAGAGAGAGAGAAAGAGAGACAGACAGAGAAACATGCGCACGCCGCACAGCTAACAGTAGCTTACTATAGCAAAAAGTGTCGTGACAACTTTTGGTCAGAATTTTTTCCGTCTAGCCCCCTTTCACAACGCGCGATAAGGAACTTCGTTCCAATAATACAATAATAAGAATCAATGGCAGAAAATTGCTGTGTTATGTGTTTACGTTTGTGGCCTTTGTGGGATTTTTGGCTTTCAGAAAAGGTAAAAAACTTTTTATAAAATAAGCCAAAACACCATTTTGAGCTCGATTTCAATTTAGCTGCTATATAATGAAATAAAGTTCTCTTCATAAGCTTTCATATGACATAAGTTTCATCACTATTGAGCAATGTTGAAAATTGGGCCCAAAATGCCCACGATCCTTTAATATATATGGATGTCTTCTTTAAAACCAACATAACGATGTTAACCGTTCAATGGAGACATACAGGGTGATCGGTATAAGGTGTTACAAAAAGCTAGAGCAAGTAGGTTAGTCGAGACAAGAAAAAAGTTCGTATAGGAGGAGGGGTCCCCTGCGTTTAACCGGGAGTAGATTTGGTTATTTTTGAATAGCTTGGCAACAAAAACTCCTAGTGCCATACGATTGTCATTGTCGAACTCAAAACTAAAAAAAGTATTGAATTTTAATAACGAGAATAATATTTAATAACATACAATTTTGAAAATGTATGTTTTAACTTTTTTTCAAAATTTTGAGTTTGAAAGTTAATAATTTGAAAATGGTTCACTTAAAGAACTTTATTTAAAAACACTACAAAAGAAGAGGTTTCTGGCCTTACAAAAAAGTATAGCATGGCATTGTAGGATTTACTATTATTTTGTAATAATTTTATTCAAATTTAATTAAATTGTTTATAAACCTGGCCCTCCTGGCAAAACGGAGGGGAATAGACCCCCCTTCCGTACGACTTTTTTTTTGTATTGACCAAACCTACATGCTATAGCTTTTTGTAACACCTTATACCAATCACCCTGTATAGTGATTATATAAACCGATAGATTTTTCCAGAAATTCCCTTAGTCAATCAAATGTCATCAAGGGTGATCATTAACACAGTAATCAATAAATTAGCTTTTGAATAACATCTGCCTGGATATCAATACTGTGGACCTGAAACAAAACTAGCCGGAGAAGATCCAGGAATTAATTTACATGATCAAGCGAAAAAGAGTCATATTGAAGAATGCTAGTTTAGCCGAGCGATCAAATGCATGAATAGTTACTAATCTTATCAAAACTAAACTAAAATTAGGTATGGGGCGTTCAAAAAGTGAAAAGAAAACCAATCCTAAGAAAACCAATTCTAAAGGAAAAAACAACACTGTTAAAATCTTCAATGGGCATTCTTCAAAATTAATAGAACTCACTTAAATTATTTATTATTAATATATTTATTCAAAGGATCTTTAAAAAGAATGAGGAACTTTAAATTTGGCTTTTTGAGCCCGTGTTGGCGCTTTCAATTCACAAATACGAATGACGCATTTCAAATAGAAAACGGTTCGAATCCGTTTTGAATTTGCCGTCTGTATTGTGTTGTGAATTGTCTCGCTCTCGGCGTCTTTATTAATTTTCTTTGGGTGTTGCGTGAGTTATGTTTGTTGCTTTGCTCAAGGATTCTTCTTTTATTTTTCGTGTGGTTTGTATTTCACCACTAGATGTCGTTCTTGGGGTTGATGGCAGCGTTGCCAACAATACCCTCCGGTACGTCGACATCTTTTGTCGGCTTACCAGACTTACGAACATCAAGAACGGCTATCTTAACTGCAGGACGAACGTAAATACCAGTGCTCGTCTGTACTGTCACTTTACGGACCTGTCCACTTCTGCTAATCATTGTGTCCAGTATTTGTCCTTTTGGTCAGAGATTCCTCGGGTTGGAATCATCTACGATGATGACAATGTCTCCAGGTTCAATGGGTTTGGTAGGCTTAAACCATTTTGTCCTCCGTGTGAGTGTTGGAAGGTATTCCCTAATCCAGCGTTTCCAGAATATGTTTGCATATTGTTGCGCTTTCATCCAGTTCTTCCTTAGCAGGCTTCCATCATCTGAAGGTTTACTAACGACTTTACTTCCATCAGATGACCCAAGGAGAAAGTGATTCGGAGTCAACGCTTCATCGTTTTCAGTCTCCAGTGGCACGTACGTCAGTGGGTGGCAGTTAATGGTCCTCTCTACTTCTACCATCATGCTGTGGAGAAGGTCATCGGATGGGCTCCGCATTGGCATGATCTGTTTTAGCACCTTTTTTGTTGCTTGGATCATTCCTTCTCAGCTACCCCCCATGTGTGGCGATGAAGGTGGGTTAAAAATCCATCTAGTTACTGGCGAGGACAATTCCTCGACGAGGATCTTCTGCATTACTGCAGCTTCTTCAAGTTCCCGTTTCGCCCCATGGAAGTTTGTGCCATTGTCACTGTGGAACTCAGTTGGTATTCCCCGCCAAGCAATGAACCGTTTGATAGCCAGTATTCAAGAGTCAGAAGAGAGGCTATTGGCTAGCTCTATGTGGACGGCTCGTGTTGTGAGGCATGTTATAAGCACGCCCCAGCGTTTCTCTGTTCTCTTGCCTAACGCAACGGTCATCGGTCCAAAATATTCGATTCCGGTGAAAGAGAATGGTCGGAAAAACGTAGACATTCTTGCAGCTGGGAGGTCACCCATCATTGGTGGCATCGGAACTGCATTATTATTTTTGCAATGTTGACAATTTTTTACGGCACCCTTCACAGCAATACGAATTTTTGGAATCCAATATTTTTGCCGAAGTTCGTTTATCACGGTTTCATTATTGAGGTGGTGAAAGCGCTCATGGTAATATTGATTCAGGAGTCCGGTGAGATGGTGTCCATTCGGGAGTAATATTGGTCGTTTCATGTGAGGCGAAGCTCCCACTGCTGCATCTATTCGACCACAAATGCGAAGAACCTTATTGTCGTCCAAGTACTTTGAAAGTTTATATATGTGACTGCTAGCTTTTAATCCTTTTCTTTCGCTAAGCGGCAAGTCATCATCAGCCTTCAACTTTGATATTTCACCGGGATATGTTTCGAGTTGCGCTTGGCGAAAGAGATAGTTTTCAGCCTCTTGATACTCTTCACGCGATATGAAACCCTTTCGCTTTACCCTTTTTTCCCTTTCCCTTTTTTTTTGCCCTTGCGTTGTAAGTGAATCGAAAAACGAAAACTTGTGATCGTAGTAAGCGTCGCCATTTAGAAAATCTGCTAAATTCTATCAAACTTTCAATTTTAATTTTTTCGATAAATAAGTGCGTTTTGATTTCTTCGGAGGTAGTATTGTCCTTTGAGATATCCTCAGGCCAATCAGCTTCTGGATACTGCAAAAACAATGGTCCTGTGAACCAACGACTAGAGGAGCTGAAATCGGTGTTCTTTGCCATTTGGTACCCTCATCTGCAACATTTAATTTTGTTGGTACGTATCGCCAAGCATTAATGTTTGTATTTTCCACAATTTCTCCTACGCGAAAAGCAACAAATTGGCGATAGCGTCGATGATCTGAGAGAATCAAACATAAAACGGTCTTTGAGTCTGTCCAGAAAAACGTTCGAGCCATTTATATAGAGTGGTTGACAGCGATATTCTTGGCCAAGCGAGTACCAAGCTTAGCAGCTTCGAGTTCAAGCCGAGGGACTGAAGCCAGCTTCAGTGGAGCTATACGAATCTTGGCTCCTATCAAAGTAAACTCAACACGGTTTTCATGAGTCGTTCTCATATACGCAACAGCTGCATACTCCTTGTCACTGGCGTCCACAAATACGTGAAGTTCAGCTTCGACGCCATCACCAAATCGCATGTCAGCCAGGAACATCTTGGAACGGAAATCTGTTCAATTTGATTAAACAGTCTTGCCCATTGCAGCCAGCGTTTGTAGTGTTCATTACTTATTCTATCATCCCATCCAATAGCATGTCCATTTACTGGGGTCCTCCAAACGACTTGCATCAGTATTTTCAAGAATATTAAAAATTGGCTATCAACCCCAAAGGGTCAAAGATTGACATCAAAACTCGAAGTACTTCCCTCTTTGTTGGCTTACGATCCGACGGTAGGATGTCTTTTTATGTTCGGCACAGTACGTATTTAAAAGAATCTGTATTAGTGCACCACCACATTCCGAGTACTTGGGCTGCTCCCATGTCGTCACACATGTAAAGGCTTCGTTTTTCCATCGTTGAACAATAAGTGAGTTGGCTTAAGACTTCGGGCGAGTTTGAAATCCATTTGCCTATTTCAAATCCCCCACGCCGATGAATCATTGATACGTCCGTCGCCAACTGGAGTGCCTCTGCTTCCGAATTTACGATTTCCAATAAATCGTCCACGTAATGATTTTCCGTAATGCATGTAACACTTTGGTGAGTATCGTTAAACTCTAATGCATTAATGTTCTTGACATACTGGGCACAGTAAGGAGAGCAGGTCGCTCCGAATGTCATTACCTGCATGACATAAGTATCTGGCTCAGACTGGATATCATCTTCCCACCAAAGGAATCTTTGTGCTTGCTGGTCTTCTCTTTTGATGAGGACTTGATGATACATCTCACGTATATCACCACAAATAGCAATTCGCCTTTCTCTGAACCGGTACAGAACACCCAATAAAGAAGTCAGCTGGTCGGGTCCTTTTAGAAGCACAGAGTTCAAAGATACTCCATTCACCTTTGCCGCTGCATCCCATACAATTCTTATTTTTCCCGGTTTGTTAGGATTTAAGACCGGAAATATAGGCAAGTACCAAGTGCGTTGATTACCATCCTCAAGCTCAATTTGCGTCAACCGACGAATATATCCTTTGGAAAGGTAGTCTTTTATTTGAGATTCCATTTGACTTCTCATTATTGGTTCGTGTCTTAGCTTTTTTCGAAGACACTCAAACTGACGTACTGCCATTGGACGACTTTTTGGCAGTTGTATTGTATCATACTTCCACAACAGACATGTTTCGGTTGCCTACGCGTTTGTTTTCAGATTCCAACTGCTCTAGGGCTCTTTGTTCTTCGTATGACATTATTGAATGGGGCTGAATTGATGTTTCTCCCAAACTATCCAGCGAAAGGTAGTCTTTTAGCATGTCGCTGAGTGCCCTCTTCACATTCGCAGTGGTGAAAGCTGTGGAATACGTGACTGTTTACTGCTGACTGTTGTCCTCCAATCACCTTTCGATACGGTCCATAGATCGCCCAGCCCAGGTGAGTTCTTGTAGCAGCCGGATCGTTTCGACCGCCTTCTCTGAATTTCAACGGCAGTCCTAGATTTGCATTATCGAGTCCAATTAAAATTCTTGGCGTTACATTCTCGTAGGATTCAATTGGGATTCCGTTCAGATATGGATATTGTCGAACAATTTTATCCATGCATACAGTTTGGACTGGGAGATCAAGTGACTTAACAGTTCGAATGTTAGAGACTTGGTAATTCTTTGACCAGCTACTCACTCCTGGAACTATCAACGATACAGTCTTCGAATCCTGTTCCATGCGATGGGTATTGCCGGTCCACTTCAAGCAAAGAGGATTTGGTTGACCACAGAGACCCAATTCTTCTGCGAGCAAGTCATCCATCAGCGAAAGTGAAGAGCCCTCGTCGAGGAAGGCGGAAAATTTGACTCCGCCACTTTTCCCATGTATAATTATTGGCAGAACTCGAAATAAAACCGATGCAAATTTATCCTGATGAGCGTTGCACTGTCCGACCGAAGATGTATCTTTGCTGGGGTTGTGCAGTAAGCTATTATGTCGAAAGTAGCATCCGTTAACTCCGCACTTGGTTTCCACTCTGCAACGAGAACTCGGATGGAAAGAGAGGCATGTCCGGCACAGGTTGTGTTGGTTAACAGCGTTCCATTTTTCGCTCAAACTTAGGCTTATGAATTTGCGACAACTGTCGACCTTATTGCAGTTTTGTTTGCAGATGCAACAAGTTTTCTTTCTCTCCAGCATGTTCTCATTATGAACGTTGATGTGGCCTCTCTCACCTCGCTTTTCTCCTCTGGTGTTTGCGTTGCAGTTGCGGAACGTAACACGGTTGATGGTTCTGGAAAGTTTTGTTAACCACTCTCCGAATGTGATTAGGTTAACACCCACCAAGGTTTCCATGTACGTTGCCCACTACAATTTAATGGTGGATGGAAGCTTTTCGATAAGGCCTCGAAGTACTGATGGGTTGTAGCGATGGTCGAACATATCACACGCTTCCATCGTTGAGCAGATGTTGTCCACAGCCAATGCGAATGGAATGATGGACTCAAGCTTATCTGCTCTTGGAGCTGGTTCGTTTTGTACTCTCATGATGAGAGAGTCTAAAACTACGTCAGGCCTGCTGTACGTTTCTTTAAGAGTATCAATTATACGCAGGACGTTTTTTGGTTGTGTCAACCTACTGCGAACAGCTTCGTACGCTTTCCCTTTAAGCATTTTTGTAGACGCAAAACTTTTTCAACATGATTGAATCCACAAGATAATGTTGTTCCTTCGAACATTGTGATGAACACAGGCCATTCTTCGGATCGTCCAGTGAAAATGTCCGTTCATTTGGCAGAGATTGTCTGGCAGCAAGTTGATACGCAGTTGGCAGGTTTGGTTCAAAATAGTTGCTCACTGACGGTTTATTGTCGGCGTCTCTGTTTTGCCATATCTGTTGTAGGTTAGATCCAGGAGCAACTGCTGGTTTGTTTATGCGATTGCCTTGAGTCATCAATCCATCTTGAACAAATTTGGTAGATTGCTTTGGTCGCTGTAGGTATGCCTGTAATTTGTGGTTAGATTCCATATTTGGCTGAAGTGCAGTTTGGCTACAACTTGGCAAGTTAATTAAAAGTTTGCCGATTTGCGTTTCATTTGCCACGTTTGGTTCTTTCTCCAACCACGCATTTACACGGCTGTCTGCTGTTCCTGCAAGAGCTTCATCTCTTCTTCCGAATCTGAGCTTTGCATTGCAAGTAATCGGAAGCGCTCGTCCAAATATTGCTTGTCCATTTGTTGTTGACACAGCTGCGCTTCTTTTTCCCGTTTTTCTGCCAGTTCTTTTTCTTCTTGCAGACGTTGAAGTGCTAGATTGCGACGATTGGATCTTGTCGATAATGGTTTTTTTGATTGCGCCTTGGATTTGAGGGATCTGGTGTCTATGTCCTTTGATGAACATTCCTGACAAACCCAATCTTCATTGGCGACGGCTGATGTTACGTGAACACATTGGTACTGGTACCATTTATCACATTTGTCACACTGCACCATACCCATTGTTTCCTTTTCTGTGTATAGTTAGCAGGATTGACTCGCTTTATGTGATGATTTTGGCGTTTCTTCGTTTACACTAATTTTAGGAGGATATATAAGTACTTTTATTAAGTGTTTTAAATTTAATTTGAAATTGCCAACGAATTTTAAAAATTTAAAGAAATGTTAAAATCTTCTATGGGCATTCTTCAAAATTAATGAACTCACTTAAATTATTTATTATTAATATATTTATTCAAAGGATCTTTACAAAAAATGAGGAACTTTAAAATTCGTTTTTTGAACCCGTGTTGGCGCTTTCAATTCACAAATGCGAATGACGCATTTCAAATAGAAAACGGGTTCGAATCCTTTTTGAATTTGCCGTCTCTATTGTGTTGTGAATTGTCTCGCTCTCGACGTCTTTATTAATTTTCTTTGTGCGTTGCGTGCGTTATGTTTGTTGCTTTGCTCAAGGATTCTTCGTTTATTTTTCGTGTGGATTGTATTTCACCACTAGATGTCGTTCTTGGAGTTCATGGCAGCGTTGCCAACAAACACCTTTAATAGAACACTTAAACATTTTGGAAACATTCTTCAAACGAAAAAACTGCATAACCTCGAAAACGCTATAAACATATGTTGCTTCGTCATCTGCAAAGAAAACATTCAAGAATAGCAACAACAATAGCATAAAGACACACAGAGTTGATTCAATTCAGAAAATTGGAGGCGTAATTCCATTTCTTGTTCCTCTTTATGCCGGACTTGGAGCTTTATCTGGAGGATCCGCAGTCAGTGATATAAGTATTGCTTAAAAAAAAGTCTGTAGGAGAAAAAACATCATAATCAGAAAATGGAATCGATTTCCATCGGTAATGGTTTACATTTAAAACTATATAGAAAAGGACTTGGACTTTATTTACATTCTCAGACAAAAAACTTTTAAGTTCGCTACCCAATCGTGCACTGAATGAAATGGATTTGAGAAAATTTGCATTTGTTCTGAGACCACATTTTTGAGAAGTATTTATAAGAGATAATTAGCTTAGAGGTAAACCCATGAGAAACGCATATGGAATAATCAATCTTGAGTCACCAAATTGTCGAGGAACACACTGGGTAAATATATAAAAGTCACTAAAATTGAATATTTTGCCAGTCTTGGAAATCTTCAACCTCCAATTGAATTAGTTAATTATCTAGGTGAACAAAATTAATTATAATTATCACAAATATCAGGATTACGATTCAGTAAATTGTGGTAATTTATGTTTAAGATTCTTACATGATTGTTATTTTGAATAAAAAAAAGTCTGTATACAAGAACACTTTTATCTTTTTTATCGTCATGATGTTGACACTTAAACTCAGTGGGAACTCTTCTCATCTAACACCAGAGTATTTCCACCTTTAAATCTTGATCATCTTGATCTTGATTATGTTTGTGGATTGATTGATTTTCAAACATACAATTCTATACCCAATATTGATGAGCGAAACAATTGGTTTCATATAGGGGATCATGAAATTCAGATTCAGGTGGGGTCATACGAAATCGATAACATTGCATTATATATTTTTGAGAAACCGTTAATGCTTAATTCCACTGCAACTGTGAAAATAGAAGCTAATAATAATATATTGAAAAGTAAAGTTTAGAGTGATCAGATCATAGACTTCGAAAAGTATCGAACTATTCCAAAATTACTGGGGTTCAGTAAGCGTACACTAAAACCTTAAAAATCACATTTTTCAGATTTACCTGTTAATATAAACAAGATGAAGGTAATTCGATTTGAGTGTAATATTATTGCTGGTTCATATTTAAATAACACACCTGTACATGCAATACATGAATTTTCACCAGAAGCTGGGTATAAAATCATAGAAGTTCCAAGAAATGCAATCTCTTAACCCGTGAATGTCAAACGAATAACTTCGTTAACGTTGAAGCTAGTAGACCAAGACGGAGATATGATAAATTTTAGAACAGAAACAATAACTGTACGCCTGCATTTAACCCGAGCACTTTAAAAATGTTATATATTTATATGTTATATATTTAACACCAAAGGTAAACATGCAATTAGTTCTACTGGGCTGTTAAGATCAAAGCTCTCCATCGAAAATAGAACCTATGTATTGTCTTTTGGTTTTACAGTTAATCACTGTTGCTTAATTTCTTTAATACAAATGATGTAATACGTATCCCCATACAACATCAAGACCTGTGCGTTTTACCCAGTGAAAGTTTCACATACATTGAAGTAGGAATATTACTGAAGAAAGATGACTCATCGTCTTCTGAAACAAAACAATGAAATAAGGCTATAGCATTTGTTTTCGGAGAAATCCATTATGAACTTAACGGGGTGGATATTGAGTTCAATAAAATTGTTGGTATGACAACATCAATGAAAGTAGAGATTTAGAAAACGCACCCTGGACTGGGAAATACAGCATATCTTCTACATCATGAACTTTTAACTTTTGCATTCTATTAAAATATCTATAAGGATTTGCTGAAGATTATAAAAAAGGCATAATAAATGCCAAACATGAATTGATTCTAATTCGTGCACGATCTAATGACAATGCTTTTTCCTCTAATGAAAATGAAGATGTGAAATTTTCAATTTTTATAATAAAATGAAGAGTTCCACACAATACTTTGGCTGATTCAGAAAAACCTACACTACTTACAGAAATAGAATCAAAACCAGTTAAAATTCATTTCCGAAACTAGGAACTGTATGAATATCCTACTCTGTCATCTGGGACTGATCATATGTGGACCGTGAAAACTTCAAGTCAACTTGAGAAGCCTAGATATATTATCATACGTCTACAAACGGATCGAAAAAATAAAAAAAATAAAGATGCTATCAAATTTGATCATTGTGGAAATACTCCCAGCCACTCTTATCACGCCTCGAATTTAAGGTTTTCAGCACCAATCATTGTTATTGAGTGTTCTCATTTAAGCGAATCAATCGAAACCGGACCTGTAAATGTAAAAATTTAACTCAAGTCATCAACTGCAATCCCAGATTCAACAACTGTATATTGCTTAATACTTTATGATCGTATAATTAAATACAGGATGAGAATTAGCTTAACGTGAACGCCTGCAAATTGAGTCTTAACTTCACGACAAGCCTACTCGCATACAGAGTGAAATTGGGCTTAGAGCAGAACCCTAAGATCTACCCTAAGGTAGATGTCTTAGTACCAATTTTATGGAACATGTTGAGGCATGTCCACACGCCTTGGTGAGGGGTTTCTTTTCCTTTAAACACATGTTTTATATCGATTCTTCGCTGGATTTCCTCCCAAATCAGCCACTTAATTGCTTCTTCTGATTGATTATTATCTACACATCTGTACCCCGTTTTAGGTATCAATTCTATTGTGTTTGGTAGAAGAAAGTTGCGTCTGAATACAAGATTACATGCAGAGGCTGTAGTAACTGCTTCCGAAAATGGTTTAACATTACTCTGGTCGAGAAACAATTTTCTGAATTTCAAGCAAGCTTCAGTCAAAGTTTTAACATCATTAATACAATATTCTTCGAGTTCAAGTTGCACATCAAATTATCGTCTTGATGTTCTCCAAACCATTTTAAAAACTCAATTCGGGCTTCAACTTTTATTGTATATTACAATAGCCCTGATATAATATTTGATAGCCGGTAATTTTCCAATATACTTTGCATTTTTTTTTTGGTATTGAAAAAATGAGGAAAATAGCCCTTTTCTTGAAGCAGGCGATGCCTTATGAAGTTTTGACAGAGCCATAGGAAAGTTATTCAGTGAGTCTTAGAAATTGACATTTCCTCATTGCATTAATAAAATTTTTGTTCCATACGAAATCAGTTCAGGACATAGACTTGTTTTTTCCAATACGTAGCTTAAAATGAATTGATGGTCATAAGCTTGTCCATTGTGAGGTATCACAATAACTTTTTTAAACTTTTTTCAAACAGTCAATATGTGTTAAAGAAATTTGGGTACAACATCTCCTTCTTGTTCCTCCATAATGACATTCAGTGATTTTGTACATTTTTGTTGACAGACCTACGTCCAAATTTGGCTCATGTATTTTTACAGGTGAAATTTTTGTTGCTGTCTTATCTTCAAATATTCTTTCAATAATTACTTTTTCTTGACGACTCTCTAAATCATAAAATATGTATAAACATTTTTCACAGTTTAGTGTTCTCTTATCAGGAAGAATGTAGCACAGATGATTCTCAGGTACATGCTTCCTACACATTTTACAAAAGTAATCGCCATGGCTCGAGGCACTCAAAAATGTATCCTTGCTTTGAATAGAAATAATGCTTCTTCGTTTGATACATTCTTCATCAAATGAATTAAAGATATGAGATGGGATTCTATTTTTTCCTTTTCCTTTGCTCAGACCTTCTCAATTGCTTTGGAAAATTTCCCTTATCATTTCCCATAGATCACTGAATTTCAAATCGAAACAATCTCAAAAATTAATCCATCCGTTTCCTCGTTCAGCATTAAAACTCTTCCCGTAAAAAACTAATTCAACTTTATCTGTAGAGTTAAGTCCTGAACAGGGTATTTGAGCTTGTCATGTCATGCCTTCCTTGATCCATGGAGTTGGTTCTACATTCTCCGGTATAGATTTAATTTTAAAATCAACTTTACGGCCCTTAAGATCAGACCCTTTAATTTTAGTCCCCATATCACTCAAAATATGAATCCTCTGAAATGTTACAAATGAAAAAACGAAATATTGAAAAAATAATACATTTCACATTCTAAAATGTCAAAAGAACCCAATTCATTTTACAACGATGAAATAAAAAACTAAGACGCAATTATTTTTAAGTCAATTTTTTTATTAACTTACATCATTTTGTAAAAAAAAAACATATGCTTTTGCGTGTAAGATATATCGGTAAATATCTCTTATTGATTGTTGTTGTTGTTGCTCTTGTTGCTGTTCGTCTTCTTCTTCTTGTTTTTTATGGAAATCCAGTTTAAACGATTGTTCATATGTTTTTATTGAATTTTTGAACAACAACAACAACTTAACGGCTGGAGATATAGCTATTTCGTGCGTTGCCACTTTTGCTTTCATCAGTCTCCTTTCTATTGTGGTGCTGAACTTTAATCCAATTTTATTTGAAAACTTATATGCACACTATAGGATTCGAACCCACGCATATCAGATTTGCTCAGTCTTTGCAGTCGTATGCACTACGCATTCCACTGCTTTGGACCGTCATAGGTCGAGATGTGTTATTTGTTTATCAAATGCATTTGGAGTATCAGCATTTTTATAAGCGCCTATAAGTATGCTGTCTTGTTCCACCTCCGTTTTTCTCCATACCATATTTCGATAGACTACAATTCGTAGTACGTATCAAAGGGGGAGAGGTTGGAAGATCGGTAACGAACCAGATTATTAAGTTATTATTGTTATTATTGTACTATTTGTACTAGAATGTAAGCTTCTTAGGCTTGACCATATAAGTTTTTCAAATAAAATTGGATTAAAGCTCAGCACCACAATAGAAAGGAGACTGATGAGTGCAAAAGTGGCAAAGCACGAAATAGCTACATATATCTATAGCCAAAAACAATTGGTGTAGCGCCTTTAAGTTGTTGTTGTTCAAAAATTCAATAAAAATTGACGGAATAAAAAATGGTCAAGCCTAATAAGTTGACATTCTAGTACGAATAGTACAATAATAACAATAGTGATTGTTCGTAAGGTTCCACTACCTCCATCGAAAAATTCACTAACGCCTTGATGTCCTCGTCATCTATCTACTTACTGCACCATTTTGGTAAATATACCACAAAATCTTTTAATTCTACCAGGATTTTCTCTCCAAATTCAGTTTAACATCTTTTCGCCTTCACAATATTGTTTTCGACAAAGTGTTAGAGTTTTCAGGCTGTTTAATAGTTTTTTGATTTCAGGAACAACTTTAAGAGCAGTTTTAATTTTCTATAAGAAGGACATTTTTAAATTTTTAAATAACTTTGAAATAACTTCGAAGAAATTTGGAATATTTACGTTAGGTAGTAAACTGTACTGAATTTATAAGCTAAAAACATTCAACTTTTTTACTCTCGAATCGGTGACAAAGTTCGAAAAAGTCAATAATAGATTCATTATCATAAAAAAATTCTCTATTGAATTAAAACACCTTGTCATAAGGTAAAGTCATTTTCTTTATCTAATCAAAACACCTTGTCATAAAGTACAGTAATTTTCTTTATCTAATCAAAACACCTTGTTCTATAAAGATCTCAAAGAATTTGAATTTTTTTTATCTAATCAAAACACATTGTCCTAAAGTACAATCATTTTATGTATCTTATCAAAACACCTTGTTCTATAATGATCTTAAAGAATTTGCATTTTCTTTATCTAATCATAACATATTGTCCTAAAGTCATTTTCTTTATCTAATCAAACACCTTGTTCTGTGATGGTCTTAAAGAATTTTCGTTTTCCATATCTAATAAAAACACCTTTTGTCTTCATGTTTTTCTTAAAACTCAGTTTCATCGAAGCAATTCTACAGTTATCACACGGCTTAGAAACTCTATCTTTTATAGTCTTTACAATTACTGATTAATTTGATTGGCCACGATTTCAAAGTTTTTTGCGAAGTTTTTTTTTAAATTTGAATTTTGGCGTTGCTAAGGCTTCTTCTATTTGGGTTCCCAGGGCAATAATTTCATCATCATTATCTTCACCATTATTTGTCAGAGTTGGAATTACTAGACTTATTACATAAATTGATATCCGAGTCTTTCAATGAATCATCTGATTTCATCCATTCGGACTTATGAAGTAAGTTACCACCAAGTTCTGAATCCTTTTCAATGTTAAGTGATAACATTCCGAATCAATCAATAAAGTTGTAGTTAACCTAATTAAAAAACAAATGCTTACGACATTAAGAATACTGATGACTTAAATAAGAGTAATTAGTAATGTTCTTACTGCGGAGGAAGTCAACGTCAAAATTTCGAACGTTCATTGATGACTGTGCTTCGTTTCGTACACTGGGCTCAAAATTTGGCAGTAGATGAGTTTCCGCTTTTTAATAATTTCTTAGTGTTAAGGATGAATAAGTACTTATTTCGTTTTTTACTTCTTAACCATTGTCTTACCTCTGTCATTATTTTAAGCCGCTTTTTTGTCAACATTTTCTCCCTGGAATTCTGCATTCATAAGACCCTGAACGTATTCGAGAACAAATTGTAACAATAACATCATAATAATCTAAGAGTAAGTAGGTACTTAATTTTGAAATTACAAATTTAAAAGCAATATTCTGCATACACCCACGTCCACAGTCTTATGCATCGGTCGTTATAGCTTTCGTTGAAACCCGTCATTGAAAGTTTTAGCTCATATATTTGAGATATTGAGAAAGTTAAATCTTTTATTATTTCAATGCGAAAAAATATCGTTTTGGCCCAAATTTTCACATAAAATCACTTGGAATAGGTACTTCAAAAATGATCAATGGTGAGGTAGTTCAAATAACAAAGGCCATTATACAAGGAAGGTTTGCAAGAAATGAATTTTAATTTGACATACAAATAATAGTTTTTTTTTATTTGTTATGGTCTCATAATGTATAAATCAAATGCAATGATAGCCTTAACTGATGCCTTATTAAGAATAAATGCTCATTTTCTTTCATTATCTGTGAACAAAAAATTCACATGTAATAATTAAATTCAGTTTTAGAAAGTTCGCAAGTAGATCGCAAGATACTATATTTGTTTTTATCAATATTTTACTTAAAAATAACTTGATTAATATTTTGTACTTATATTCAATAGATAAATTGCAAGATGGCCAAGTGAGCCGCAGTAAGTGCAAATTTTCAGAATTTATACAAAACAAAACATGAAAAATGAGTTTTTCTCCTGTACTGGCAACGCCTATAAATAAATACTCATGCACGTAACTGAGTCGCATATTCCTTCTCCTTCTCAGAATAGTAAAAAATGAAAAATTGTTAACTTACCTTTTGCTTTAGCACGTTCTGCGGACATCCTCGCTAGTTGGACCATTTGTAGTGCTCTATTAGACTGCTTATCTACACTCTTTTCCAATTAAACTTTTCACTTTTCAAATACACTTTTATCAACTCTTTACTTAAGATACGACTAGTCTCAACAACTTAAATCAACTTATGACTCATATCTTCTCGAATATTGAAAAGACAAAAGAACATACGTTTACTTAGATTTGTGAATTTTTGAATTCAAATACGCAGTAACGGCCTAACTTGAATTACGAATTTCAAGGAATCATAGTCTGGTATGCCATAAGAACTTAAGTTAAGTAAGGTTTATTAAAAAATAGAACTCTGATTTTCCATAACAACTTTAGTCAAGTTAAGAAAATAAAAATTTGTTTTACTTTGGGGGATATCAGCCTAAGTTCACTCAAAAAAATTAAAAAATTACAGCTTTTAACTATGGGCGAAAGCATTTCTTAAATAGTTTTATGTTTTTATTCTTGCTTAATTTATTTTAATTCAAAATAATCTAAGCCTATCTAAAGATAGGTGTGTATGGAAAAACAAAATATATTTATTCACAAGACTTTACTGAAGTTATGAAACCGACGTTACAAGAAATTAAGTTAAGTTGTTTTGGCAAATGATTATTTCAAAAAAAGGACTTAAGGTGTTAGGTTTTTTGCTTATAACGGTCGTTTAAAAAAAGATACAAATGTAAAAAGTTGAGTGGGTATAGAACTTGATATCCTTAAAACGATTATGACAAAACTAAATTTCGTCATAACTCGAGTTAAGCGTTTTTGGTTTGCGGCCACTGACATAATCAATGTATAAAAAAACCTTTCTCATAAAAATATTATTTGGTTCTAATTTTAACTAAAATAAAAAAAGTTGTTCTTTTCTCATGTTACTGAAAAATACATTTTAAAACTAATGCATACAAAACCAGCCCAAAAAGTCCCGTTACCTTAAAAAAATGTTAAAAGCTGTCTTAATCTCAAAAACTCGCTCTTACCTTTTCACCCAATACATATTTCCTTGGATACACGTCAAAGACTTCCCAAAACAGTAAGTTTAAGAAAAAACAATATGTGAGGCTTTCCAATTGTTACGGACTGGATTGTAAGCCTTATCATGTTCATAAAGAACCAAATGAAAATAGTTCTAAGGCTAATTAATTTGTTTTGCAGATAGCGAAGATGAGTCCACAGAAGAAATGCCATTGCCGACGACATCGCAGCGATTTTTTGGACCTGATTTCAGCATCGATCAGCTTAGAGGTTTACTTTATTATGAACACTTTTTTTAAAATGGAAAAACATCAACACTTTTTTTTTCTTTAGAAACTGAAATGAATCCCGCAGGAAAGTCACCAAAAACTCCACAAACACCATCACAAAGTGCGAGGTCTGATGCTAGTGAGAAAGGACATAGAAAAGTTCTGGAACAAAGACGTAGTCTTGTACTGCAGTTCTTCAACGAACATGGAATGTTTCCTTCAACACAAGCTACAATTGCGTTTCACGTAAGATTCTTATTTTGAAACTTAAATTCATTAAGTATTTCGCTCTAATTATAGGCTAAACACATTGACATATTTCCAAGAAAACAAGATCTGCAGTTGAAAATACGAGAAGTACGCCAGAAGCAAATGGGCAGCTTTACGCCACATTCAGCTGGCCCGGCAACGCCGAGTGAAACAAATACAGGTTAGCTTACGTTGGGTTTTTTTCATTGCACTTCTAAGCTACATTTAAGAGGTCAGTTAAAGGCAAACATTCCACTTGTAACTTTTTAAAACGAAGCAGTTGATTTATTTATTTGAATACGTTAAATACTAACGGTACATTCCTTAGTCAAATTAAAACTAGAGATAAATTAATTCATACGTAAATCTTATTGTAGTAGTAGTACCCCGTGGCGTAGTGTTAAGTGTATCTAACTGCCTCGCCGAAGGTTCTGGGTTCAATCCCTGACGACTCCACCTAATAAGTTCTTTTCCGGGGTACTGCCTCTTGCTAAAAAGTGACAAATCCTCCAAGAGTAATTAATGTCATGGAAAGTGCTTCTCTATTAGCCGTTCGGACTCGGCGGTAAATTGTAGGTCCCTTCCATTCCTGAAGAATATCAACGCACACACAGGAATGGTTGAGAATGTAAGTCACAGGCCCCGGCCCGGCCCCGGCCGCGCTTGGAGCTGTTGTGCCAACAATTTTTTTTTTGTAACGTAAATCTTATATAGTAAGTAAATAAGTAAGTAAGTACGTAACATTCATTTATTGATCTCATAAAGGAATTAAATTTACATGATAAAAAATTAATTTTAAGCTATGGCATTGCCGTCAGCTCAGTTGGCAATAAATAATTAAAGCAATTTATAATGTTGGTTTAAAAATTAATATAACATGAAATATATATTTTGCTAATCAAATTCAGTTATCAATAACATTCGATATTTATAAGCACTTTGTACGAAGAAATAAAGATTTTTCCAATTAAGAAGATCCACAGTTTCTTGCACCTTTAGGGTTTTCGCACCTAAATATTGTTGTCTTTGTGTTGCATAAGTTGAGCACACTCCAACTAGGTGAAAACAGTCTTCCTTTGATTTAATGTTACATAAAGTGCAAAACTGATCAAAACTTCCATTGTATGGTGCTCCATTTAGTCCAAGTACCTCGCATCTGGTTTTAAAAATTAAAGAAATTTGCTTGTAACTTAGCAAGTCGCAAAAATAGTTATCAGCCTCTAGATTAAAGTTAAGTTTTGCTGGGCTTCCACTACAAGCAACTCTCTTTGGGTGTCTTCAAACTTCTGAATTGTACGATTCAACCGATCTTTCAGTGTATTTGGATCATCTGGAATTGTGTGAGTATCTTCTCCATAGACTTCGCCAAGATTTCGCCCTTTTTCCATCCACCAATCCTTGTTTCTTATTTCATACTGGAGCATTTTGTGTGCGAGTCGCGTTTCAGGGAGGTCGAGCACTTTAATAATATAGTCGGCTTGTGTCTTAAGCGTACTAATATAAGGTTTAGGCAGACCTGTTTCTAAATAGATAGCATAATTTGGTGTTTTAATTGGAAGGTTGAACAATTTTTTTATGAAATTTCTCTGCAGTTTTTCCATTTCCTCAAATTCTTCAGTTCCCCCTACTTGTGCCGCGTAACACATGGTTTATTTAACGATTGAATCAAAGATTTTAGACAGGCAAACGTGTTCATTGGACAAACCATTTTTCCAAGTAGAATTTAAAAGTTTCTGACAAGTTTTAGTTTTCTCTTCGATGTGGGTTTTAAAATCTAGTGATGAATTCAGCTTTACCCCCAAGAACGTATATTCCCTCACGACATCAAGACGGTTACGTTGCAGGGACCAATGAAAGTTTTGTGCTGTATTACCCCGATTATTTCTTGAAAAAAACCATTATCTTCGATTTATCAGTGTTTATGATAAGCCCCCACTTTTCACAGAATGAAACAAGGCGATTTATCATCAACTGTAGATTTTCTGGGGTTTCAGACAAAACCACCAAATCATCAGCGTACAATAGAACATTTATAATATTGCCTGCGATTCTACTCGTAACTCCACCTGGTAGTTCGGATACAACATCGTTAATAAAGAGAGTAAATAACAATGCACTAAGTGGGCATCCCTGTTTCACATCAATATCGGTTTCAAACCAATCCGAGAAATTAATTCCATCCCAAACAGCTGCATTAGTTCCGCAATACATTTCTCTGATGATATGAATGAGTTTAGTAGAGAGTCCTGTGTGTGATAGCTTATACTAAAGGGCGTTTCTATTGACGAGATCAAAAGCCGCCTTAAAATCCACAAAAAGTGCGTACACCTTTTTGTTTCTGGATTGGAACGCTTTTACTATTGCTGATAGATTAAAGATGTGGTCAATTGTGGAGAAGTCTTTATGAAATCCTGCCTGCAGTTCAGTCATAATGTTTTTTCCATCCACCTATTTCTCAAGTCTAGCGACTAGTATAGCACAAAAGAGTTTGCCAATGGTATTCATGAGGGAAATGCCACTATAGTTTTCAGCTCTATCTAATGCGCCTTTTTTGTGTATGGGGAAAATCACAGACCGTTTAAAGCAATTCGGTACAGAGAGTTCGCAAAAATATTGTTATACAATTTTGCGAGGTGTATTAGAAGAACGGGGATGCATTTTTGAAAAACTCAGACGGGATTCCGTCTTCTCCAGGTGCTTTTCCATTTTTTGATTTGCTTAGAGAGTGTTAAATTTCCACCAAAGATATTTCGCAATCAAAAATATCATCGACGATAAGAGGTTCAGCCATGATAAACGTTATATTTGTTTTATTACAAAGTAGTTTTTGAAAGTACTGTGATAGATGTGTTGCAGAAACACCCGTACCTATTTTAAATCCACAGCCATTTATCTCCTTTGCTACTTTCCAGAATTCTTTTAAGTTTTTAATATTTGCAGGTTGAATAGTTTGGTTGTTTTTGAATTTGATTTTCTTCATTCGACACATATTTTTGTAAGAAATGTTTGCCTCAGTATACCACTTCTTTAAAATTACGGAATCCGTTTTTCTCCATGCGTGTAATAGTGCAAAAGATTTTTTTAACATTCGGAGTCAAACCACTTTTCCTTGTATAGTTTTACAGCAGGTGTCATTCTCATTGAAGCAGAACTTCTAATGCACGATTTTATTTGCGATGCGTATTCTTCTACCGACTCTGTGCTGAGGAGCACGTTTGCAAAAAAGTTATCTGCAGCTTGATGATAAAGGCTTTTTTCTTGTATTTCCAGTTCATTTTTTTTTCGACTTTTATGGCGTTATCGGTCCATACCACAACTATAGGCAAATGATCGGAGTAAGTTTTTGCCTGAACTTTAAACTTTGTTATAAGGTCTAACCAGGCGTTATTTACTACACAAAAGTCTATTACAGATTTACCTTGGCATTCAATGAAAGTATAATGACCTTCAAGATCTCCTTCGGTGCATCCATTCAAAACGCATAAGTCGTAGGTTTAGAAAACATCGAGAATTTTTTTTCCATTTTATATGTCCGGTTTTTGTAAAAATAGGTGAAGTTCCTTTCCTGTAAAGCGGTTGTAGTCTGCATATTTCCTATGCTAGCGTTGAAATCACCAATCACCATAACGCTTTTATTCGATAGGAGAAAAAGTATGTTATTTAATTGTTCAGCATCTTCGATCCAATTGTTACAGTTGATATAAAAAGGTACTATAAACATATTATTCTGAACTAAATTTTAAACGATAGTACAGGGTGCGCCAGAGAAACTTACTTATTTGAAAAAATTCCCGCGCGGTGAGTTGGCCGGGTAGAGGGGCAAGAGGGGGTGCATCTGGAGGGGGAAGTTCCCAAGTTTGTTTCTCCCTCCAGTCAGTTGCCATCATGCTCTGGTCTAGAGAGCAGCGGGCCTTCGCAGTTGAGAGCTTCTTTTCTAACGGTCGCTCACTTGTTGCAACGTGCCTTCCGCGCTCGCTTTGAAATTCCTCCTCACAGACTCGTTCCTGGCCGTAATTCGATTCTGTCGTGGGTTAACTCATTTCGGGAGTGTGGAAGTGTCGCTAAACCCAGAAATGGAATTCAACGGACCATCAGAACTCCGGAAATATCGAAAGAGTGAGGCAGTCAGTTGTGCGTTCTCCCCGGCGTTCGGCTCGCAAACACGCAGCTGCTATGGGAATTTCTGACACCACTGTTCGACTGATTTCTTTTATGGGGTTATTTAAAATCCCTGGTTTATGTCGATCGACCACGGACCATAGCACACCTCAAGAACAACATTCGCGACGCCATAGAACATACCGATTGATATGCTGCGAAGAGTGGATACGAATTTCAAAAATCGACTTCATCAGTGTATGCGCAATGGGGGTCGCCATTTATCCGATGTCATTTTTAAGACTGCATAAAAAAAAAATTGGGATATTGTATTCTCAAATAAAAAAAAAATTTAAAACAATAACTGAAGTACTTTTTTTTTATTGACCTTTCAAATAAGTAAGTTTCTCTGGCGCACCCTGTATATCCACATAAGTCCACAATGTCGTATGTTTGTAAAAGTGATTTTCTGATTCCAAAAAGATTTCCACTAAAATATTTTGTAAACTTATTGAAATTTTCCTGTGTTATATGAGCTTCAAATAAAAAAACGATTTGGTTACTTTGTACATATTTAAAAAAATCTACATATAATAATTTATTATTTAATCCTGATATATTATAAGATAAAATATTTTGAAAACTAATAATACTTGAGCTGACGGTTTCTTTATATCAATTTTGTCTACTACTTTCTACTCCGTTTCTTAAATAAGTTGACATCCCTGATGTTGTTGCGCCGTTAGATTGTTGATTGTTTTGAAAGTTTGACATTACTGTCAGCTTGACAGCGTCGAAACTTAGTTCTCCAAACATTTTCACCAGCACCTGTTCGCCATCATTATTATTGTGTGATAAAATATTATTATAATGATAAATAGTGTTAATTCAATTACGTGATAGTAAAAACTGTGTTTTGATTCGACTATATCTTGTTTAAATATTTTACAGCTATTTATATGAATAATTAAATCTACTCTAAACTAGGCCACGACGTTGTTGGTCAATTATTATTATTTATGGTTACAATATTTTTTGTGGCCCACATTCAAAGAATGTGGGGTATGCCAACAGAAATTGACCTACTGCTACTAGTCGTGTTCTAGTTATTATGTGCAAACATAAAGTATTGCAATAACTTTTTTAATTATTATGTGTAAAAATTTTGCGGGCCCTCGGGTGACGATGGTATATTGGTCAGCTCGAATCTTCTTGGTGTAACTTGGGGTACTACAGCCGTCAATGGGTGCGGTTGGGCATCTTCGTTTTTAAGCTTAGTAACGTTGAGTATTTTCCTTGATCTGCATTTAAAGGCTACATATATATGCACCACCCACTATAACAGTAAGAGTGAGTGATCCAGTTATCGCATGATGACCAAAAGTTTTCCAGTTATGCATTTGTATGTTTGACATGTCCTTTTCTTCATGGATAATTGTAGAAAAATTATCTGCTGATTTGAGAATGGCTTCATGATGCAGATGAGAAGTTATTGGGCGTTCTATGAGCTTCAGTTGAGTGATATTAAAGTTGAGAGGCTGATTGTATGATGCCTTAACGGTGATTGCATCTCTAATTTCTGCTGTCAGAACGTTCCGTTTTGTTTTAATTATGCAACCATTGCTTATTTGAATTATTCCGACATCTTTGAATTCTATGTCTTTATGTATACTGAGGCATATAACTGCTGCTGTGATTATTTTTTTTGCAATAAATAACCACGTGTTCATTTGATATATACGTGTTTGAATGCTATTCCAGCTATTTTTATTTCGGTGTATTCACAGGCAATTTTGCCGTGTCGCTGATAAATCTCGTCAATAATGCAAATAGGATTTGTGTCGATCCTGATAATAACCGTTGGGGCACATATAAATTGGTGTGTTTCCTGATTTGTACACTATAGGAGTTCCCTTTCTGACAACTCAAAATATGTCTGGCTGTTATAATCAGTAGCTATGATGGAATTTATTATAACTGGAATAACGTATGTGTTATTATTTATTTGTCGGGGTATTGGCGTTATCTTTACTATGCTGAACGTTGCGCTTGTGATCAATGGAAGAAACCATTGAGCGGTGATGTGAGTCTCGTTCCTTTTTGAAAGCATTCTGGGGTGTGGCTTTGGAAGTATTTAACAGTTGGTGGTAAACGGCTTGATGCTGTTTGAAGAATTGACAATAACTCTCCAGGTGTAATGCTATTAAGCATTTCTGCCCTCTGCAAAGTTATCGTAATTAGGATGTTGTACTTAGATTCCAGTTCTTCTAACAGTCTGAGGGCGATGTTGTAGGTACTAAGTATTTGTACATCGATTCGGTTTATGTTTACTTCCATCCTTCTGCCTTATTAAGTTCAGTTGTAACTTGGTTAAGTTTTTCAGTAAAAATTTCTGTAGCTTAAAATTAATTTCGGCTTCTATGTCTCGAATCTGATTTTTCATGGTAAGCATTAGAGTTGTCTGGTGCTGGTTCGCTTGTAAAAGCTTTGTTGGTTTTGTTGAAGTGTGTTCAAGTCTGCATATACTTCATCGTTCACACCGAAAATGTTTTGTAACATGTTGCCAAGCAGTCCTCTCTTTTTTCTAAACGCTTGGGGATCTTCAAGAGTTCTAGGTTTCGATGTTGACTGATCTGTTTCTCACGAACATGATTTACTAGCATTGAACAATGGATTTCTTCCTCATAACGTGTTGCTTGTTCACATGTTTCAACCATTTTCGATACTATTGATGTTGTCTCTGTCTCTTGTAATATTGATCGCATAGCTGACTTCAACTCTAAGAGTTCCTTGTTGGACTCTAGCTTCAACCATATGTTCGATATATAACCCAGCTGGAGGATGCGAGATGTTGTATTCAGCCTTTCCCCATTTACAACATAGGAGAAGAATGGAGATGAATAGAAGCGTTATTTCGTGTTGATGTGTTCTTCTATGGTATTCTGTTATTGTGAGACACTTTTTTTCTTTTTCAGGGGTGTATTTTTCTCACATACGAATTTTCTGTTATAGCCCAGTCGAATTATACAAAAAAAAGGGCTGAAATGGAAAAAATTAGATAGGGGTTTTTTTTTCCTTTTGATCGTTAGAGGGGTTCATTAGGAGCATATGTATCGGTTTTCGACATCGCAACTCTATTGCGTTGGCCGCCATCTTGAATTTAAGGATAACTTGTTTTTCTTAAATAACTCGCTTTATTTTCAATTCTTCACTAAAAATGCTTATGACAAAAGTTGTTTAGAATTGTATTTCCTACAACTTTGTTAATGACAATTTTTTGCCTACGGCTGATATTTTTCGATTTAATTGGAAAAAACAAAAAATTAAAAATACCTACATTTAATTTTTTTTTTTAAACTCAAAAAAACTTTTTTTGAAAAATTTAAGAATTAAAATTATTTCTTCTATAAAAAGGCTCCTATATATAGTGGTTTACGAGAAAATCTGATTTCAAAAAACTGATCCTATGGAAGGTACCGTTATAAGACTTTCTGAAAAATCTATTCCAACCAAAACATAAAGTTTGCACAGAAAACACAATTCAGAAAGTTTTATCAAAATCGTGGGAGCCGTTTTTGAAAAAAATTATTTTTTCACAAAATATCGTATGGCAGGTAACGTTAGTTTTAAAGCTCCAAAAACCCCTCTGTAGGACGTCATTATAATACTACCTACCAAGTTTGAAGCAAATTGGTCCAGCCGTTTTGGCTGTAGGTGCCGATATACAGACAGACGGACAGACAGACAGACAGACAGAATTGTCGGACCCACTTTTTTAGGCTTCTCTATCATCGTAATTTTATGTTTTATTGTCCAAAAAAAAAATATTTTTACAAATGCATAACTTGCCTTATACTTAGTACCTGTAAACTTAAGTAAAAACGCTCCTCTACCCTCAATATTTTGAACCTTAATAATTAGTTTTAACCCCTTTTAACGGAGGCTTTACCGTAATGTACCCCTGGGGTGGTGAGGAAGAATTTTATCTGTAGTAAAAACATTTATATATTTTATATACATGCTTAACTTGCGTTTAATGCATTTTTTGTCAAAAGTTGGAAATTACAAAGTTATTAAAAAAAAACAGTGTTATGCGCCAGTAACTTTTTTTGCTTCTTTCACGATTAAGTCGAAAAATACCAGTCGTAGACAAAAAATTGTCATACTTGCCAACGAAAATATAATTTTTCTCAAAAGCGGCTTTTACGATTTTGATAAAACTTTCTGAATAGTGTTTTCTGTGCAAACCTTTTGTTTTGGTTGGAATAGATTTTTCAGGAAGTCTTTTAACGGTACCTTCCATAGGATCGGTTTTTTGAAATCAGATTTTCTCGTAAGCCACTTGACGGATTTCGATGAAATTTTTAATATAGGAGCCTTTTTATAGAAGAAATAATATTAATTCTTAAATTTTTCAAAAAATGTATTTTTAATTTTTTTTGTTTTTTCCAATTAAATCGAAAATATCAGTCGGAGGCAAAAAATTGTCATGAACAAAGTTGTAGGAAATACAATTCTAAACAACTTTTGTCATAAGCATTTTTAGTGCAAAATTGGAAATAAGCGAGTTATTTAAGAAAAACAAGTTATCCTTAAATTCAAGATGGCGGCCAACGCAATAGAGTTACGAGGTCGAAAACCGATACATATGCTCCTAATGAACCCCTCTAACGATCAAAAGAAAAAAAACCCCTATCTAATTTTTTCCATTTAAATGTACAATTAGACTGGGCTATTATTATCCTTGGATTTAGAACACTTAAATGAACATTTATGTTCGCTACCGTGTTGTGTATTTCTGATGGCTCACTTTCTTCTATTGGTAATTTGCATAACTTGGCAATGGGTCTGGTAAGTAACGTATTGCCCTTGCATCTAACATCAACAACTCTCACTTTGTTGTCTGCACCTGGGTGTGTTTAAAATTTTAATAACTTCCTAAGAGCCATTTAGTTGGTGGAAGATTTTCATCCTTTATCAGTACTAATTCTCCAACCTTGGTATTAATTAACGGTACTTTCCCTTTGGTACGTTGTTGTAATTGATGTAGGTATTCTGATGACCATATCTTCCAAACATATCTTGTGAGTTTGTGCATCAACCTCCAGCGTCTTAATAAATTAAAGTTCTTGGTACGTTCTTCGGGCTGGGAAACACTATTTATTGCTGTCCCTATTAGGAAGTGACCTGTGGTAAGCACATTATAGTCTTGAGGATCGTTTGTTATTTGACAGAGGGGTCGTGAATTTAAGCAGGCTTCAATTTGATACAATACTGTAGTTAACTTTTCGAAGGTTAAGGATACTTCTCCGATTACTCTTTTCATATGATGCTTTAGAGACCTTACTGCGGATTCCCACAGTCCCCAAAATGAGGAGCTCCTGGCGGATTAAAATGCCATTGTATACCATCTGATACAAAAAGTTGTGCAACGTATTGTTCGCTGCTTTTTATTGCTTTCTTAACATCGGTATCTTAAGATTTTTGCGCTCCCACGAAATTCGTCCCACAGTCGCTGTAGATATGAGCGCATAAGCCTCGTCTGGCGGTAAATCTCTTGAATATGGCTAAAAATGCTTCAGTTGTCAGGTCGCTAGCTGCTTCAATGTGAACTGCCTTCGTCGTCATACACACAAATACCACTATGTATCCTTTGAAAGATGACAGACCTTTAGTTCTTGATGCTCTGACTTTGATCGATCCTGAGTAGGCGACACCAGTATGAGTGAATGGTCTTGAGGGAGCTATCCTAAATGCTGGTAAACGCCCCACTTGTTGTTCAGCTGGTTTAGCTCTGTTTCTAGTACATCTTACGCATTTATGAATTTGATGGCGTATGGTATTGCGTCCATCTAGAATCCAATCTAATTTTTGTGAATTTAATTGACACAGAACCATGTTTGCAATCGTTTAATTTTTGTTTTGAGTTTATTTTTGGTCCTTATTGATTACAAATTTTTATTTTTATTTTTTTTAATTGACGTTTAAATAAAATAGAACAAATAAAATAAAACACGAAATTAAATTTACTTAAATTTGTTTAAATTTATTTAGACGACAAAAAACATTTATAAATATGCATTTCGGGATGCTTTACATGCCATGCATCAGCTTCACGCTTTAATAAATTAACTAAATGAAAAAAGAAAGTAATACAAAAGGAGGGAACCCATTTGTCAAGTAAAGAAATGGGTTAGAAATTAGGTTTAGAGAACATGAAAGAAAAGGGGGGGGGGGATATAAAAAAACTATTTTGCAAATTTAAAAAGATTAGAGATGATGTTGCCTGGATCGGTGTTCATAAGGTTTTTGCTTTTGTATGTGTACATAGCTTCATAGGCATCGAGTTTCTTCTCATCGGTCACATTTTTTAGAAGAGTACAATTATCATTGAAGTTTCCTATGTTGTGTGAAGGCTCGTCTATATTGCTGTAAGCATGTAAAGCAATTGAAGATTTGTTAATCGCCTTACATTTAATGTCATATTGGTGCTATTTGAATCTATTTTCGACGTTTCGTCTCGTTTGGCCGATGTAAATGGCATTGCAGTTGGAGCATTTTATTTCGTAAATGCCCGATTTGTTCTGTATTGGGGTTGGGTCTTTGGTGCTACCTAAAACATTCTTTAGTTTGTTTTTTGTTAGTATAGACTATTTTCATTTCATGTTTTGAGAAGGTGTTTAACAGCTGGTTCGTGATGGTAGGTACGTATGAGAAGGTAACTCTATGTTCATTGTTTGATGCGGTTTCGGCGTTTTGAGTGAACAAAGTTGAAAGATTTAGCTTTTGTATCTTTTTTGAATGTTTAGATACTAAATTGTTGATGGTGGATTCGTTACGTTGACGATGTATTCTGTGTCATCAAATTAAACGACATTCCACCACTGCTCAACGTTTTAAACAACCAACACGACAGCATAAAGTTCACGTACGAAGTCCAAAACGAATCCACACGGTCAATCAATTTCCTAGACTTGACGTTAACCCGCAATAGTTTGAACAAAGTCGAAGTATCTGTTTATCGTAAGCCAACAACTGCGGACCGATACATAACCAATGATTCGTTTTGTTCACAACAACACAAGCTAGCAGCATTTTACTCTATGGTTCACCGGTTATGTAAGTTGCCACTGTCAACGGCCAATTATATGAAAGAATATGCAAATATTCTTCGTATTGCAAACATAAACGGTTACAAGAAATGCACCATCAACAATTTAGTATCTAAACATTCAAAAAAGATACAAAAGCAAAATCTTTCAACTTTGTTCACTCAAAACTCCGAAACCGCATCAAACAATGAACATAGAGTTACCTTCTCATACGTACCTACCATCACGAACCAGCTGTTAAACACCTTCTCAAAACATGGAATGAAAATAGTCTGTACTAACAACAACAAACTAAAGAATGTTTTAGCTAGCACCAAAGACCCAACCCCAATAAAGAACAAATCGGGCATTTACGAAATAAAATGCTCCAACTGCAATGCCAAATACATCGGCCAAACGAGACGAAACGTCGAAAAGAGATTCAAAGAGCACCAATATGACATTAAATGTAAGGCGATTAACAAATCTTCAATTGCTTTTGTTACATAATTAGTTTATTTAGTTTTTTTTTTAAATTTGGAATCACCCTGTTTGGCTATTTTCTCTTTCCACTTTCATTCTCTTATACTTAAATATATATTACTGAACTTCTATGTACATAATGTAAAGAGTCACAGTTTCTTTATGGTCTAATTGTAAGCTTATTCTAAATCTAAATAAAATACCGTTCCTTTAATTAAGTCGAAGAAGTAAGACGTGTTTTTCTCTGATTGTAACAGGTTATGGGCCCAGTAACCTTCATGAATGTTTTTTTTTTTAAGAATCACGTGTTTTTTTTATTTTTGGTAAAAATTAAAATCGTTTGTTGGAAAACTTGTAAAGGAACGGAAAACGGATTGTCTGCTAAATACCGAGAAGCGTAATAATTTGCCGACGATTGGTATAGGTAAATTTGCAGCAAAACTGTGGAAAATTGTTTTACTTACCGATTTTAATAAACTACATATATAACTGTCAGTTTTGGTAATTTAACAAATAACTGGTCTCAGTATCAAACTGTTCTTTTGAGTCTCATATAGTTCAGTTATTTTCAATTGCACATCATGTCTTCTGATTTAAACAGTGAATTGAAAATAGAGAAATTGATTAACGGAGATCAATGGAACATCTGGAAATTTCAGATACAAATTATTTTTAATGCATCAGATCTCTTCAAATATGTGAATGGGACGGAGGTAAAGCCTAAGGAAGATGATAAACTGCTGCTGTGGAACCGCTTTGACAGTAAGGCGCAAAAGGTTATCGTCACTTCAATAGGTTCACAACCACTTTTGCACATCATAAACTGCAAGTCTTCAAAAGAAATGTGGGACAAACTTAATGCTGTTTATGAGGTTAAATCAAAAGCAAGTATCCACATGCTTCACAAGATGGTATTGCTTTGCACATTTCCAAGCTGCAGACCATTGTGCAACAGTTGGCAGATGTTGGAGAAAAAGTTTCGGATTCCATGGTCATAACCAAAATTCTAATGACTTTGCCACCATTATTTAGTCATTTTCATAGTGCTTGGGAATCGACCGCAGTTGACAATCAAACTTTAGAAAATTTAACTAATAGGTTAGTTCTTGAAGAGGCACGCATCAATTCCCAGTTTTGAGCCTGGAGGAAGTAGTGCTTTGGTTGGTAACAAACAACAGACACCAAGGAAATTTAACAACAACAAAAATAGGCAGACGTCGAAGCCGGGAAGATGTTTCTTTTGCAAGGAAACAGGACATTGGAAGAATGAATGTCCAAAGAAGAAGCAAAAGAACTTAGATTGGCAAAATTCGACTGGGAAGAAGGGTAATGCGTTTGTGTGTGATGCGTTATTGTCTGAAGGTACTGAAGCTACAGCTGAATATTGGTTCCTAGATTCTGGAGCTAGCGACCACATGACTAACAAGAAAGAGTGGTTAATTAACTACAAACTCTTTGAAAAACCTACAATAGTAAGGTTAGGCGACGGGAATACTATCAATTCGTATGGGAAAGGGGACATAAATGTTTTGTCATTCAACAATCGTACCTGGGAGGAGAACCATTTAGCCGATGTACTCTATGTTCCAGAGATTAGGTTGAATATATTTTCTCTGAATTGTGCGTTAGATAAAGGTCTCAAACTGCCTTCGGATAACTTGAAATGTAAGCTTTTTAAAGGAGAATCTGTGTTGGTAGTGGGAGTACGCGAATCCAGGCTGTTCAAACTTCTTTTGAAAGTAACAAGCAATTCGATTGATACGGGGGTTTGTGCGAATGTAGCTGAGGATAAGAAGGGAGCCCTTCGTAAATGGCACGAGAAACTGGGACATCAGAACATTGTGCAAGTGAAGAACATATTGAGGAGCAGGAATATTCCTTTTGATGATGAAGACGATTTCTTTTGTGAAGCCTGCCAATATGGGAAACAACATTGTGTAGTTTTTTTGTCCAGTGCAAGTAAAGCAAGTTGCGTTGGTGAACTTGTACATTCAGATGTGTGTGGGCCGATGCAGTGTACTTCTGTTGGAGGATCCAAATACTTCTTGCTTTTTAAAGACGATTTTTCTAACTTTAGGACTGTTTTCTTTCTGAAAGAGAAAACGGAGGTACCTGTTCTAATTTCAAAGTACCTTAAATTTATTGAACCTGAAACAGGTGCAAGGGTGAAGGTTTTGCGATCTGACAATGGTTTAGATTATACAAATCAACAAGTCCAAAATATTTTAGTGGATAACTGCGTCGTTCTTCAAAAGACAGTCCCTTATACGCCAGAATAAAATGGGAGAGCAGAACGTGAAATGCGGACAGGTTGAAAGTAAGCTTAACGTGAACACCTGACAATTAAGTCTTAATTTCACGGCGAGCTTACTCGCATGCAGAGTCCAATTAGGCTTAGACCAGAGCCCTAAGATCTACCCCAAGGCAGAATCAAGTTCCACCTTAGGGCCAAATCAAGTTTTACCCCAAGGTAGACTCTTAGTACCAATTTTATGGAACATGTTGAGGCATGTCCACACTCCTTGGTGAGGGGCGAGGTCTATCTTACACCTCTTGCATCCGATAATATCATCCGTAGACAATATTACCCAATGCCATATGTTTCCGCTATGGAATAAACCACAACCACCACGATACTCCCACAAGGGGGCCTACCTCATAGATAGTCTCCCAGGTGACTCGGCCACCTGGGTGGGCACTATCTCCCGTGGTACCAGAATAAAGCTTCCGGTGGAGCTTCGCAACCGTGAGGTCACTTCCAGATGAGCACCTTCAATACGCAAGGCCTGGCAGCCTTAGATATGCGCACTCAACCATCTGCCAAGGCAGAAGCAAACAGCCAAATACGCATACCCAGCCCTCCTCTCTTAGCCGCATACAAGTTTTACCTTGCATACGTTTCCAGTAAGGAATCAATACTTCCAGGAAAAGAAATATAGCTGTAGATACTCACTCCTATTTCAGTTACAACAATTTCCCTGCCATTCATATTGTTCCCGGGTTGCCACGTGGAGGCGGAGGATAGGCACATCTATCCCTCTTAAACTCCAAACTCCAATCTCAACCACATTCATGATTGGATTGAAGCCAGCTTACAAAACACCGACGATGCTAAGCCCGGCAGGGACCCTAAAGACGAAGAGGTGAAAGGCTATAGAGTTTTTTTTCCAATAATAATAAAGTTGAGGTCTGTCGTGATGTTCGGTTTCATGATTCTAAGGTGATGGGGGTTGCTGGACCTGAGAAGATGTTGTGTAGATGTTGGATTTAGAACACTTAAATGAACATTTATGTTCGCTACCGTGTTGTGTATTTCTGATGGCTCACTTTCTTCTATTGGTAATTTGCATAACTTGGCAATGGGTCTGGTAAGTAACGTATTGCCCTTGCATCTAACATCAACAACTCTCACTTTGTTGTCTGCACCTGGGTGTGTTTAAAATTTTAATAACTTCCTAAGAGCCATTTAGTTGGTGGAAGATTTTCATCCTTTATCAGTACTAATTCTCCAACCTTGGTATTAATTAACGGTACTTTCCCTTTGGTACGTTGTTGTAATTGATGTAGGTATTCTGATGACCATATCTTCCAAACATATCTTGTGAGTTTGTGCATCAACCTCCAGCGTCTTAATAAATTAAAGTTCTTGGTACGTTCTTCGGGCTGGGAAACACTATTTATTGCTGTCCCTATTAGGAAGTGACCTGTGGTAAGCACATTATAGTCTTGAGGATCGTTTGTTATTTGACAGAGGGGTCGTGAATTTAAGCAGGCTTCAATTTGATACAATACTGTAGTTAACTTTTCGAAGGTTAAGGATACTTCTCCGATTACTCTTTTCATATGATGCTTTAGAGACCTTACTGCGGATTCCCACAGTCCCCAAAATGAGGAGCTCCTGGCGGATTAAAATGCCATTGTATACCATCTGATACAAAAAGTTGTGCAACGTATTGTTCGCTGCTTTTTATTGCTTTCTTAACATCGGTATCTTAAGATTTTTGCGCTCCCACGAAATTCGTCCCACAGTCGCTGTAGATATGAGCGCATAAGCCTCGTCTGGCGGTAAATCTCTTGAATATGGCTAAAAATGCTTCAGTTGTCAGGTCGCTAGCTGCTTCAATGTGAACTGCCTTCGTCGTCATACACACAAATACCACTATGTATCCTTTGAAAGATGACAGACCTTTAGTTCTTGATGCTCTGACTTTGATCGATCCTGAGTAGGCGACACCAGTATGAGTGAATGGTCTTGAGGGAGCTATCCTAAATGCTGGTAAACGCCCCACTTGTTGTTCAGCTGGTTTAGCTCTGTTTCTAGTACATCTTACGCATTTATGAATTTGATGGCGTATGGTATTGCGTCCATCTAGAATCCAATCTAATTTTTGTGAATTTAATTGACACAGAACCATGTTTGCAATCGTTTAATTTTTGTTTTGAGTTTATTTTTGGTCCTTATTGATTACAAATTTTTATTTTTATTTTTTTTAATTGACGTTTAAATAAAATAGAACAAATAAAATAAAACACGAAATTAAATTTACTTAAATTTGTTTAAATTTATTTAGACGACAAAAAACATTTATAAATATGCATTTCGGGATGCTTTACATGCCATGCATCAGCTTCACGCTTTAATAAATTAACTAAATGAAAAAAGAAAGTAATACAAAAGGAGGGAACCCATTTGTCAAGTAAAGAAATGGGTTAGAAATTAGGTTTAGAGAACATGAAAGAAAAGGGGGGGGGGGATATAAAAAAACTATTTTGCAAATTTAAAAAGATTAGAGATGATGTTGCCTGGATCGGTGTTCATAAGGTTTTTGCTTTTGTATGTGTACATAGCTTCATAGGCATCGAGTTTCTTCTCATCGGTCACATTTTTTAGAAGAGTACAATTATCATTGAAGTTTCCTATGTTGTGTGAAGGCTCGTCTATATTGCTGTAAGCATGTAAAGCAATTGAAGATTTGTTAATCGCCTTACATTTAATGTCATATTGGTGCTATTTGAATCTATTTTCGACGTTTCGTCTCGTTTGGCCGATGTAAATGGCATTGCAGTTGGAGCATTTTATTTCGTAAATGCCCGATTTGTTCTGTATTGGGGTTGGGTCTTTGGTGCTACCTAAAACATTCTTTAGTTTGTTTTTTGTTAGTATAGACTATTTTCATTTCATGTTTTGAGAAGGTGTTTAACAGCTGGTTCGTGATGGTAGGTACGTATGAGAAGGTAACTCTATGTTCATTGTTTGATGCGGTTTCGGCGTTTTGAGTGAACAAAGTTGAAAGATTTAGCTTTTGTATCTTTTTTGAATGTTTAGATACTAAATTGTTGATGGTGGATTCGTTACGTTGACGATGTATTCTGTGTCATCAAATTAAACGACATTCCACCACTGCTCAACGTTTTAAACAACCAACACGACAGCATAAAGTTCACGTACGAAGTCCAAAACGAATCCACACGGTCAATCAATTTCCTAGACTTGACGTTAACCCGCAATAGTTTGAACAAAGTCGAAGTATCTGTTTATCGTAAGCCAACAACTGCGGACCGATACATAACCAATGATTCGTTTTGTTCACAACAACACAAGCTAGCAGCATTTTACTCTATGGTTCACCGGTTATGTAAGTTGCCACTGTCAACGGCCAATTATATGAAAGAATATGCAAATATTCTTCGTATTGCAAACATAAACGGTTACAAGAAATGCACCATCAACAATTTAGTATCTAAACATTCAAAAAAGATACAAAAGCAAAATCTTTCAACTTTGTTCACTCAAAACTCCGAAACCGCATCAAACAATGAACATAGAGTTACCTTCTCATACGTACCTACCATCACGAACCAGCTGTTAAACACCTTCTCAAAACATGGAATGAAAATAGTCTGTACTAACAACAACAAACTAAAGAATGTTTTAGCTAGCACCAAAGACCCAACCCCAATAAAGAACAAATCGGGCATTTACGAAATAAAATGCTCCAACTGCAATGCCAAATACATCGGCCAAACGAGACGAAACGTCGAAAAGAGATTCAAAGAGCACCAATATGACATTAAATGTAAGGCGATTAACAAATCTTCAATTGCTTTTGTTACATAATTAGTTTATTTAGTTTTTTTTTTAAATTTGGAATCACCCTGTTTGGCTATTTTCTCTTTCCACTTTCATTCTCTTATACTTAAATATATATTACTGAACTTCTATGTACATAATGTAAAGAGTCACAGTTTCTTTATGGTCTAATTGTAAGCTTATTCTAAATCTAAATAAAATACCGTTCCTTTAATTAAGTCGAAGAAGTAAGACGTGTTTTTCTCTGATTGTAACAGGTTATGGGCCCAGTAACCTTCATGAATGTTTTTTTTTTTAAGAATCACGTGTTTTTTTTATTTTTGGTAAAAATTAAAATCGTTTGTTGGAAAACTTGTAAAGGAACGGAAAACGGATTGTCTGCTAAATACCGAGAAGCGTAATAATTTGCCGACGATTGGTATAGGTAAATTTGCAGCAAAACTGTGGAAAATTGTTTTACTTACCGATTTTAATAAACTACATATATAACTGTCAGTTTTGGTAATTTAACAAATAACTGGTCTCAGTATCAAACTGTTCTTTTGAGTCTCATATAGTTCAGTTATTTTCAATTGCACATCATGTCTTCTGATTTAAACAGTGAATTGAAAATAGAGAAATTGATTAACGGAGATCAATGGAACATCTGGAAATTTCAGATACAAATTATTTTTAATGCATCAGATCTCTTCAAATATGTGAATGGGACGGAGGTAAAGCCTAAGGAAGATGATAAACTGCTGCTGTGGAACCGCTTTGACAGTAAGGCGCAAAAGGTTATCGTCACTTCAATAGGTTCACAACCACTTTTGCACATCATAAACTGCAAGTCTTCAAAAGAAATGTGGGACAAACTTAATGCTGTTTATGAGGTTAAATCAAAAGCAAGTATCCACATGCTTCACAAGATGGTATTGCTTTGCACATTTCCAAGCTGCAGACCATTGTGCAACAGTTGGCAGATGTTGGAGAAAAAGTTTCGGATTCCATGGTCATAACCAAAATTCTAATGACTTTGCCACCATTATTTAGTCATTTTCATAGTGCTTGGGAATCGACCGCAGTTGACAATCAAACTTTAGAAAATTTAACTAATAGGTTAGTTCTTGAAGAGGCACGCATCAATTCCCAGTTTTGAGCCTGGAGGAAGTAGTGCTTTGGTTGGTAACAAACAACAGACACCAAGGAAATTTAACAACAACAAAAATAGGCAGACGTCGAAGCCGGGAAGATGTTTCTTTTGCAAGGAAACAGGACATTGGAAGAATGAATGTCCAAAGAAGAAGCAAAAGAACTTAGATTGGCAAAATTCGACTGGGAAGAAGGGTAATGCGTTTGTGTGTGATGCGTTATTGTCTGAAGGTACTGAAGCTACAGCTGAATATTGGTTCCTAGATTCTGGAGCTAGCGACCACATGACTAACAAGAAAGAGTGGTTAATTAACTACAAACTCTTTGAAAAACCTACAATAGTAAGGTTAGGCGACGGGAATACTATCAATTCGTATGGGAAAGGGGACATAAATGTTTTGTCATTCAACAATCGTACCTGGGAGGAGAACCATTTAGCCGATGTACTCTATGTTCCAGAGATTAGGTTGAATATATTTTCTCTGAATTGTGCGTTAGATAAAGGTCTCAAACTGCCTTCGGATAACTTGAAATGTAAGCTTTTTAAAGGAGAATCTGTGTTGGTAGTGGGAGTACGCGAATCCAGGCTGTTCAAACTTCTTTTGAAAGTAACAAGCAATTCGATTGATACGGGGGTTTGTGCGAATGTAGCTGAGGATAAGAAGGGAGCCCTTCGTAAATGGCACGAGAAACTGGGACATCAGAACATTGTGCAAGTGAAGAACATATTGAGGAGCAGGAATATTCCTTTTGATGATGAAGACGATTTCTTTTGTGAAGCCTGCCAATATGGGAAACAACATTGTGTAGTTTTTTTGTCCAGTGCAAGTAAAGCAAGTTGCGTTGGTGAACTTGTACATTCAGATGTGTGTGGGCCGATGCAGTGTACTTCTGTTGGAGGATCCAAATACTTCTTGCTTTTTAAAGACGATTTTTCTAACTTTAGGACTGTTTTCTTTCTGAAAGAGAAAACGGAGGTACCTGTTCTAATTTCAAAGTACCTTAAATTTATTGAACCTGAAACAGGTGCAAGGGTGAAGGTTTTGCGATCTGACAATGGTTTAGATTATACAAATCAACAAGTCCAAAATATTTTAGTGGATAACTGCGTCGTTCTTCAAAAGACAGTCCCTTATACGCCAGAATAAAATGGGAGAGCAGAACGTGAAATGCGGACAGGTTGAAAGTAAGCTTAACGTGAACACCTGACAATTAAGTCTTAATTTCACGGCGAGCTTACTCGCATGCAGAGTCCAATTAGGCTTAGACCAGAGCCCTAAGATCTACCCCAAGGCAGAATCAAGTTCCACCTTAGGGCAAAATCAAGTTTTACCCCAAGGTAGACTCTTAGTACCAATTTTATGGAACATGTTGAGGCATGTCCACACTCCTTGGTGAGGGGCGAGGTCTATCTTACACCTCTTGCATCCGATAATATCATCCGTAGACAATATTACCCAATGCCATATGTTTCCGCTATGGAATAAACCACAACCACCACGATACTCCCACAAGGGGGCCTACCTCATAGATAGTCTCCCAGGTGACTCGGCCACCTGGGTGGGCACTATCTCCCGTGGTACCAGAATAAAGCTTCCGGTGGAGCTTCGCAACCGTGAGGTCACTTCCAGATGAGCACCTTCAATACGCAAGGCCTGGCAGCCTTAGATATGCGCACTCAACCATCTGCCAAGGCAGAAGCAAACAGCCAAATACGCATACCCAGCCCTCCTCTCTTAGCCGCATACAAGTTTTACCTTGCATACGTTTCCAGTAAGGAATCAATACTTCCAGGAAAAGAAATATAGCTGTAGATACTCACTCCTATTTCAGTTACAACAATTTCCCTGCCATTCATATTGTTCCCGGGTTGCCACGTGGAGGCGGAGGATAGGCACATCTATCCCTCTTAAACTCCAAACTCCAATCTCAACCACATTCATGATTGGATTGAAGCCAGCTTACAAAACACCGACGATGCTAAGCCCGGCAGGGACCCTAAAGACGAAGAGGTGAAAGGCTATAGAGTTTTTTTTCCAATAATAATAAAGTTGAGGTCTGTCGTGATGTTCGGTTTCATGATTCTAAGGTGATGGGGGTTGCTGGACCTGAGAAGATGTTTGCTGTTTTGGATGAAGAGGATCGGCAAATTGATCCGTCGATAGAGGAGGGGTGTCTAGATAAACCGTCAGTTTCCAATTGTAAGGCTGATCGTGTCGATGGGGGTGGCGCTGTAGACAAGAATAATGTTGTGGTTGATAAAGCTATGTTTGATGCTGGAGATAAGGCTAATGCTGTTCGTGTTGACGTTGAGGCTGACTATGATGATGAAGATATTTTTGAAGAAGTTATTGAAGATGAGTTGGATGTTGGAAAACAAAAGGAAACCAGCTTAATAAGTGGTCGATTGAGGAGCAAAATCAAATGTGTTGAAAGTAATGCAAACTGTTGAATTCAGGAAAGCTTTGCTTTTTTAGCTGAGTCTTATGTACTAAATTCGTTTGAGAAGGCCATGCAATGTGAAGATGCGGACAAATGGAGAATGGCAATGGACGAAGAAATCACTTCGTTGAATAAAAACGACACCTGGACTTTGATGAAGTTGCCTGAAAACCGGAAGCTGGTAGATACTAAATGGGTATACCAAATCAAGAACTCAACGGAGAATGAAGGTGAGAGATATAAGGCTAGATTGGTAGCTCGAGGTTTTAGCCAGCAATTCGGGGTGGATTACTTTGAAACCTTTAGCCCAGTTGCGAAATTCACTTCAATTCGTGGGTATAGCAGCATCAGAAAATCTCCACTTCAAGCAATTTGACGTCAAAACGGCGTTTTTAAATGGTGACATCAAAGAAGAGATTTATGTTCAACAGCCAAAAGGATACGAGGATGGAAGCACTCGAGTATGTAAACTTCAGAAAAGTTTATACGGGTTGAAGCAAGCGTCTAGGTGCTGGAATCAAACCTTTACCAAACTTTTTAAAGCATTCAAGTTCCGGCCATGTGCTGCTGATCCGTGCGTTTTTGTTAGCGATACAAATAAAAACAAGGTGATTCTGGCCATATATATAGATGATGGCCTTATTGCATCAACCGATAATTCTGAAATTTTGCGGTTTTGTGAACATCTCAAATTTAATTTTGAAATTAAAGTTTTTACTGCAAGGCATTTTCTGGGATTAGAGATACGGAGATTCAAGGATGGATCGATGCATATTAATCAATTGCAGTATGTAAAACGGTTGATCGCAAAATTCAACATGTCGGATGCTGTACCGGTGTCAACTCCAGCAGATACATCTGCTTTTGTGAGCTATTCAGAGGAGTCGTCTAAGAAGATAAGTTTTCCTTTTCGGCAATCGGTTGGGAGTCTGATGTATCTCATGGTGGCTACGCGTCCGGATATAGCCTTTGCAGTTGGGTGTGTCAGTCGCTTATGTTAACATGGTCAAGAGGATAATTCGCTATCTAAAGGGGACAGCTGATTACGGTATTTATTTCAAAAACACTAAATTTAAACTTTCTTCTTTTAGTGATGCAGACTAAGCTGGTGACGTAATAACAAGGCGCTCAACCAGTGGGTACGTTTTCTTGATGGGGTCAAGCTGCATCACTTGGGCCTCACAACGTCAAAAATGTGTGGCTCTTTCTGCGACTGAGGCTGAATTTGTTGCTGCATGTCAAGCAGTGAAGGAGCTTGTATGAATCCAGCAACTGTTGAACGAATTATTGAGCCAAAAGATGAAACCGGTTCTCTACGTGGATAATCAGCGAGCCATTAGGTTAATAAAAAATCCTGAATTCCATAAGAGGACTAAGCACATAGATGTCCGTTTCAACTTTATTCGTGAAAAGTTCGAAGATGAGCTTTTTGACCTGGAGTTTGTGCCAACACAAAATCAAGTTGGGGATATATTTACAAAAGCTTTGTCTAAGGACAAATTTCAACGATTCCGTTCAATAATGGGAATTATTTCGATGAATTGCATAAATTAATGTTACATGAATTGACATATAAAAAAAAAAAACATTCATAAAAGTGGGAGTGTTACATAATTAGTTTCTTAACATTTTGAATAAGAAAACACTTGTTTTTTTCCACAATGAAAATAAATAAAAATTTATTTTGTTATTTTTATAAAAAAAAATATTTTTATAAATAAAATATATATTTAAATATATATGTATTTTTTTTTATATATATATATGTAAAAATACCAAAATAAATTTTTATTTATTTTCATTGTGGAAAAAAACAAGTGTTATCTTATTCAAAATGTTAAGAACAATTAATTTCCACCAAGTGGCTAATCATCGCTCTATTGAGTGTATAAAAAAAAATATAAGTAGTTTATTTAGTTTTTTTTTAATTTGGAATCACCCTGTTTGGCTATTTGCTATTTGTTTTTTTCTCTTTCCACTTTCATTCTCTTATACCTTAATATATATTACTGAACTTCTATGTACATAATGTAAAGAGTCACAGTTTCTTTATGGTCTAATTGTAAGCTTATTCTAAATCTAAATAAAATACAGTTCCTTTAATTAAGTCGAAGAAGTAAGATAATATTACTCTTCTAAAAAAAATTTGACCGATGAGAAGAAACTCGATGCCTATGAAGCTATGTATATATACAAAAGCAAAAACCTTATGAACACCGATCCAGGCAACATCATCTCTAATCTTTTTAAATTTGCAAAATAGTTTTTTTATATCTCTCCCCCCCCCCCCCTTTTCTTTCATGTTCTCTAAACCTAATTTCTTACTTATTTCTTTACTTGACACATGTTGTCCCTCCTTTTATATTACTTTCTTTTTTCATTTAGTTAATTTTGTAAAGCGTGAAGCTGATGATGGCATGTAAAGCATGCCGAAATGCATATTTATAAAAGTTTTTTGTCGTCTAAATAAATTTAAACAAATTTAAGTAAACTTAATTTCGTGTTTTATTTTATTTGTTCTATTTTATTTAAACGTCAATTAAACATAAAAAATTTGTAATCAATAAGGAACAAAAATAAACTCAAAACACAAACTAGAATCCAATATTGTCTTCGTACGGACGCCATTGTTAATTGATTTCCACCATGCAACGTTTTCTTAAGGCCATCTCTGACTATAAGTTCAGTTAAATGGCATTTTCTGGGCAGTATAATTGGATGTTTTTCATCATAAACAAGAACTGATTCTTCTATCCTTCCTCCGGCTCGTAAAATACTATTCTTATCAAGATAAGGCATCAGTTGCAGTAGTTTGCTTCTTGGCTGAAGTGGTTTTGACTATTTAAGCGTTGCTATTTCCTCACCAAACTCTATCTTTTGTGCTATCCTTATGAGTTGTATGTGGGCGAAATGAATCTCATCAGTACTCAATGATATTGATTCATAGCAATTATTTGCCCGTTTGCTTTTGCTTGCAAATCGATTGCAGTATGCAATTACTCGAAGAAGTCTTCTAAACGATGAAAAAAGTTCTATTATTGATTTCTCTGTTGTTATCATAGTTGTTGCTACCGTGTATTCTTCTGCGTTGGTCTGACTCATCCAATCTGGACCATTCCACCAGATTAAGAGATCTTTTAATTCGTGTGGGAGGATTCCTCGCGACGCACAGTCAGCTAGATTTTTGTTGGTTTTGACATGATGCCACTGCTCAGGTTTGGTCAACCCAAGAATTTCTGCCACTCTGTTGGCTACAAATATGTTTCTTTTTTGTGTGGGTCCCCTTTTATCCATGCTAAAACGGTTTGAGGGTCTGACCATAGTTTTACTGAGGAGACTGAAATGTCAAGTGCATTGATGGTCTTTGCCATTAATTTGGCTAATAGTACGGCTGCACATAATTCCAATTAAGGAATAGTTTTTTTTTTGGTTTTATTGGCGCTACCTTTGATTTGGCCGTCGTGTGTCGTGTGTCGTGAGGTGAACACCTAACTAATCTTGCTATTCTATTGTCTTGCTCTTGATCTTCATATTGTTTTTTCAAAATCAATTAACACATCTAATATATTAAAGCAAATTTGTTTTTAATTTTTGTGCAATAATGCATTCTATTTGTGGTTCGTGCAAGAATATTGTTGAAGCATCAATTAACTCAAAAATAGCTTGTAGTGATTGTTCGTCTCTTTTTCATGCTGGATGCATTAATATACTTGATGCTGACATTGATTACATGCTGAAAAACGGTATCCCATATCGCTGTGTTCCATGTACCTCCCTACGTCGTAAATCTCAAGTTTTCTCTTCGTCACCTCTTCCATCACACCGTGCTGCTGATCATCTTCCTGTTGTGGTTGCTTCTGGCTCCTCTGCCTCTTGTCCTGCTGTTATGCCACCTCTTGCTGCTAAGTCTGCTTTTGTTGTTAACGGCAAATCAACACACTCAGTTGCCAAATCTGCACCACCTGTTAATCAAAATCTGATGTCTAATATTACCAACAATTCAATTCCACTGGAGGACATTTTTAAAGAGATTGTGGAGCTTAAAAAAGTTAATACTGAGTCTCTGTCTGCCTTGCATGCTCTTCAGGTGGAAAAGAATCAAATGCAAAAACAAATTGATTATTTGCAGGAAAGAGTAAATTTCCTTGAGCGAAAGCAAAGAGAAAGCGTTGTAGAAATTGTTTTAGTACCCGATATTAACAATTCTAATGCATTAGACAAAGCTCTTAAACTTTTCTCTGTTGGTCTTGATGCAAATATTTCTGAAAACCAAATTGATAACATCTATGTAAAAGAATTAAAAAACAATAATTCAAGGAATTTAGGAAAAAATAACACATCCGTTGGTAACATACTATGTGTTAAGTTCTGCTCTTTATTTACCAAACAAAATCTAATGAAAAAGAAAATTATTAACAAAGAACGTCTAACAGCTAATTTATTTGGGAACGAGTACAGCAACAAAAAGCCAATCTATATCAATGACAGTTTATCTTCGCATACAAGAGAATTGAGGAGAGCTGCAGTGCTTGCGAAAAAAGCAAATAATTACAAATACTTATGGGTTAAGAACTCAGAGCTTTTGATGAGAAAAAATGATGGTGACAAAATTATTAAAATTGAATGTTTGGATGATTTAAATAATCTTTAATTAAAATGCCTTTTGATAATTTCAATACCTTTAATTCTGTTAAAAACATTATTTCCTCTTGTAATTTCGATGGTGATGTCTTGTCGAGTGTTTTTCTAAATAACCAAAACCATAAATTGTTTGATAATTTTTTTATTATTCATCAAAACATCCGTAGCCTTCGAGCTAATTTCGATTTTTTATTGCTTCATATTGATTCATGTTTAAGGAAGCCTGATTTTATTTTTGTCTCGGAAATTTGGATTTTTGAAAATGAAAAGAATAATTTTAAAATACCGGGCTATGAATTTTTTTCTACGTGTAATAATGCTTACGCTTCTGGTGGTGTTGGTGTGTTTGTAAAAATTGAATACATACACTGTGAAATACTTTACAAAAATTTAAAATCCGCCGATATTATAAAAATTTCTTTAAATTGGAATAATGTGATAACAGTTTTTATATGTGCATATAGATTTCATAATAGTAGTGGAGATGTTTTTCTTGATGAACTTAATAATTTGCTGTTGGATGACAAGTCAAAAAACTTAATCTTTTTAGGTGATATTTTGACCTTCTCTCTAAATCTAATTTAGTGGATAGTTATTTATCCTTATTGGCTAGCCATGGTTTTGATTGTGGTATAAGTGTACCTACACGAATTTCTAATAACTCTCGTACATGCATTGACCATATATTTTCAAGAAAAAGTCGAGTTTGTGATTTCAATTTAGTGAGTTCTATTGAAGATTTTGGTATAACTGATCATTGTATGACTAGTCTTCATTTTCTAGATATTGCTAACAACATTGACAATACAAATATCTCCACACCATTTAAAAAAGTTGATTTTATCAGGCTAAACGTTCTACTTCGCTTTGAGTTTTGGGACAAAGTTTATAATGAACGGAATCCTTCTATAGCCTTTGATAACTTCATAGATATGCTTGGTTGCCATGTTACTAGCTGTACTTCTTATATAACCAGATCAAGTAAATCTAAGTGATTGAAAGAGTGGATGACAGAATATCTATTGAATCGAATTAAGCAAAAAAATAAGCTTCAACTTAAATGCAAAAAATACCCCAATAACAATATTCTTAAAGCTAACTATAAAGTAATCTGTAAAGATATTTCAATCGAGATCAAAAAACGTAAAGAGGATTATTATATAAATGAATTGGCAAAAAATAAAGGAAATCTTAGAGGTGAATGGAATGTGGTCAATAAAATTTTGAACCGCAATGACCATGGTGTAAGATCTCTCATTCTAGCAGACGGCAATAATAGAGTTTCTGAACCACCTGAGGTAGCTAATCTTTTTAATGATTTTTTTGTTTCCATTGCTAATAATCTATCTACAGAGGTTTTCCTGGACAATATTGACTACGTTGATAGTGAAATAAAAAATGACAGCTTCTTAGATAACAGTCTATTCTTTGATCCTATTTCTTCTGGTGAGTTGCTCTGCATCATTAAATCACTAAATAATTCCAACTCAGCTACATCTGATGGTATTTCTAATGTTATCCTTAAAAATATTGCTTTAAACATTGTTGATGTTCTTGCTCATATTTTCAACAAGAGTGTCTACAGTGGGATTTTTCCTAGTGCTCTTAAAGTTGCTGAAGTTATTCCCCTTCATAAAAAGTCTAGTACTATGGACGTTAACAATTATAGGCCAATTTCTCTTTTACATGTCTGCTCTAAATTGTTTGAGAAGTGTATGAAAAAAAGGATTTTAAATTTTTTACAGTAACAACTATTTCAACAACTGCCAATTTGGGTTTCGATCTGGTAGATCTACGGAAGATGCTCTCCTGAAGTTTTGTACTGAAACCTATGATTGTATTAATGATAGTCTTTTTACTGCTGAGCTTTTTATTGATCTAACTAAAGCATTTGATTTAGTTGATCATAATATTCTGTTAGGTAAGCTGTATAAAGCAGGAATGCGTGGTTTTGTTTATAATTGGTTTGAATCTTATTTAACTAACCGTAAACAAATGGTAAAAATAAATGCTTGCTATAGTGAACTCTGCAACATAACTATTGGCGTTCCTCAAGGTTCAGTCTTGGGTCCTTTGCTTTTTCTTATTTTAATAAATTCTATCTTTGATCAAAATTTTAGTGGTAAACCCACAGCATTTGCTGATGACATTGCCTTCTCCTATGGTTGTAAAACTCCCCTTGACCTTTCTGCTAACATCAACGCTGATCTGGAACTTTTAAGGCCAAGGTTTTCGGTACATAAAATGGTTTTACGTAGTAAAACGAAAGCGATGTACTTTAATTTGTCAGGTTCTCTTCTGTTAGATTGCGATATTTTCTATCATTCTTGTGACTGCCGTAAATTTAGTTTGAGAAATAATTCGTGTGATTCTGTAAGCAGTGATTATTCATTTTTTTCAGATATTCCTTACTCGAAATTCTGCTTTCGGATTGATTTTGTCACTTCTTTTAAGTATTTGGGTGTTACATTGGATAACAAACTTAGCTGGACGGACCATACTGACTCTTTAAAAAAGTACTTGCTGTGTTGTTCTAGGCATTTTTATAACTTATACTTTTATACTGTTCTAAACTAGTGTTGATTATGGTCTACTATGGTATCGTTCATTCCAAAATTCGGTATGGCTTAACGTGTTGGGGTGGTGCTTATCCAAATAAAGTAAATCCACTAATTATTTTGCAAAAGCATATTGCGCGAATTATTTGTAGAAAAAATAGGTTGCACCCTAGTTTTGTTTTGTTTCAGGGTCTAAAAATTCTTCCAGTAAGGCATCTCTACTACTATAAGGTTCTTAAGATATTTTTTATTAGAAGTGGACATCTGTCTATAAGAAGGAATGATTTACATAGTTTACGTATTAATTACGTCAATTGTGTAAATGTTCCGCCTCATAAAAAAATTCATTTCAAAAGATTCTTTACAGTAGTGGCTCCCACAATTTATAACAAGTTACCTGATTCCATCCGACGCTTAAGACAATTACATGTTTTTCTCGACAAAATAAAATCTTGGCTTTTTAATTTTGACACCTATCAAATAGAAAGTCTATAAAAAAAAAAAAAAAAAAAATTATTATCTAAAAATATGTTAAAATATGATTGTAGCCTCACACACACTAATAAATTATTAATATTATAGTTTTATCTGGTGCATTCGATACTAGCGTTAGCTTTTGCTTCGCTACAGAGTGTAACCAATTTATTTTTTTTTTCATATGCGGGTAGTACATATAATGTTTTCGAAGTTTTGGTTTTTTGAAGAACACTCTATGAGTTCTACTACTTTATTTGTTTTAATATTTCGGTGTTTTTCTTCTTTAATGTATTTTTATTATTGTACACCTCTACATATGTAAATAATGAATAAATAAACAATTTAATACAATTTTTTTAAACAAATAATGATTACATTTCCTTCTCTACTTTCCTGTAATTGACCGCAGCAAATGCTTTTTTGCATGCATCGCAGCCCTGGGGATTCAGGGCTGGTATGTATCCACTTTGGTATGGTTATTTCTTGCAGTAATGGAGGCGATTCAATAAACTTCGTCCACACTTTTGTTAGTTTGTCGGGAAGTGGATCGTCCCATGCGAGATCTTGTTTCCATAATTCTTGCATCATTAACTTAGCAGTTATTATGACCTGTGTTGCCCACCCAAGTGGATTAAAAATCCTGGCGATTTCTGATAGTAGTAATCTTTTCGTTACAGTTGTACCACATGGTGTAGTTCTCACTTTTAACTGGTATTCATCTTTTTTCGGAGACCAATGAATTCCAAGGGCTTTAATTGACTCAATGTCGGAAATTTTGAGGATACCTTTCTCTCGTCGGTCTTCTGGTATCAACTTTAACAATGAGTAATTGTTGCTCGTACACTTTCTTAGAGTGAAACCTCCTGCTTCTGTTATCTGACAAAGCTCACGTTGTATAGTCTTTGCTTGATCAAGGGTGTCTGCTCCTGTCATCAAGTCGTCTACATAAAAATCTTCGGCGAGAATCTTCGCTGCTACGGGGTATTTTGTAATTCTGCCAGTTGTTTCAGTGTTTCTATTGCCAGGTATGGTGCGGATGCTGTTCCATATGTAACTGTAGACAAAGCATATTCCTCGATTGGCTGACCAGGTTCGAATCTCCATAGTATTCGTTGATAATCTTGGTCACGATCATCAATTTTATTTTGCCGATACATTTGTTCGATGTCTGCAGTGAAAACATATTTGTATTTACACCATCGAAGTAGTATTGTAGACAAATCGGCTTGAAGTCTTGGTCCCACAAGCATGTTATCGTTTAGACTTACGCCATTTTTTAGTTGTTGAGCTGTCTTCTTTTATAACGGCTTGGTGTGGCATATAGTATACCTCTTCTTTATTCGGACGTGATTTTACTAATTTCATGTGACCTAATGCCAGGCACTCTGGCATGAATTTTCGGTACTCTTTGGCTAGGCTGATGTCTACATTAAGCCTTTTTTCAACTTGTAGTAATCTGGCTTTAGCTTTCTTCCTTGAATCGCCCAATATTTTCTTATTGGCTTTGAACGGTATTCGAACGGTGTAGGTGCCATCTTTATTTCGTTTATGGTTATCCTTGTAGTGTTTTTCGCAAATGTTATCCGAAGAGCAAGTTGTTGCTTCCTGTTGAGGCTTTTCAATCTCCCAAAACTGCCGCAATTGTTTGTCTAAGCTTTTCAAATCCATTTTTGAAATCATAGATACTATTTTATCTGATTCTGGGGTAACGATAATTTTCCAGAAATTATCCATCCTTACTCAGTATCCTGTGCCAGTATACCATCGGTATTTTTTCGCAACCTTTTCGAATTATGCTGGTGTAAACGTCGGCCCTCATTAATAAATCAATAGGTCCTGGTTTATTGAACGTTTGGTCAGCTAAAACGCAGTCTTTCCATGGTATTGATTGGTTAAATAGAGCATTTGGAAGTTGTTTTCTGAGTTTTGTCAGGATAAATGCTTCAGTTTGGACTTTGAACGTTGATGGAAATTGAGGTTGAATTTCTATTTGCATCTTTCCCAAGGATGTCGCAGCATTGGCTGCGCCCAATCCTAATACCTTTGCATATGTTTTTGTTCTTGGGAAGGATAGCAATTGTGCAGCTTTTTCAGTTATTAATGAACCTTGGGAGCCGGTGTCTATTAAAGCTCTCAAAAGCTCTTGTTTTCCATTAACTGATGTTACCTTAACTACTGCTGTTGCAAGCAACACGTCTATGCTTTGGTCTGCTACGGTGTTTTGGACTCGAATCGGCCTTGTTGGTTCTCTTCTAGGTGTATTCAAGGTATGGTGCTGTCTTTGGCATTTTTCATAGTTCCCACGGCTATAATAGTTTTTGTTTATAGAGTGGTTGAGGCAATTGCGGCATTACTTCAGGCGTCTTATAGCGTCATGAAGATTTTGGCTGGTTAATGCAAGGAATGCATTGCAGTTATAGATTGAATGCATTTTCTGACAATATCCACATTTCGGTTCCTTTATTGTCATGTTAGTCCGTATTGATTTTCGAATTGGTGTTTGCTGTTTTTGTCTATTTTTTTTACCAAAGGCTTCCAAAGATTCAAATCGGGTCCTTAGGTATGAGTAAAAATGCTCTAATGTTGGAATCTCTTTCGAGCAGGGTAATGATTGTTCATTCAGCTTTCTGGACTCGTTATCCAATTTTTGTATTAGTTAATGAAGGACGATTGGATCCCATGCTGTTGTGCTGACCTCAATGCACTCTATTCCATGAATACATTCTTTGGTTGTATCGTGAAGTATTTTTAGACAGGAAACAGATTCGAGCTAAACTTTTTGTTGATTGAGTTACGTAGTTAAGTATGCCGACAGTAGTTTCCTTTTATTATCAAATCGTTCCTTTATTAAGTCCCACGATATCTTGTAGTTGTCGTTACTGACTTATAGGTGGCGCAAAAGCTTAGCTGCTTTGCCTCTTATTATGTCAACCTTTTTTCATTCTTCAACAAGGTTATGCGTATGAAATTCAATTGCTGCATTACTCATTTTTTTATTGATATCCATGCTTTCAAGTAATTTTCTGAATGACATAATTCGAATTTGAGCCCTATTCATATGTAATGACTGTGACTAAGTGGAACATATACCTTCTTCTTGATTGAACTTGACTTGATTTTGTTCAGTCTCGTCAAGTTTATTTTGTTTCTGTTGTTCCGCGGTTTCCACGTTAACCTCTATATTTTTGGGTGTTTTTGCTGTGTCAGTTTCAATTTTCTCGTTGCGGGAATTGCCCAACGCAATTGCATTCGAAATTAATTTTTCGTTTATCGCTTCTTTGATCCGTTCCACCTGTTCATAATATTGCTTCTTGAAATATTCATAGTCTGGTATGTTTAGGCTCAATATGTCATCATGGTTTTTCGTGAATTGATGCCAAAGTCGGTTGACCTCGGCTTCCCTCTTTTTCTGGTTCTCTGCTGTTCTTCATGCTATTGGCTCTTTTTTTTTATTGCGTCGAAGAGCTTTGTAATGCTGTTTCCAACTTCTTTTTGTTGTGTTGTTAGAGATTTCAGAACTGTTAATCTGGGGTTAATTTGCGTTTCTTCTGGAGTAAATAGTGTCGTCGGCAACTCTGGCTTAGTTCTGTAGTATGAATTGTAGTGACCTTTTTCTTTTCGGCAAAGCTGTTTTGGTTCTGGTAGTATGGATTGTAATGAGATTCGTCTCTTCCGACAAATCTAGTTTAGTTCTGGTAGTATGGATTGTAATGATATTCGTCTCATCTGACAAATCTGGTTTAGTTCTGGTAGTATGGATTATAATGAGATTTGTCTCTTCCGACAAATCTGGTTTAGTTCTGGTAGTATGGATTGTAATGAGATTCGTCTCTTCCGACAAATCTGGCTTAGTTCTATATTATATGTGGACTGTATTCCAAACTTTGTGGTTCAAAGTGGGCTCGAAGGACCAAATGTTAATTCAATAACGTGATAGTACAAACTGTGTTTTGAATCGACTATATTTTATTTAAATATTTTATAGATTCAAAATAGCTTTTTATGGCTTTTAGTCTATATCCAACAAGATTAAGATTTTTATCATTAAGAAGGAAGTTTAAGCCCGTGGCCTGGCTCAGAAGTAGTTTTTAAATTTTTCTTAATACAAACTCTGTATACTGCATTGATAAATAAAATATAATAAAATCAACCAAGTAGAAGACTTAGCAATAATAATGGACTGTTGAATTATTGATTCAAAATAGCTTTTTATGGCCTTTAGTCCAAGCCACGGGCTTAAACTTCCTTCTTAATGATTAAAATCTTAATCTTGTTGGATATAGTTCACATTAGGGTTTTGTCAAAAATTCTATGTAAGTTGTACTAGAAAAATTTAAAAATTGCGTATTGACAAGGTTTTTTTCTTTGTATGTCAACTCATGATACCAAAGTGAGATTCCCGGATGAAACGCCAATTTTTTGTTGGACTAAAAGCCATAAAAAGCTATTTTGAATTAATAATTCTACAGTCCATTATTAGTGCTGAGTCTTCTACTTGGTTGATTTTATTTTATTTAATTTATCAATGCAGTATATGGAGTATATGTGAATTAAATCTACTCTTAACTAGGCCACGACGTTGTTGGTCAATCATTATTATTTATGGTTACAATATTTTTTGTGGCCCACATTCAAAGAATGTGGGGTATGACAACAGAAATTGACCTACTAGTCATGTTTTTGTTATTAAGTGCAAACATAAAGTATTGCAATAACTATTTTAATTTTTATGTGCAAACAAATAGAATATATCTTTTCAAATAGCTAAAGCGTTGTGTTTTAATAAAACTTTTGCATTGGGTTGTTAAGGTTTAATAACTTTCCTATAACTTAGCAGAATCCGTCGTTTGTGCTGTGATTGTTTAGTTAGGGCGCGTTGAATATAGACATTTGTTCCTTTCAATTTTGTAGCATTTTTGAGCATTCTCGTTGCCAAGAAACCTGAGCCAGTGGACAATTTTAATTTAATAACTGATTGATTTTCACTTAACTTTACAGCTGGTGGCATTTCGTGTTTTTGATCACTTCCAAGTAATAGATGAACTATGCCCTCTACCGCTTTTTGTGGGTCATCGTTGGTTTTTGGGATGGTGATGATTATATTACTTGCCTTTAGCTCTCGGCCTTATATATTATATATATATATATATATATTTATATATATAATAAATATTGGATACAAAATCTATTTTTTAAACAGTGTGATTTAACATTATCTTTTGTCGGATTTAATATGGTATACTTTATATTAAATATATTGATCAAGAGAGAGGGAGGTACTACCGTAGTTGGATCAACTGAAAATGTTTCGCAGAGGCAATTGCCTTTTAAACTAGAACGACTAAAAGTAGAATTAATACGACAAAGGACTGATGGAGCTGTAATTGATCCATTAGTTAACCCCACAACAAAACAAAATTTTAGGTAGGTACTTACGATGACTTTAAAGGGACGGAAATCTTATTAGTTGAATTCCTTGAGAATAAGGTGGCAAAACAATTCTATCTAACCACGGAAGAAAACGCAAACAAAATCTCAAAAATCTTCTTCGAACGCTCTCTATTCTGTTGATATAAACCGCGTAGTACAATGCACCCATATTCCAGAATTGATTTGACAATAGAGACATAAAGAATCTTTAGGACATAAGAATCACGAAATTCATGAGCAAACCTTTTAATGAAGCCAAGTGTCATAATAGCTTTTTTAATTATGTAATTGTAGTCATCAGCAAATGAAAGCTTTGAGCCTTAACACTACCACCAAGGTCAGTAAAACTTGGCAAGTTACACAAGTGCGACATTATTCAACATATAATTATAAGAAAATACATTATGTTTGGTGGTAAAACACTTTGTTTTACACTTGTCGATATTCAAAAACAGACTATTTGTATTGCACCAGTTCCAAAATCTATATAGATCTTCTTGAAGAAGTTAACAATCAACAGTTGAGTCAATTTTTCGAAAAATGTTCAGGTCATCGGCTAAATTAAAGACATAGAGCTTACTAAAACGGAAGGAAGATCATTAATAAATAAGACAAATAACAACGGACCAAGGTGACTACCCTCTGTAACACCTGAGTTGACTCGAAAACATTTAAAACGCTCAGTTTTATAAACAACACTATATAATCTATCTTTAAGATATGAGGATATTCACAAAAAAAAAAAAACGATCATTTAGTCCAATAGTATGTATTTTGTGGAGCAGTATTTGATGATTCAATTTGTCGAATGCCCTACTGAATTCAGTAAAAACACAATCTACTGGTTGAAATTGTTCGAATGAACGTTTTCACAAATAACAGAGTTGCAATGAAAAGACAATACATCACAGATAAAACATTCAAACAGTTTGGGAATGACTTACAGTTTGGCGACTAAGTTTTCCTTGCCTTTCCTGTGAATCGGAGTAAGAAATGCAGTTTTCCACAAATCTGGAAATGTACAAATACTTATTGACTAGTTGAACAGCACAAACAATGAACGACATACATACATACATATTGCACATTTTTTTTAGCATGAATGAGGGCAAGCCATCAGGGCCAGGAGTAAAACATTCATCTAACTTTTCTATAGAGTCAAGTATAGTTGCTTCGGAGATAATAAAATTAATTGAGTTAAGGTGTGGAAATTGGTCAATATTAAAAAAAGGAGTTGTATTCGGATCATAAGCAGAAGTACATATTATTGAAAGCACTTTGAAAGTATTCGGCAAACATGTTTGCTATGATTATTGAATTACTATACTCTGTTCCACATAAGGGAAGATAGGAATTTTTGAGGGTGTCCCGAAATTTTTTTTTTGGAATTCCGGAACGCAAGACCTCTCAAAACTTGCGTTATTGGCCTAAGATTACAAAAATGATTTTAAAAATAAAATAAAAATATATCTTCAAAATGCTACCGGCCTTCAAAATTTGAAAAAACTGATATTTTTATGGTGATTTTTAGCTTAAAGGCTAATAATTTACTTAATTTCGGCTCCTGCCAACTTTATATTGTAAAAATATGCACTTTTTGATGTTTTTTTAGATGTACAACATATTTGACGTTTCAGTTGGCATGCAGCAACACGTTTCCAGCGGTTTCAAACTTATAAGATTTCAACCTGAAGATATCCGCAATATGATGTTTCTTACTTAAATTTTATTTGGGCATATCGCCATTGTCATCATTTTTACTTGCGATTATAGGTGCTATAAGGCAAGTTATGCATTCGTAAAAAAAAATTCTAACAATCAAACATGACATCACGATGATAGAGAAGTCGAAAAAGTGGGTCCGACAATTCTGTCTGTCTGTCTGTCTGTATGTCTATCTGTCCGTCCGCCTGTATCGGCACCTACAGCCTAAACGGCTGTACCGATTTGCTTCAAACTTGGTAGATAGTATTATTATGACGTCCTACAAAGGGGTTTTTGGAATTAACATTCTAGCTTTAAAACTAACGGTACCTGCCATACGATTTTTAGGGAAAAATTAATTTTTCTCAAAATTGGCTCCTACGATTTTGATAAAACTTTCTGAATAGTGGTTTACGTGCAAGCTTTATGTTTTCGTTGGAACAGATTTTTCAGGAAAAGTCTTATAACAGTACCTGCCATGGGACCGGTTTTTTGAAATCCGATTTTCTCGTAAGCCACTTTACGGATTTGGATGAAATTTTTAATGGAGACGCCCTTTTATAAAACAAATAATATGAATTCTTAAATTTTTCAAAAACAGTTTTTTGAGTTTTTTAAAAAAGTTTCAAATTTTTTTTTTTATTTTTGTTTAAAAAAAAAACGCTTTAATCTATATTTTTTAATTTTATATTTCTGTTTAAAACTACACTGGCTGGGTGCTGTATGAGTAGGGTAGACCCTGATTGGTATCAACATGGCGATGCCCAGCGTTGCAACTGTCTCATACGCATCAATTGTGCTTATTTTACCTCCAAGTGGTAGCCATCGGGTACTGGCCTTGTCCACCCGGACTTGACTTGCTGAACTTATAAGCGCGAGTGTTGATCACAGAAAAATAGCAACACTATAATTGCCCTGCCATAAAGCTCCTCTGTTTCTCTTAATGGGTAGCAGTTTATTCTGTACGAACCCCTCAGAAAGCAAGCGAGCGGCGGATGAGCTTCCAATTAAGTGAACCAACGGCGACGCTTACAGACAATATGGTAGGCACCCCATTAAGCTACCTCGACATATTCGGAGCTGAGGTCTTTGGGTCCTTTCACTTCTATTAGTCAGGGTAGTGAAGTAGAGAAGGTGGCGGATGAGCCCATATAGGACCAACGGTAGCTCTCACATCCCCGTAGTGGGTTACTGACTCTGGATTTCTCCAGCTCCTTTTGTCCAAGGAGAGCAGCATAGGGCCTGGTCCCCCAGGTTGGGGGTTGTGCGTCGGGGTAACTTCCCTACCACGTAAAAAACCTCTTGTTCCGAAACAACCAACTGCCTCGGATATGGATGACCCTACTGATGACGACCCTAGCAAACGAAACAAGGACAATGAATTTCGGTTCTGCACGTGGAATGTCCGGACCCTTAACAGACTACGTGCAGCCGAACAATTAGTGGAAGCCCTAGATGGTGTCAAAGCCGACATCACAGCCATCCAAGAAGTGCGATGGGATGGTGAAGGCACAAGGAGGATGAAAAACTGTGACATCTACTACGGCAAGTGCTACAGGACAAGGAAACAGCGGCTATTTGGATGCGGATTTGTGATAAGAGGAAGGCTTAGGCAAGAAGTCTTGGGGTTTCGTGGCATAAGCGAACGCATTGTCACAATCCGCATTAAATCCAAATTCAGCAACATCTCGCTGATCTGCGTCCACGCCCCCACGGAGGAAAAAGATGACACGACCAAAGAAGAATTCTACGATCTTCTCGAGAAGACGTATGATGAATGCCCGAAGTACGACACTAAGTTTATTCTTATTGACTTCAACGCCAAAATCGGAAAGGAGGGTAACTTTGGCTCGACAGTCGGAAAGCATAGCTTGCACGACAACACTTCCGGTAACGGACACAGGCTAATCGAATTTGCTGCGGGGCGAAGTGTCATCTTAGCTAGCACATACTTCCCACACCTCAATATTCACAAGGGGACCTGGCGGTCTCCTGATCAAAATACCGTCAACCAAATTGATCACATTGTGATTGATAGCAGACATGCGTCCAGTGTCATGGATGTCCGCACTTTCCGAGGGGCCAACATAGACTCGGACCACTACCTTGTTGTAGCTAAAGTGCAAATGCGGATCTCCACCAGACCGCAGAACCGAACATCCACTGTGAGAAAGTTTGATGTTGCTAAGTTACAATCGGAAGAGACCGCCACAACCTTTGCCAATCATGTCTCCTCTTATCTCTTGACAAGCCCGGCGCCTGCGCCAAACCCAGAGGCCCAGTAGCAACATTGCAAAATGGCCATCAAAACCACTGCCACGGATGTTTTGGGTTTCATTAGGCGACCACAACGAAACACCTGGTTTGATGATGAGTGCAGGCTCGCACACTTGGCCAAAGACGAAGCCTATCATGCAGTTCTGAATGCCAGAACTAGAGCTGCCAAGAGCGCTTTCCGTGCGGTGTACCAGCAAAAGAGGAAAGAGGAACATCGGCTTTTCAGAAAAAAAAAGAGAACTGGAAAAACGAATGGTTGAATCTATTGAGGAGTGCTACGGCAGAAGCAATGTTCGAAAGTTCTACCAAAGGGTAAAGCATTCGTCCAAGGGTTACAAAGCCCGAGCGGAAGCATGTAGAGACGAGGGTGGGAATGTCGTTGTAGATACACAGTCGGTGCTGAGAATTTGGAAAGAACACTTCTGCAGACTGTTAAACGGCAAAGACAACCAACTAATCGCTGTCAGGCAGAATGATCCATTTGATTTGGATGAGGATGAACAAAATATCCGTCCTCCCGACCAAGAAGAAGTTCGGATAGCAATATCTAAACTAAAGTCCAACAAGGCTGCTGGAGCTGATGGCCTTATGGCTGAACTCTTCAAAGCAGCGGGAGATGACTTGGTGAGGAGCATACACCAACTCATCTGTACAATCTGGTCGGATGAAAGTATGCCTGACGAATGGAACCTCAGCATTGTGTGCCCTATCCACAAGAAAGGAGATACTCTAAGCTGCGCCAACTACAGAGGTATAAGTCTCCTAAATGTCGCCTATAAAATCATGTCGGCCATTCTGTGTGAACGTCTGAACCCTTTCGCACGTGAACTGATTGGCCCCTATCAGTGTGGTTTCAGACCCGGTAAGTCAACCGTCGACCAAATTTTCACACTTCGGCAGATTTTGGAAAAGACCCAAGAATTCCAGATCGATACTCACCACCTCTTTATCGATGTTAAAGTCGCCTATGACAGCGTAAACAGGAACGAGCTATACAGAGCCATGTCGCTTCTTGGCATCCCTGCCAAACTCGTTCGATTGTACAGGATGACTATGGAGAACTCTCGCTGCTCCGTCAAGGTTGGTAAGAACACCACCGACTCATTTAATGTCGAGAAAGGCTTACGACAGGGTGACGCGCTGTCATGTAACCTCTTCAACATCATTCTTGAGGCAATCGTACGCAACTCGCATGTCAACACCAGCGGTACGATTTTTTTTAGATCCGTTCAATTACTTGGCTATGCTGATGATATTGACATTATTGGAAGAACGAAGCGCGCTGTCAGTGGAGCATTCGCAAGTATTGAAGTGGAAGCGGCTCGAATGGGTCTGGCTGTAAATGAAGATAAAACAAAGTATATGCTGTCCTCGGGTGAAGTAGATCATCACCGTAGGCTCGGACAAAACGTCACAATGGACAGATATAACTTTGAGGTTGTCAAGGACTTTGTCTATTTGGGTTCCACTATAACCTCTCAGAACAACATCAGTGAAGAGATCAGTCGAAGAATCACTCTTGCCAATCGCTGTTTCTTCGGGCTAAGAAGGCATCTTAGTAGTAAAGCCCTCTCTCAAAGGACCAAGGAGACACTATACAAGACCCTTATCATCCCAGTCCTGCTGTATGGGGCAGAAGTGTGGACACTGACACAATCGGATGAATACAGGCTGGGGTGCTTTGAGAGAAAGATTCTTCGGGTGATATTCGGGCCTGTATGTATCAATGGAGTATGGAGGAGAAGATTCAATGACGAACTGTACGGGCTATACAGCGACATTGACTTGGTTAAGAAGCTGAAAATTCAGTGGAGCGTATGGACGAAAACGCTCCTGCCCGACGAGTCTTCAATTCCAACCCGGAGGGCCGACGCAGTTCTGGAAGACCCCATCTAAGGTGGCGCGATCAAGTGGTAAACGACCTCAACCAACTTGGTGTGCTCAACTGGAGGCCACTGGCTAGGGACCGGCCTAGCTGTCGAGGATTGTTGGTTGAGGCCGTGGTCCACAATGGACTGTCTGCGCCACCTTAAGTAAGTAAGTAAGTAAGATTAAAACTACACAGTGCTAGAAGTTGGCATATACTCAAACAAAATGTTGGAATATATTTTCGAAAAGTTTTTCAAAAAAAACTGTTTTTTGAAAAGCTGGTCGAACGACTTTGAAAATTTCAAATTCGAAAAAGTAAAAGAAACTTGATGGTTTACTTCATTTTCTCCAAAAAACGTTTTAGAAATTGATTTTTAAGTGATCTATAAAATTTCATATTACTTTTCAAACGCTTATTTCCCAAAATCTCATACACCCAAGACCATTTTAACACATTAGAGCAAGTTCGTACGACCCAGTCGTGCACTTTATTTTCTTTGAGCCTAAGACCACTGCTTGATGAAATTAATTTAATTTGAATTAAATTTTCTATACCTATCCGATTTTCAAGAAAATGTTGTTATGCAAATTAATAAAACAGGGCAAAGTTTTTAAGCCTACCTAGACAACTGACTTCATTCATAGATCCCGAATAGGGATTAATTTTTATTAATAATATTGGGTTTCTTACCTGCGTTTTCTTCCTGAAAAATACAAAACCCAATCTGATCTTATTTAACCGTAGACCTACGTTGGGGTCGTTTTCGACCCAAATTTTTTTTTTTACTTCAGATATTTTAAAAACTAATTACTATTTTAAGCTACCTTCCATGACTTTGTTGCTTGGACTGTAATCTATCGAAATCCAACCGTTAACATTTTTTAAAACTAAAATGACTTTGCTTTTTTTGAGTTTGGGTCTTTTTTTCATATGGGGTCGTTTTCGACCCGTCATATGTTTTTGCATTTTGTATGGAAATTTCGTTGCGTTTGCATTGAAAAAGGGAGTGAAATTTTGTATTTATTTATATTCAATCAAAAATCAAATAAAAACAAATATTTTGGAAAAATGTCCAGATGTTCTTCAAGTAATAAAGAGTTTTCTCCGGGTTGTGATGAAGATTTTGTTGCTGGAGTGTGAATCAAGTGAAACAGATAATGAAGGTGAAGAAGCACCCGTGGATTCCGAAAGTAATGATCGTTTGTTTGTTTCGAAGGACAACACGGTTTGGATCCCAGCTTCCTTTATTTTACAACCCGTCACCATGTGTTACGGTGGACGAACAGCTACTAGGTTTCCATGACAGATGCTCATTTAGACAGTACATGCCTTACAAGCCGGAAAAATATGGCTTCAAGTTTTATGCTTGCACTTGTGCTGAAACATCTTTCGTCTGGAGGATTCAACCCTACTTAGGAAAACCGGTTGGTGGTGAAGCTGAAAAAAATCAAGGTGAGGGTCTACAACATTACAATGGATAACTTTTTTTTCCTCATACCAACTTGGACAAATATTGCCTCAGAAGAATCTGACCATGGTTGGAACGGTTCGGAAAAATAAGAGAAGTATACCACCGAAACTTTTGTTAGGAAAAAAGCAACAACTGTTTCAATCAACGTTCTTATTTACGGATTTCACTACACTTGTTTCGTATATGAGTAAGAAAAAAAAATGCACCGCCGTCGTCCAAAGCACTATGCACCACAGTGTTGAAGTAGGGCCTGAGCCCAAAATGATGCCGGAAATAATACAATTCTATAATAAAACAAAAGGTGGTGTTGACAATGCCGATAAAATGCTATCCGGCTTAAGCGCAAAACGAAAAACTAATCGTTGGCCAATGTGCGTTTTTTCGAGCATTATTGATATATCAGTATTGAATATGCTTTTATCATTTTTATGCAAATCGATCCAGAGTATCAGACATCGCGTGGCAAGCAAAGTCGGAAGAAGTTTTTACACGATCTAGGTGTTTAGTTGACAAAAAACTATACCCTGAACAGATCAAGACCACCTTCATGTTCGCTTACTCTTCAGGCTACCATGAACAACAAAGAAAGTGAACATTTCAACCCACTTGCCAAAAAGCAAAGATTTTCTTCTCCCCAGCCAAAAAAGCGTGGCAGATGTTCAATCTGTGTGGAAGAAAATTCAAAAACAAAAGAAAACAAAACAGAGCTTGTTTGCTGCGGATGCGGCAAAAATATTTGTAAAAGCGAACACAATCTTAATGTGTGTAATAAATGTATCGAAAATGTTTAAACAATAGTAATAAATAACTTCTATATTAATTAATTTTTGATAAAATCTCATTTAAGAAATTTATGTGTGAAGAAATATTCATTTTTTGCTTTATTCCCATATAAAACATACCAGGGTCGAAAACGACCCGTCAACGTAGGATTAGTCGTTTTTTTTAAACGTAGGTCTACGGTTAAAACTCAAGTATTTGAAAAGTGGGCGTTTTGTGGACAAATGTGGGAAAAAACGCATTGTGGAAACGTAGGGGTTTTTCATTCACCACTTGTTTAATGACTTAATGGGTTGTCAAACTCCATAATTTGTTGACCTGAATTGCAAGGATATAATATAAAAGCTACACTCTAAAGTCCTTAGAATTTTGTCGATATCCTCCACAGGTTGAGTAAAGTGCGTTGTAAAAGTGTTAAAAATGATTTTTGTGATTTGTAAAAAATGAGTTCGAGACGTAGTGGATCTTCTTGTGCTATATTGGGATCATACAAAGAACTTGACGATCGGCAGCTACCAACTATAACTGATGTCATTAAATTTATTTTATTTCTCAGAAACGACCTTAAAATTAAGTGTAACGGAATGAATCCATCCCATTCAGATATATATGCGATTGTTTCTGACGAGATCAACAATATTTGGACCAAAGCTTCGATTCCAACTGTATCTAAGGAACGAGTTATTCAATAAATTACTTAAATCATATTTCGAAAAGTACACGTTATTGAAGCGATACCCCAAAAGCAAACAAAATGATAATTTTGAAAACAAACTGAAGTGTTTTTATGAGTTATCTGAAAAACTTTTCGACGTTTTCTGCTTGTAAATGCACTTCATATGAAACTTGATCAAAGAAATGAGAGGAAAATGGTTATACGCGCTGTTGACAAGAAAAAAGTTATTTTAATGAAGCGGCAGCAAAGGCAAATTGAAGATTCAAAGCAAAAAAGTGTTTTACCCAAGAAAGCGATTCTGTATCAGGAAACTGCGATGAAGATTCGGTGCGCGAATCTTCCCCAGAAAAGTATCCGATATCAGAGGCATCCCCAAAAAACATTCCTTCAACAGAGACACCATCGTTTTCAAGGGCTAATCGGGATACATTGATGTTGCCAACAGCTGCTACGGTCTGTGATCGATACGGTTTATCGACCTGATCTGCTGCTCCTGTGGCTTCTGCTGTTTTGGCTGATGTCGGCATGGTTTCTACCCAAGAATTAACTCTCGTAATTGATAAAAACAAGATCCGCAGAGCTGTATCTTAATTACGTACAGAAGCTTTAAAAGATATTGGAGGTACTGCTATAAAAAGCATTTACTTTGATGGAGGAAAAGACAAGACCCTGATAAATGAGAAAATAGGGGCGCATTATCATCGCAAAGAAGTTTTTGAAGAGCACATTTCGATTTTGGCAGAACCTGGATCAATTTATTTGGGACACACAACGCCAAGTCGTGGCACCGCAAAGGGAATTTTTACTTCGATCACAACCTTATTAGAGGGTCGAGGTTGGAATTTAGATGAAATGATTTGCATTGAATGTGACGGAACTGAAACTAACACTGGTTGGAAGGGGGGCGTGATCCAATATTAAGAGGAGTTTTTGAAGAGACCGATACAATGGTGTATTTCTATGCTTCGTTCAATGAGTTACCTCTTCGTCATTTATTCTTGGCGTTAGATGGTTGCACTTTGGGTCCTAGAGAATTTAACGATGGAGCCAAACATATTTTCCAACTAATAATGTACTCTCGATATTTACCCGAAAATTTGAGATCTGTTGTGGATTCTGTTATAGAAACAAATGCTTTTTTTGCACACCCAGAAAACCTTCTTATAAGTATGTTGTATGATAAAAGAGACCACATTCGGGAGCTGGCATTGCGGAGAATAAAAAAAGCTAGAGAAGCTAAAAGTATTACCAAACGCAGTATTTTAAAACCACCAAAAATTAATTTCTCTGCTAGAGATTATATGGAATTTATTTTTTGGCACGAGTGTCAGGTTAAATCACCTCCGGTTCTTCGGAATATTTCTTATGAAGGCCTTTGCATCATGGCAAAAGATAAGAGCTTGGAAATTGTTGACGCAGAATATATAAACCACCAAACATTAACTTCTCTACTAGAGATTATATGGAAAATATTTTTTGGCACGAGTGTCAGGTTAAATCACCTCCGGTTCTTCGACATATTTCTTATGAAGACCTTTACATCATGACAAAAGATAAGAGCTTGTAAATTTATTGTTGACTTTCCCTGTCACACCCAATATATGGAAAGGTGTGTTAAGCTGGTAACAGAGACCTCACAAAGTGTAACTGACCCTACTTCTAGAGATAGCTTCATTAGAAACAGGTTGCAATCTCGAGCAGAAATGCCAAATTTTATTTTGTTTACTTTGTTTTCATGTGCTTTGTTTTAATAATATTTAAAATAAAAAACCTTTAAAACTAAACTTTTTTATAGTTTTATGCATACGGTTTAAGTCTATAGAAAAAAAAATTCTCATACATCGACGGGACGAGTTTCATATAAAAGCTCTTGCAGGTTTTCCGTAGTAAGCATTTCAAATAAACAACAATCTTAAAAAATTGTATGTAGGGTAACCATCCTTTTTTTAAGATTGAAATTTTCATTAATGTACCCACTTCAAAAAATAAAACAAATTTATCTTTTTCCAAACCACCAGGAGGTACGATAAAAGGTGTGTTTTAAAAAGGTATCCCCAGTAGGCCTTATCCCTTTTAAATAAAAAACTAAAAAAAACGAACATTCGTTAAGATTAAAATATACAGTTTAAAATTAAAGAAAAAATATAACAAACACTAATTTTGATTCATCTTATTTTCTTTTTTTTCCGCACTAAAATCTTTTGATGATTTGGAAGCACAAAAAAAAACCACTTAAAAACAGAAACAACACAGAACTTAATTAAATACACCTCTTCCAATTCCTTAAAAACACCCGTCTTAAAAACACAGATTGCACAAAACTCAAAAACAAATAAACCTTTTAATTATAAGTACACTTCATACTGAAACACATTAATACCACAAACCAAATTACGAAAAACACAGCAAATACCAAAAAACTGACATCGCGCTACGAAAACATAAGCTAATATAGTAGTGTTCAATGCTTCTTGTTGCACGTCGTCAAGGAAAGTTTGACGTCAAAAGACTACAAGAACAAAATACCGCCAGAACTGTTGCTGACCGCGTCTCTCGTAATCTCTCAGAGGACCCACCACCAGGTCCAAGTGTAGAAGACCATTGGATACACTGTCAAGGAGCCATCAGAAAGGCCGCAACTGATGAGCTGGGTTTCACTAGGCGACCAAACCGAAACCCCTGGTTCGAAGAAGAATGCAGGCGAGCGCATGCAGCCAAGGACGAGGCCTATAAATCCATGCTGCAGGCAAGAACCAGAACTGCTAAAAGAGCAACTCGTAAGATCTACATCAAAAAAAGGAGAGAGGAACACCGAATTTTATGACGGAAGAAGAGTCAACACGAAAAAGAAGCGGTCGAGTATATCGAGGGATGCTACGGCAGTTGAAACAATCTAATAGAAGCCTGCCGTGATGAAGACGGGAACGTAGTAGGAGATACGCATACGGTGCTGAGGATTTGAAGAGACCACTTTTCCAAACTGCTTAATGGTTAAGATGCCCACAATTCCACTTTAAGGCAGAACAACCCATTCTTCTTGGACGATGACAGCCAAAATATCCGTCCAGCCGACCTACAAGATGAAAACAGCGATCGCAATACTCAAATCGCATAAAGCTGCTGGTACGGATGGCGATGGCCTACTGACCGAATTGTTTAAAGCACCTGGAGGTGATCTGGTCAGGAGCATACACCAACACGTTTTTGATATATGGTCGAAAGAAAGTATGCCCAATGATCGGAAACTCGGAATAGTATGCCCCATCTACAAGAAAGGAGACGCTCTGAATTGCGCCAACTACAGAGGTATAAGTCTTCTCAACATCGCATCTAAAATTTTGTCGGCTTTATTGTGTGATCGCTTAGAACCTTTTGCCAACGACCTGATCGGCCCCTATCAGTTTGGTTTTAGGCGTGGTAAATCTACCATCGACCAAATATTCACACTCCCCCAGATTTTAGAAAAAAACCAAGAATACCAAATCGATGCACACCATCTCTTTATCGGTTTTAAAGTCGCCTATGATAGCGTAAATAGAGACGAGCTATATAGAGCAATGTCGCGTCTCGACATTCCTGCCAAACTGGAGGAAGACCATGGAGAAATCTCGCTGCTCCGTCAAAGTGCCAGAACATCACCGAAGCCTTTGATGTCGAGAAAGGTTTACGACAAGGCGATGCGCTATCATGCAACCCAGTGGCGTAGATAGGGGGGATCAGGGGGATATATCCCCCCATTGGGATCGATAATTGTTCAACATAACCAGTCATGCCAAATAAGTTAAAGGAACGCACTCTGAAATTTAGTACCTACTTCCTACGTTAATTTAGTCTTATTAGTACTCACAGGATTCCTAGAGGCATTGTTAATTGTACATTCTATACCTACATTCTACGGGCAAAATACAAAGTCAACTTCATCTGAAAGAAATTATTATTTAAAATACTGGCCATTAGAGACTGCCTAACCACACTTGAAGCAGTTTACACCGAAAAAAAAGATATGCTGCAAAAAACAATAAGCGAAAGCGAAAAGACTCCACAAAAAAAGACATTAAAAAGCTGAATCTGACGCGATTTTTGACAAAACCCTAATGTGAACTATATCCAACAAGATTAAGATTTAAATCATTAAGAAGGAAGATTAAGCCCGTGGCTTGGACTAAAGGCCATAAAAAGCTATTTCGAATCTATAATTCAACAGTCCATTATTAGTGCTGAGTCTTCTACTTGGTTGATTTTATTTTATTTTATTTATCAATGCAGTATATAGAGTTTGTATTAAGAAAAATTTTACAACTACTTCTGAGCCAGTCCACGGGCTTAAACTTTCTTCTTAATGATTAAAATCTTTATCTTGTTGGATATAGTTCACATTAGGGTTTTGTCAAAAATTCTATGTAAGTTGTACTAGAAAAATTTAAAAATTGCGTATTGACAAGGTTTCTTTCACTGTATGTCAACTGATGATTCCAAGGTGAGATTCCTGGATGAAACGCCACTTTTTTGTCGGACTAAAGGCCATAAAAAGCTATTTTGAATCAATAATTCAACAGTCCATTATTAGTGCTGAGTCTTCTACTTGGTTGATTTTATTTTATTTTATTTATCAATGCAGTATATAGAGTTTGTATTAAGAAAAATTTAAAAACATACTTATAACCTTTAAGCTAATCAAGAACTCGAAATCCAAAGCGTTTTTTAAGTTCTTTGCGTCACTTTCCAATGTTCTTATTTGGACAAGAGTCTCGAAAACAAACGGAAATAGCTCCTCAAAATCTTCAACTGCTTGATATTTTGAGATCCATCGCGTCAGATTCAGCCTTTTTAATGTCTTTTTTTGTGGAGTCTTTTCGCTTTCGCTTATTGTTTTTTGCAGCATATCTTTTTTTTCGGTGTAAACTGCTTCAAGTGTGGTTAGGCAGTCTCTAATGGCCAGTATTTTAAATAATAATTTCTTTCAGATGAAGTTGACTTTGTATTTTGCCCGTAGAATGTAGGTATAGAATGTACAATTAACAATGCCTCTAGGAATCCTGTGAGTACTAATAAGACTAAATTAACGTAGGAAGTAGGTACTAAATTTCAGAGTGCGTTCCTTTAACTTATTTGGCATGACTGGTTATGTTGAACAATTATCGATCCCAATGGGGGGATATATCCCCCTGATCCCCCCCTATCTACGCCACTGGGTTGCATGATAGCGCATCGCCTTGTCGTAAACCTTTCTCGACATCAAAGGCTTCGGTGATGTTCTGGCATTTTGACGGAGCAGCGAGATTTCTCCATGGGGTTCCTCCAGTTTGGCAGGAATGTCGAGACGCGACATTGCTCTATATACGTCTCTATTAACGCTATCATAGGCGACTTTAAAACCGATAAAGAGATGGTGTGTATCGATTTGGTATTCTTGGTTTTTTTCTAAAATCTGGGGGAGTGTGAATATTTGGTCGATGGTAGATTTACCACGCCTAAAACCAAACTGATAGGGGCCGATCAGGTCGTTGGCAAAAGGTTCTAAGCGATCACACAATAAAGCCGAACAAATTTTATATGCGATGTTGAGAAGACTTATACCTCTGTAGTTGGCGCAATTCAGAGCGTCTCCTTTCTTGTAGATGGGGCATACTATTCCGAGTTTCCGATCATTGGGCATACTTTCTTTCGACCATATATCACAAACGTGTTGGTGTATGCTCCTGACCAGATCACCTCCAGGTGCTTTAAACAATTCGGTCAGTAGGCCATCGCCATCCGTACCAGCAGCTTTATGCGATTTGAGTATTGCGATCGCTGTTTTCATCTTGTAGGTCGGCTGGACGGATATTTTGGCTGTCATCGTCCAAGAAGAATGGGTTGTTCTGCCTTAAAGTGGAATTGTGGGCATCTTAACCATTAAGCAGTTTGGAAAAGTGGTCTCTTCAAATCCTCAGCACCGTATGCGTATCTCCTACTACGTTCCCGTCTTCATCACGGCAGGCTTCTATTAGATTGTTTCAACTGCCGTAGCATCCCTCGATATACTCGACCGCTTCTTTTTCGTGTTGACTCTTCTTCCGTCATAAAATTCGGTGTTCCTCTCTCCTTTTTTGGATGTAGATCTTACGAGTTGCTCTTTTAGCAGTTCTGGTTCTTGTCTGCAGCATGGATTTATAGGCCTCGTCCTTGGCTGCATGCGCTCGCCTGCATTCTTCTTCGAACCAGGGGTTTCGGTTTGGTCGCCTAGTGAAACCCAGCTCATCAGTTGCGGCCTTTCTGATGGCTCCTTGACAGTGTATCCAATGGTCTTCTACACTTGGACCTGGTGGTGGGTCCTCTGAGAGATTACGAGAGACGCGGTCAGCAACAGTTCTGGCGGTATTTTGTTCTTGTAGTCTTTTGACGTCAAACTTTCCTTGACGACGTGCAACAAGAAGCATTGAACACTACTATATTAGCTTATGTTTTCGTAGCGCGCTGTCAGTTTTTTGGTATTTGCTGTGTTTTTCGTAATTTGGTTTGTGATATTAATGTGTTTCAGTATGAAGTGTACTTATAATTAAAAGGTTTATTTGTTTTTGAGTTTTGTGCAATCTGTGTTTTTAAGACGGGTGTTTTTAAGGAATTGGAAGAGGTGTATTTAATTAAGTTCTGTGTTGTTTCTGTTTTTAAGTGGTTTTTTTTTTGTGCTTCCAATGGCTTCCAAATCATCAAAAGATTTTAGTGCGGAAAAAAAAGAAAATAAGATGAATCAAAATTAGTGTTTGTTATATTTTTTCTTTAATTTTAAACTGTATATTTTAATCTTAACGAATGTTCGTTTTTTTTTTAGTTTTTATTTAAAAGGGATAAGGCCTACTGGGGATACCCTTTTAAAACACACCTTTTATCGTACCTCCTGGTGGTTTGGAAAAAGATAAATTTGTTTTATTTTTTGAAGTAGGTACATTAATGAAAATTTCAATCTTAAAAAAAGGATGGTTACCCTACATACAATTTTTTAGGATTGTTGTTTATTTGAAATGCTAACGATGTATGAGAATTTTTTTTTTTCTATAGACTTAAACCGTATGCATAAAACTATAAAAAAGTTTAGTTTTAAAGGTTTTTTATTTTAAATATTATTAAAACAAAGCACATGAAAACAAAGTAAACAAAATAAAATTTGGCATTTCTGCTCGAGATTGCAACCTGTTTCTAATGAAGCTATCTCTAGAAGTAGGGTCAGTTACACTTTGTGAGGTCTCTGTTACCAGCTTAACACACCTTTCCATATATTGGGTGTGACAGGGAAAGTCAACAATAAATTTACAAGCTCTTATCTTTTGTCATGATGTAAAGGTCTTCATAAGAAATATGTCGAAGAACCGGAGGTGATTTAACCTGACACTCGTGCCAAAAAATATTTTCCATATAATCTCTAGTAGAGAAGTTAATGTTTGGTGGTTTATATATTCTGCGTCAACAATTTCCAAGCTCTTATCTTTTGCCATGATGCAAAGGCCTTCATAAGAAATATTCCGAAGAACCGGAGGTGATTTAACCTGACACTCGTGCCAAAAAATAAATTCCATATAATCTCTAGCAGAGAAGTTAATTTTTGGTGGTTTTAAAATACTGCGTTTGGTAATACTTTTAGCTTCTCTAGCTTTTTTTATTCTCCGCAATGCCAGCTCCCGAATGTGGTCTCTTTTATCATACAACATACTTATAAGAAGGTTTTCTGGGTGTGCAAAAAAAGCATTTGTTTCTATAACAGAATCCACAACAGATCTCAAATTTTCGGGTAAATATCGAGAGTATATTATTAGTTGGAAAATATGTTTGGCTCCATCGTTAAATTCTCTAGGACCCAAAGTGCAACCATCTAACGCCAAGAATAAATGACGAAGAGGTAACTCATTGAACGAAGCATAGAAATACACCATTGTATCGGTCTCTTCAAAAACTCCTCTTAATATTGGATCACGCCCCCCTTCCAACCAGTGTTAGTTTCAGTTCCGTCACATTCAATGCAAATCATTTCATCTAAATTCCAACCTCGACCCTCAAATAAGGTTGTGATCGAAGTAAAAATTCCCTTTGCGGTGCCACGACTTGGCGTTGTGTGTCCCAAATAAATTGATCCAGGTTCTGCCAAAATCGAAATGTGCTCTTCAAAAACTTTTTTGCGATGATAATGCGCCCCTATTTTCTCATTTATCAGGGTCTTGTCTTTTCCTCCATCAAAGTAAATGCTTTTTATAGCAGTACCTCCAATATCTTTTAAAGCTTCTGTACGTAATTAAGATACAGCTCTGCGGATCTTGTTTTTATCAATTACGAGAGTTAATTCTTGGGTAGAAACCATGCCGACATCAGCCAAAACAGCAGAAGCCACAGGAGCAGCAGATCAGGTCGATAAACCGTATCGATCACAGACCGTAGCAGCTGTTGGCAACATCACTGTATCCCGATTAGCCCTTGAAAACGATGGTGTCTCTGTTGAAGGAATGTTTTTTGGGGATGCCTCTGATATCGGATACTTTTCTGGGGAAGATTCGCGCACCGAATCTTCATCGCAGTTTCCTGATACAGAATCGCTTTCTTGGGTAAAACACTTTTTTGCTTTGAATCTTCAATTTGCCTTTGCTGCCGCTTCATTAAAATAACTTTTTTCTTGTCAACAGCGCGTTTAACCATTTTCCTCTCATTTCTTTGATCAAGTTTCATATGAAGTGCATTTACAAGCAGAAAACGTCGAAAAGTTTTTCAGATAACTCATAAAAACACTTCAGTTTGTTTTCAAAATTATCATTTTGTTTGCTTTTGGGGTATCGCTTCAATAACGTGTACTTTTCGAAATATGATTTAAGTAATTTATTGAATAACTCGTTCCTTAGATACAGTTGGAATCGAAGCTTTGGTCCAAATATTGTTGATCTCGTCAGAAACAATCGCATATATATCTGAATGGGATGGATTCATTCCGTTACACTTAATTTTAAGGTCGTTTCTGAGAAATAAAATAAATTTAATGACATCAGTTATAGTTGGTAGCTGCCGATCGTCAAGTTCTTTGTATGATCCCAATATAGCACAAGAAGATCCACTACGTCTCGAACTCATTTTTTACAAATCACAAAAATCATTTTTAACACTTTTACAACGCACTTTACTCAACCTGTGGAGGATATCGACAAAATTCTAAGGACTTTAGAGTGTAGCTTTTATATTATATCCTTGCAATTCAGGTCAACAAATTATGGAGTTTGACAACCCATTATGTAAGTCATTAAACAAGTGGGAATGAAAAACCCCTACGTTTCCACAATGCGTTTTTTCCCACATTTGTCCACAAAACGCCCACTTTTCAAATACTTGAGTTTTAAATAAGATCAGATTGGGTTTTGTATTTTTCAGGTAGAAAACGCAGGTAAGAAACCCAATATTATTAATAAAAATTAATCCCTATTCGGGATCTATGAATGAAGTCAGTTGTCTAGGTAGGCTTAAAAACTTTGCCCTGTTTTATTAATTTGCATAACAACATTTTCTTGAAAATCGGATAGGTATAGAAAATTTAATTCAAATTAAATTAATTTTATCAAGCAGTGGTCTTAGGCTCAAAGAAAATAAAGTGCACGACTGGGTCGTACGAACTTGCTCTAATGTGTTAAAATGGTCTTGGGTGTATGAGATTTTGGGAAATAAGCGTTTGAAAAATAATATGAAATTTTATAGATCACTTAAAAATCAATTTCTAAAACGTTTTTTGGAGAAAATGAAGTAAACCATCAAGTTTCTTTTACTTTTTCGAATTTGAAATTTTTTAAAATCGTTCGACCAGCTTTTCAAAAAACAGTTTTTTTTGAAAAACTTTTCGAAAATATATTCCAACATTTTGTTTGAGTATATGCCAACTTCTAGCACTGTGTAGTTTTAATCTTACTTACTTACTTACTTAAGGTGGCGCAGACAGTCCATTGTGGACCACGGCCTCAACCAACAATCCTCGGCAGCTAGGCCGGTCCCTAGCCAGTGGCCTCCAGTTGCGCACACCAAGTTGGTTAAGGTCGTTTACCACTTGATCGCGCCACCTTAGATGGGGTCTTCCAGAACTGCGTCGGCCCTCCGGGTTGGAATTGAAGACTCGTCGGGCAGGAGCGTTTTCGTCCATACGCTCCACATGACCCAGCCATCTAAGCCGCTGAATTTTCAGCTTCTTAACCAAGTCAATGTCGCTGTATAGCCCGTACAGTTCGTCATTGAATCTTCTCCTCCATACTCCATTGATACATACAGGCCCGAATATCACCCGAAGAATCTTTCTCTCAAAGCACCCCAGCCTGTATTCATCCGATTGTGTCAGTGTCCACACTTCTGCCCCATACAGCAGGACTGGGATGATAAGGGTCTTGTATAGTGTCTCCTTGGTCCTTTGAGAGAGGGCTTTACTACTAAGATGCCTTCTTAGCCCGAAGAAACAGCGATTGGCAAGAGTGATTCTTCGACTGATCTCTTCACTATTTGTGGAACCCAAATAGACAAAGTCCTTGACAACCTCAAAGTTATATCTGTCCATTGTGACGTTTTGTCCGAGCCTACGGTGATGATCTACTTCACCCGAGGACAGCATATACTTTGTCTTATCTTCATTTACAGCCAGACCCATTCGAGCCGCTTCCACTTCAATACTTGCGAATGCTCCACTGACAGCGCGCTTCGTTCTTCCAATAATGTCAATATCATCAGCATAGCCAAGTAATTGAACGGATCTAAAAAAAATCGTACCGCTGGTGTTGACATGCGAGTTGCGTACGATTGCCTCAAGAATGATGTTGAAGAGGTAACATGACAGCGCGTCACCCTGTCGTAAGCCTTTCTCGACATTAAATGAGTCGGTGGTGTTCTTACCAACCTTGACGGAGCAGCGAGAGTTCTCCATAGTCATCCTGCACAATCGAACGAGTTTGGCAGGGATGCCAAGAAGCGACATGGCTCTGTATAGCTCGTTCCTGTTTACGCTGTCATAGGCGACTTTAAAATCGATAAAGAGGTGGTGAGTATCGATTTGGAATTCTTGGGTCTTTTCCAAAATCTGACGAAGTGTGAAAATTTGGTCAACGGTTGACTTACCGGGTCTGAAACCACACTGATAGGGGCCAATCAGTTCACGTGCGAAAGGGTTCAGACGTTCACACAGAATGGCCAACAAGATTTTATAGGCGACATTTAGGAGACTTATACCTCTGTAGTTGGCGCAGCTTAGAGTATCTCCTTTCTTGTGGATAGGGCAGACAATGCTGAGGTTCCATTCGTCAGGCATACTTTCATCCGACCAGATTGTACAGATGAGTTGGTGTATGCTCCTCACCAAGTCATCTCCCGCTGCTTTGAAGAGTTCAGCCGTAAGGCCATCAGCTCCAGCAGCCTTGTTGGACTTTAGTTTAGATATTGCTATCCGAATTTCTTCTTGGTCGGGAGGACGGATATTTTGTTCATCATCATCCAAATCAAATGGATCATTCTGCCTGACAGCGATTAGTTGGTTGTCTTCGCCGTTTAACAGTCTGCAGAAGTGTTCTTTCCAAATTCTCAGCACCGACTGTGTATCTACAACGACATTCCCACCCTCGTCTCTACAAGCTTCCGCTCGGGCCTTGTAACCCTTGGACGAATGCTTTACCCTTTGGTAGAACTTTCGAACATTGCTTCTGCCGTAGCACCCCTCAATAGATTCAACCATTCGTTTTTCCAGTTCTCTTTTTTTTCTGAAAAGCCGATGTTCCTCTTTCCTCTTTTGCTGGTACACCGCACGGAAAGCGCTCTTGGCAGCTCTAGTTCTGGCATTCAGAACTGCATGATAGGCTTCGTCTTTGGCCAAGTGTGCGAGCCTGCACTCATCATCAAACCAGGTGTTTCGTTGTGGTCGCCTTATGAAACCCAAAACATCCGTGGCAGCGGTTTTGATGGCCATTTTGCAATGTTGCCACTGGGCCTCTGGGTTTGTCGCAGGCGCCGGGCTTGTCAAGAGATAAGAGGAGACATGATTGGCAAAGGTTGTGGCGGTCTCTTGCGATTGTAACTTAGCAACATCAAACTTTCTCACAGTGGATGTTCGGTTCTGCGGTCTGGTGGAGATCCGCATTTGCACTTTAGCTACAACAAGGTAGTGGTCCGAGTCTATGTTGGCCCCTCGGAAAGTGCGGACATCCATGACACTGGACGCATGTCTGCTATCAATCACAATGTGATCAATTTGGTTGACGGTATTTTGATCAGGAGACCGCCAGGTCCCCTTGTGAATATTGAGGTGTGGGAAGTATGTGCTAGCTAAGATGACACTTCGCCCCGCAGCAAATTCGATTAGCCTGTGTCCGTTACCGGAAGTGTTGTCGTGCAAGCTATGCTTTCCGACTGTCGAGCCAAAGTTACCCTCCTTTCCGATTTTGGCGTTGAAGTCAATAAGAATAAACTTAGTGTCGTACTTCGGGCATTCATCATACGTCTTCTCGAGAAGATCGTAGAATTCTTCTTTGGTCGTGTCATCTTTTTCCTCCGTGGGGGCGTGGACGCAGATCAGCGAGATGTTGCTGAATTTGGATTTAATGCGGATTGTGACAATGCGTTCGCTTATGCCACGAAACCCCAAGACTTCTTGCCTAAGCCTTCCTCTTATCACAAATCCGCATCCAAATAGCCGCTGTTTCCTTGTCCTGTAGCACTTGCCGTAGTAGATGTCACAGTTTTTCATCCTCCTTGTGCCTTCACCATCCCATCGCACTTCTTGGATGGCTGTGATGTCGGCTTTGACACCATCTAGGGCTTCCACTAATTGTTCGGCTGCACGTAGTCTGTTAAGGGTCCGGACATTCCACGTGCAGAACCGAAATTCATTGTCCTTGTTTCGTTTGCTAGGGTCGTCATCAGTAGGGTCATCCATATCCGAGGCAGTTGGTTGTTTCGGAACAAGAGGTTTTTTACGTGGTAGGGAAGTTACCCCGACGCACAACCCCCAACCTGGGGGACCAGGCCCTATGCTGCTCTCCTTGGACAAAAGGAGCTGGAGAAATCCAGAGTCAGTAACCCACTACGGGGATGTGAGAGCTACCGTTGGTCCTATATGGGCTCATCCGCCACCTCCTCTACTTCACTACCCTGACTAATAGAAGTGAAAGGACCCAAAGACCTCAGCTCCGAATATGTCGAGGTAGCTTAATGGGGTGCCTACCATATTGTCTGTAAGCGTCGCCGTTGGTTCACTTAATTGGAAGCTCATCCGCCGCTCGCTTGCTTTCTGAGGGGTTCGTACAGAATAAACTGCTACCCATTAAGAGAAACAGAGGAGCTTTATGGCAGGGCAATTATAGTGTTGCTATTTTTCTGTGATCAACACTCGTGCTTATAAGTTCAGCAAGTCAAGTCCGGGTGGACAAGGCCAGTACCCGATGGCTACCACTTGGAGGTAAAATAAGCACAATTGATGCGTATGAGACAGTTGCAACGCTGGGCATCGCCATGTTGATACCAATCAGGGTCTACCCTACTCATACAGCACCCAGCCAGTGTAGTTTTAATCAGAAATATAAAATTAAAAAATATAGATTAAAGCGTTTTTTTTTTAAACAAAAATAAAAAAAAAAATTTGAAACTTTTTTAAAAAACTCAAAAAACTGTTTTTGAAAAATTTAAGAATTCATATTATTTGTTTTATAAAAGGGCGTCTCCATTAAAAATTTCATCCAAATCCGTAAAGTGGCTTACGAGAAAATCGGATTTCAAAAAACCGGTCCCATGGCAGGTACTGTTATAAGACTTTTCCTGAAAAATCTGTTCCAACGAAAACATAAAGCTTGCACGTAAACCACTATTCAGAAAGTTTTATCAAAATCGTAGGAGCCAATTTTGAGAAAAATTAATTTTTCCCTAAAAATCGTATGGCAGGTACCGTTAGTTTTAAAGCTAGAATGTTAATTCCAAAAACCCCTTTGTAGGACGTCATAATAATACTATCTACCAAGTTTAAAGCAAATCGGTACAGCCGTTTAGGCTGTAGGTGCCGATACAGGCGGACGGACAGATAGACATACAGACAGACAGACAGACATCGTAATGTCATGTTTGATTGTTAGAATTTTTTTTTACGAATGCATAACTTGCCTTTTAGCACCTATAATCGCAAGTAAAAATGATGACAATGGCGATATGCCCAAATAAAATTTAAGTAAGAAACATCATATTGCGGGTATCTTCAGGTTGAAATCTTATAAGTTTGAAACCGATGGAAACGTTTTGCTGCATGCCAACTGAAGCGTCAAATATGTTGTACATCTAAAAAAAAATCAAAAAGTGCATCTTTTTACAATATAAAGTTGGCAGGAGCCGAAATTAAGTAAATTATTAGCTTTAAGCTAAAAATCACCATAAAAATATCAGTTTTTTTCAAATTTTGAAGGCCGGTAGCATTTTCAAGATATATTTTTATTTTATTTATAAAATCATTTTTGTAATCTTAGGCCAATAACGCAAGTTTTAGTGGTAGTGTTAAGGCTCAAAGCTTTCATTTGCTGATGACTACAATTACATAATTAAAAAAGCTATTATGACACTTGGCTTCATTAAAAGGTTTGCTCATGAATTTCGTGATTCTTATGTCCTAAAGATTCTTTATGTCTCTATTGTCAAATCAATTCTGGAATATGGGTACATTGTACTACGCGGTTTATATCAACAGAATAGAGAGCGTTCGAAGAAGATTTTTGAGATTTTGTTTGCGTTTTCTTCCGTGGTTAGATAGAATTGTTTTGCCACCTTATTCTCAAGGAATTCAACTAATAAGATTTCCGTCCCTTTAAAGTCATCGTAAGTACCTACCTAAAATTTTGTTTTGTTGTGGGGTTAACTAATGGATCAATTACAGCTCCATCAGTCCTTTGTCGTATTAATTCTACTTTTAGTCGTTCTAGTTTAAAAGGCAATTGCCTCTGCGAAACATTTTCAGTTGATCCAACTACGGTAGTACCTCCCTCTCTCTTGATCAATATATTTAATATAAACTATACCATATTAAATTCGACAAAAGATAATGTTAAATCACACTGTTTAAAAAATAGATTTTGTATCCAATATTTATTATATATATATATATATATATAATATATAAGGCCGAGAGCTAAAGGCAAGTAATATAATCATCACCATCCCAAAAACCAACGATGACCCACAAAAAGCGGTAGAGGGCATAGTTCATCTATTACTTGGAAGTGATCAAAAACACAAAATGCCACCAGCTGTAAAGTTAAGTGAAAATCAATCAGTTATTAAATTAAAATTGTCCACTGGCTCAGGTTTCTTGGCAACGAGAATGCTCAAAAATGCTACAAAATTGAAAGGAACAAATGTCTATATTCAACGCGCCCTAACTAAACAATCACAGCACAAACGACGGATTCTGCTAAGTTATAGGAAAGTTATTAAACCTTAACAACCCAATGCAAAAGTTTTATTAAAACACAACGCTTTAGCTATTTGAAAAGATATATTCTATTTGTTTGCACATAAAAATTTAAATAGTTATTGCAATACTTTATGTTTGCACTTAATAACAAAAACATGACTAGTAGGTCAATTTCTGTTGTCATACCCCACATTCCTTGAATGTGGGCCACAAAAAATATTGTAACCATAAATAATAATGATTGACCAACAACGCCGTGGCCTAGTTAAGAGTAGATTTAATTCACATAAATAGCTATAAAATATATAGTTTTTAAATGTTTCTTAATACAAACTCTATATACTGCATTGATAAATTAAATAAAATAAAATCAACCAAGTAGAAGTCTCAGCACTAATAATGGACTGTAGAATTATTAATTCAAAATAGCTTTTTATGGCTTTTAGTCCAACAAAAAATTGGCGTTTCATCCAGGAATCTCACTTTGGAATCATCAGTTGACATACAGTGAAAGAAACCTTGTCAATACGCAATTTTTAAATTTTTCTAGTATACAACTTACATAGAATTTTTGACAAAAACCCTAATGTGAACTATATCCAACAAGATTAGGATTTTAATCATTAAGAAGGAAGTTTAAGCCCGTGGCCTGGCTCAGAAGTAGTTTTTTAAATTTTTCTTAATACAAACTTTATATACTGCATTGATAAATAAAATAAAATAAAATCAACCAAGTAGAAGACTCAGCACTAATAATGGACTGTTGAATTATTGATTCAAAATAGCTTTTTATGGCCTTTAGTCCAACAAAAAATTGGCGTTTCATCCAGGAATCTCACCTTGGAATCATCAGTTGACATACAGTGAAAGAAACCTTGTCAATACGCAATTTTAAAATTTTTCTAGTACAACTTACATAGAATTTTTGACAAAACCTTAATGTGAACTATATCCAACAAGATTAAGATTTAAATCATTAAGAAGGAAGTTTAAGCCCGTGGCCTGGTTTAGAAGTCGTTTTTAAATTTTTCTTAATACAAACTCTATATACTGCATTGATAAATAAAATAAAATAAAATCAACCAAGTAGAAGACTCAACACTAATAATGGACTGTTGAATTATTGATTCAAAATAGCTTTTTATGGCCTTTAGTCCAACAAAAAATTGACGTTTCATCCAAGAATCTCACTTTGGAATCATCAGTTGACATACAGTGAAAGAAACCTTGTCAATACGCAATTTTTAAATTTTTCTAGTATACAACTTACATAGAATTTTTGACAAAACCCTAATGTGAACTATATCCAACAAGATTAAGATTTTAATAAAACTGCTTCTGAGCCAGGCCACGGGCTTAAACTTCATTCTTAATAATTAAAATCTTAATCTTGTTGGATATAGTTCACATTAGGGTTTTGTCAAAAATTCTATGTAAGTTGTACTAGAAAAATTTTAAAATTGCGTATTGACAAGGTTTCTTTCACTGAATGTCAACTGATGATTCCAAAAAGAGATTCCTGGATGAAACGCCATTTTTTGTTGGACTAAAGGCCATAAAAGCTATTCTGAAGGTTATATATTATTATCTTTTTTTTTGGTACTGTCTCTTTTGAGGAAATGTAAAATCCTCGAAAAATAAATCTGGTTAATATTAAAAGTGGATCTTTGTAAGCCATTCGGATTCAGCGGGAAATGATATTCCACCAGAATATCAACGCACATACAGGAATCGTTCAGAATATAAGTCATTAGGCCCTGGCCCCGCTTGTGTCTTCAATAATGCCTTTTTTTGTAGTTTTATTATGTACATAGGGAGAACAAGGTTGAATTTCAACTACACATTATATACAATTTCTTACCTTTATTTAAATGATCATCACAAAAAATTGTACATTAGAGGTTAGACGTCCAAAATAAGACGACTATATTTTTCTCGCCAATAAAACATAATCTTAATTCAAAACACCCCTAAAATGTAACTCATATTCAGGTTGCTTCTTATTATTAATTTTAATATCCGACTTGGATGCATCACCATGGCCTAGTAGATGTGTGCTAGGTTGGTATGCAGAGGGTCTCGAGTTCGATTCCTAGAATCAGCCAAGTAAGTAAAAGTTAAATTTTTCAATAAAAAATAATAAATGCTTTTCAATAAATAGAAAACGTTGCTCCTCTCAAAGCAATATAATTTGTTACAAATTGAGTAAAATGGGGTTGCAATTTACGACTTTACCACTCATTTTTTCAAAAACATATTTTTGATTCAAAACAAAGAGATGGAAATCTACGACTCGCTTTTTTGCAATTTACAATCGAGTAAATATAAAATTGATACAAATTTGGATCAATTTTCGATTCGCGATGGCAATGTTTTATTTCTCAGGATCGAATTATTGACCCAAAAAAGTGGTAATTTGCTATTTTTGAGTGTCAATATCGTCATTTCGTTCAATTTTGAAAATTGCGAACAAGGAGTCGTAATTTACAAAACCCCGAGCTAGGGTGAGAAACTGCATAAGATTTTCGTGATTTGCAGCTCATTTTTCTTGATCTGATCTAAAAATTCTTTCCGTGTGCCCCCGACCGCCGCATCCGATCGCCACGATGCTTTTGTAATAAAAACCATCAAAGGACGACCACTGCTTCCAATCACCAAGAGGAATGCACATTACCAGCCAATAACCATCATCACCGTAGTAACCATCATTTTGAAGTAAAGGTATAAGGCCATCCGTTTCTTGTCGTGGGGTAGCTGCAGTTGTAAGCTTCACCACAGGCCAAATTAAGTAGCATTCGTTTCTTGTCGTGGAGCTCTTCTTTTCAAGAATCTCTATAGACCTAATCAGTTTATTGTCGTGGAGCGCTTCCCTTCAGGAATCTCTGCAGACCATATCAGTTTATTGTCGTGGAGCTTTTCTTTTCAAGAATCTCTACAGACCTAATCAGTTTATTGTCGTGGAGCGCTTTCTTTCACGAATCTCTGCAGACCTAATCAGTTTATTGTCGTGGAACTCTTCTTTTCAAGAATCTCTACAGACCTAATCAGTTTATTGTCGTCGAGTGCTTCCTTTCAGGAATCTCTTCAGACCTAATTCGCTTCTTGTCGTGGAGCTCTTCTTTTCAAGAATCTCTACAGACCTAAAACCGATTATTGTCGTAGAAGCAACTCTACCGACCAAATATAGTAGTAAACGTTTCTTGTCGTAGGGTAAACCCTACAGGCACAACTATTTAAGCTATTTTTGTTTAATACTATATTATTCATCGAATTATGAACTTAGTTTTATTGTTAAGTCCGTTTATGAAGTAACTTGTTGATATATTTTGATAAATAAAAAAAAATATTGTTATTTCGGAGTTCAACACTCTTCATTCCTGAGTTTTCGCTTTCCTTGGGAACAACCCTGGACTTCGACGAGCCTACCTCAGCCTTAGTATAAAAAAGTATCACAAATTGGCGCCCGAGCAGGGACCTTTTAAAGACTCAACCGAACTCCGACCGCCGACCGACCAGGAGCCTTCGAGAGGTACCACCGATAACCGCCGACCAAACTTGAATCAAGGCTTGGCTACAAAGTACATCAGTGACATGACCGACACCGAAAACGACGACCAAAACATCCTCAAGAATCTCGGATTCGTTCACTATATGAGGAAGTCCGAATTAATCGAGACGATGGGAACCCTCAGGCTGGACACCGAAGGGAACGTGAAGGACTTTCGTCAACGTCAAAGCTCGCATTTGAAGAAGGTGCGCTCGCATGGTTCAACACAGAACCTTTGCGAAAAATGGGAAGACATCGTGGAGCAGAGGTTAGATGACGACCCGCCCGTAGAACCCTTATCCGCCCAGAGACCGCCCGCCGACGCCGAAGAAACCCGCCGAACCTGAGTCTAGTAACACGGCAGGGGGATCCGTTTCTCCTGTATATGTGGGAACGAGTTTCAAAGTTCCACCGCTCATAACGCAGACTTATCCGCCGAATAAAAACCCAGAGCCAGAAGCAGCCCATCCGCCCGTGACCACCGCACACCCTGGACATAACCGCTACCGGGATGCACTGACCGAGCGAGAAAAACACCAGCATGAACCGGGACAGCGACTTTTCTCTCCAAGCCCTCCGTTCAACCGACTTACGCTCAGCTACGAAGCTGAGCTGATGAATGCAGTCCGTAAGTGGGGCTTAAGGTTTGATTCTTCGGGAAATCCTCTCGAATTTTTGGAAACGTTATCCGAGTTGACTCAATGCTACAGTATCCCTCCAAATGATGTGGTACGGACACTACCGGAAATATTCCGAGGAAGCGCCTTGGAGTGGCTTCGGATAAAAAAGGGACAGCCTGTCTACTTGGGAAGTATTCCGAGAGGCCTTTATCAGTCACTTCCCTCCCGCCCGATACCTGCACAGGTTGGAAGAGGAGATATTACGGAAGGGCCGGGAAAAAAGGGTTAAGGAATACATCCTGTCCGCCCAGTACTTAATACACCAGCATCCGCACATGTCAGCAACCAAAAACATTGACAGGATCTTCGACAATATAAGGCCGGAGTATAGATATTACATACGGCGCAAGGATTTTGAAACCCTAGACGAGTTGGCTTATTTAGCCGAAGAGTTTGAGGCCATAAAAAGCGACTACCGCAACTCGTGCCCGATACCCGTAGCCACCATCCAGTTTCCCCCAGCAACCCGATAACCGCCGCCACCCGCACATTACTACCGAGATACGCACTGCTGGAACTGCAAGCAGCGGGGCCACCGCAAGGAAGCATGTCACTGACCGTTCCGGATGTTCTGCTCGTTCTGCGGAGAAGACGGCAGACTTACGAAGGATTGCCCATGCCACCGAGAAGACGTAGCCGTAGTGAACACCCCGCCTGAAGCAGACCCCCGCTATTTCGTCACCATCGGTGAATATCACCGAACTATTCATTTGGCAAATGGGGCCCCTGTTGTGACAACAGAACATTACACCACAACCTTCTTCTTGGGCGAAACTTATTTGAGGGCAGAAGGGACATATCTTCCATATCGGTCAGAAGACGCCTTATTGGGGATGGATTTATTGAGCAAAGCAGGTTTGAACATTACCATGGGAAGAAAACCTATCGCTGGTAAGAAACCGCCGCCACCGACCACTGCGTCTAGCAACCCGATGTGTTTGGCTGCATCAAAATTGCCCGCCCAAAAACAGGAGAGATTGGAAGAATTTCTCGAAGCAGAATTACCAAAATTGGAAGAAATCAAGGAATTGGCAAAGTTTGCTCCGAACAGAACCTATGTTTTACCGGCCTATAGAAAAGCAAAAGCTGACAAAGGTGGTCGTTCGACGAGAAAGTCTTTGTCCCGTAAGCAAGGGGGAATGTAACGAAGTTACACATTTCCTAATAACCACCGACCGCCGCCCCCGATCGCCACGATGCTTTTGTAATAAAAACCATCAAAGGGCGACCACCGCTTCCAATAACCAAGAGGAATGCACATTACCAGCCAAAAAACCATCATCACCAACCGCCGCCCTCGAAACACCATGATGAGTGCATCAGCCATTGACCATCATCACCGACCGCCACCGACCGCCGCCGTCACAATCACCATGACGATTTTTCACAACGTAAAGTGTATATCAGAGACCAGCCAGTGACGCAACACAACCATTGTTCTCTATGGGAGCAAAACCGACCACCCCTCCGCCCCTTGCCGCTGATTTGGACTACCAACCAACTCCGAACACATATATGATAGTAACCAGCAGAAACATCCAACAAACAGAAGGAATTATTTTAGTACAAGTATTTTTAGTCTTTAATATTAAAATTCATACTTCCTTTGTACTGAAATATTCTATAAGTATAAGCAGAATTTGTATGGAAAATCAGACTCGAACTTGCAGCCATTGGCATACGATTCTATTTAATAGAATACCGGGAATAAGAGATCTCGAAGGTACGCTGCGGGGAATACCAGCAGAAACCTTATGAAATTTTGAAGTAAAGGCATTAGGCCATTCTTTTCTTATCGTGGTGTAGCTGCAGTTGTAAGCTTCACCACAGGCCAAATTTAGTAGCATTCGTTTCTTGTCGTGGAGCTCTTCTTTTTAAGAATCTCTACAGACCTAATCAGTTTTTTTTTTTTTTTTTTTTTTTTTTTTTTAATGCACACGCGCTCAAGGGGTTTGTTATAGCCCTGTTAACGATAAGTCACAGCGCGAGCGATAGGAAGTTTGGACGGAAGGGAAAGGAGGTGTCGATGAACATTGGTCTTGAATGTTTGAAGATCCAAATGGCAAGGAAAAATTGTGCCAGGCAATCAGTGTTGGCAAGTAAGTTACATGAAGTAAGTTACTCGTTTAGTTACGCGTAAATAATATGAATTAGTTACGCCCAATATTTGGCGTAACTAATGTAACTAATGTAACTAAATGTAACTAACTGAGATAATTATCACCTAAAATCTCAAACCACTGTACCACCTTTCTTTCCTATCTTTCTATTCCTTCTCTTTCCTCGCTCGCACATGTTAATTCATTATAAAGGTATTAATAAACCTTTGAGTGCGAGTGCATTATAAAAAAAAAAAAAAAAAAAAAAAAAATAAAACTAACTCTAACTTAATAATAAAAAATAAAAAAAAAACACATTTCATCCTGAATCCCAATCGACTATTGACAAAATTCTTTTATTAGCAAGGCAACGGCAACCCGGCAAGGAGTACATATTGAAATTACTGTATTCCTGATGAAAAGGAAATCTAATAAAATATTATATTCTTGAAGCATACAAAAGATTTTTACTTACATTTAAAGTTTTCCCCTCTTTCTTGAGATTCTTGGACATTTCTTTGTTTATTTTGATTTATTTTTGTATGGTAAATTCAGATTTGATCTCAGATTTGGTCTCAAATCTCAGATTTGGCTCGCCCAAAGGAAATCAAACGAGATCTATTTTGTTTTATTATTTTAAATTTTTTTTTTTTTGCAGAAATATAGTAATTGAAAAACGTATTCCTTACCAGGTTGCCGTTGCCACAGCTGGCAGCTGGCCCGACGGCAATATCAATCATCCAGCTTTGCCCTAATACAGTGTAGTCAAACGTCATTCGATCGGGTTTGTGGACGGAACTTCTAAATTTCAATTTAACATAAAATGTGAGTTTTTGTATTTGAAAAATTCTATTAGTTATAGTTAGTTTCATTTAGTTACAATTAGTTACATTAAGTTACATTAGTTACATTAGTTACATAAGTTACATTAGTTACGTGTAACTAATTAAAATATCAAAGTTACGCGTAACTATCCAACACTGCAGGCAATCCATTCCACATTCGTGTTGTACGGCTAAAGAAAGAATCTCTATATTTCGCGGTACGTGGAGCGCCTCCTTTCAGGAATTTCTGCAGAACTAATCGGTTTATTGTTGTGGAGCTCTTCTTTTCAAGAATCTCTACAGACCTAATCAGTTTATTGTCGTGGAGCGCTTCCTTTCAGGAATCTCTGCAGACCTAATCAGTTTATTGTCTTGGAGCTCTTCTTTTCAAGAATCTTTACAGACCTAATCAGTTTATTGTCGTGGAGCGCTTCCTTTCAGGAATCTCAACAGATCTAATTCGTTTCTTGTGGAGCTCTTCTTTTCAAGAATCTCTACAGACCTAAAACCGATTATTGTCGTAGAAGCAACTCTACCGACCAAATATAGTAGGAAACGTTTCGTTTCGTAGGGTAAACCCTACAGGCCAAACTATTTAAGCTATTATTGTTTTATACTATATTATACATCGAATTATTAACTAAGTTTTATTGTTAAGTCCGTATATGAAGTAAATTGTTAGAAATATTTTGGTAAATAAGAAAAAACATTGTTATTTCGGAGTTCAACACTCTTCAACCCTGAGTTTTCGCTTTCTTTGGGAACAACCCTGGACTTTGACGAGCCTACCTCAGCCTAAGTATAAAAAAGCATCACAATATTAGCTGTTCGCACATATTTTCGCACAAATAAAAAAAACAATACAAGTGAAAAACAATTAAAATTAAAAATTCAACAAAATTTACAAAATAATTTTTAATATCATTCATTAACAATTGGTGGATTTTTGGTTAGACAGTATGGAAAACTGTCTTAAAAAAGCCTGCCAAGACAGAGACAAAAACTATAAATACAAAAAATGAATGTTAATGCTAAGCGCGTGAGGCAAACCTTGAACCTTCACAGAGGATCATGTTTCTAGGCTGGTCTCACGCTGGTGTATGAATTTGGTGGGAAAGTAAAAATATGTAATTTTCTCCAGTTTAAAGATATTAAAAACAATACAAAGAAGCATGACCAACGAAGTGAGATCATTAAAAATATGTCTATTCTAATAACAGTGTGATAAGGTTTGGATGTTTACTTATTTGCAGGACCGTTTAAATGATTTGGCTGCTCAAGCTATTCATCGCGAAATACCTATAACTGCAGACGAGGTTATATGTAAAGTGTTTTATCTAAAAAGAACAGAAAGCTGGATTTTATTTTGTGATTTATTTTTTAAATTAATATTATTATTTTACTTACTATATCAATATTTATTCTAGTTCATATTCAAATTAATGCGTATTATATATTATCTTTAAAAAGTATAATTTTGGTATGGCATACATAATGAATTCAATGAAGTCTTGTTATTGGTTTTTTTTTTATTTATTAAAACTATAAAAGAAATGAGTGAACTAGAACCATCCCCCCCCCCCCATAGCGATACTGCTGAGGAAGCATCGCTCATGGTCAACGGCAAAGTTAAAAAATTTTGCCAAGCAGAAAATCAAGATTTTAGAAAGTTGAAAACATCCTTTGTTCCTACTGAAAATCTGACATTTCCCTTCAGGTGAATTAATATTAACAACAAACTGACAAACATTTCTTAACTGATAATGTTTGCTACAGGAATATTTTACGGAGAGTGTGGAATGTTGAATAAAATCCCGGAAATCCCGGAAATTGTCTGTCTTTTTTTTAGTTCTTCGCTAATATATCCTAAACTCAACACATTTTGTTCAACTCATTGCATTACAAAGTTGAAGATTTTAAAATTTCCTAAAAGTTGGTAGGTGAACCAGATCTTTCGTTTTGTGCAATTTTTTAGGTTTTTTTTTATGCTTTATTCCATCTTTTTCCTTCTTTTTTATGAGCTCACAAAATCTGTGTGCAATACACACACAACGTTAACATGACCAAAAACCATATGAACACAGACAAAATAAAAAGAAAAAAAGCAATAAATGCTTTTTTTCTGCCATTACGACAAATAGGTTCAAAACAATGCCTTTCTGCATGTACAATTGTTTTGGTTCAGCATAAGTAGGTACTTGTTTACTACTTATTTCGAGTTTTATTTAGAGAAATCGAATTTTCAATAACTACATTTTTATGTTATTTTAAAATATTTCTTTTAATTTTTTGACAAACTGAAAACTACATTATTCAAATATCCTAAATTTTTCCTCGATTAACGTTCAGTCATCATAAACGGAACAATTATGCACCTTTCTTGAATATGAAGTATCAAGTTGGGTTCCTTGTTCCTATTCATAATTTTTTTTCTTTAATCCTGCCAAGAGCAGAGAAATCAAAGATGTTATAACAAGTAAAGATGTCGCAAGTAGAACATTTTTGTGATCATAAAAATTTTCAGAAGTTGCTATGATCATAGGTTCACAACGAAAACGTGGATTTCTTCTTAATAAAGCGATTGAATCAAGATATAACTGAAAATTTGTTTTTCCAAATAAGGGCAAAAGGAGCCAACACCAAAAACTCTTCCCTGAATGAATTTTATTTTCTTATCGCTGTGTGTCAGTTAACAAGACTGGGAAATTGTGCCGATGATGAAGAAGAAATGCTAACTTTAAGATTGTTTGACAATGATGCGAAGAATTCTGACCATACGAAAACCGCAGAAGAAAGATCAAAGGAAAGCTATATGAATGAAAATACAACAAACCAATTTGAAGATGATCACGACGAAATCGACGGAGACATACAAAAAGAAATAATAATCTTTGATGCCCAAATTTCCACGGAAATACCTGCAATGAGATATTTTGTTGGGTACGTATCAAATAAAATGATTGCAAAATTAAATTGCGTGGAATGCGGGGAAAATTTTAGGAAAAAAGATGAGGTTATAACATACCCAAGTGAAATTTTTATTTTTGCAAAAAATTATTCCCAAAATTCTGATTTTGGAAATTTGTTTTCCCCATCAGACAAGTTTTTTGATATATGCAAGACGCATATTGCAATTTTCCGAAAAATTTTCGATACAGACAAAAAATTAAAAAACATAAAAGAGAAAATGTTATCAAGGTGTCAAGAAGAAAAAAGTAATCAAAACATTTCTTGCTTCTCTCATAAAGTTAAAGCACTTTACTTTTTAATTTTAGTGTTAGGTAGGTAGGTAGAAATGGAAGTTCTAATTTGAGTTGAAAAACTCCTTAACAGAACCCAATTAGCGCTTGTATGCGCCGTTTTGTGACTATTAACTAAACAACTTAACGAAGGATTAGACGGATGTGATAGTAGTGTTTCACGGAGAAGGACGGGAAGAACTAGTTTTCTCTTGGAAAGGTCACTCGATCTACCAGGCCAACTATAGGACAGTTCCATGTAACCGAACTCCAGACTTTATGCCACCTAGGCAGGTTGCTGGTTGGTAAGGGTACACTGGTTCTGTCAGGGGTTGGTCCAGTACGCGAGCTTGGCGTATAAACCCCCCAAGAATCACAAACCTGCCACCTAGGCGAGGTGTATGTTTCTCAAGAGGGTTTCCCCGTCGAAAAACCCTGATTGATTAGAGGGATTGCGAGAAAAGAACTGCTAGAGGGAAGGGAGGGAAGGGGATACAGACCCCCCTAAGTTGACTTCAAGCAACCAAACTCCAGACTATATCCATCCTAGGCAGGGTGCTGGTTGGTAAGGTCATATTGAATCCGTCAAAGAAGTTGGCCGAATAGGGGGAGGTAAGATAATAATAAGCTGGCACTCCTTGGTCGACTTCAAGCAGCCAGGTTCCAGACTATATGCCACTTAGGCAGGGTGAAGTTTGGTAAGGGAACATTGAAACCGTCCAAGGAGTTGTCCTTGTAAATTGGTCCAGCCTAGGAACCACCCAGATCATACCCCACCACCTAGGTTAGATGTATGACCCTCAGATGGGTCCCATGTTGATCACCTGATTGCTTGATTATAGGGATTAGAAGGATTTTAAGGAGAGGGATAGGATAAACTAGTTTGAGGATGTGATTATCGGGTTAAACGATTTATTTACAGCCATTTTGTCGCATTCAGGAAGTTAATCAAATCTTTGATTTTTGTTTTTGATAGTTCCCTAAGATCTTCATAAACAGCTTTAACCAGGGTTTGCATCCTCATGCGAGATAAAGCTGGGCATTTGCACATTAAATGGAATACAGTTTCTTTCTCTATTTCATCTCTACAGGATCGGCAATAGGCGTTGAAAGGAATACCAATCCTTGCAGCATGCACACCCAATGGCCAGCGGCCCGTGCTATTGCTACCACCCTGGCTATTTCTGACCGGTCTTTGCAGAGCAATGCGTTTGTTCAAGACTTTTTGGTAGACAGGCCACATCTTCCTGGATATGATGCAATTGGTCAAATTGCTCCACCTTTGATTAGTTACCGATATAAAGTGTGATAAGACAATGCCCTTCACAGCCCCAAGCGGAATGTTGACGGCTTTGGCGAGTGAGCTGTGAAGGGTTGGTCCTTGCCTGGCCAGCTCATCTGCTCTTTCGTTCCCCTGAAAACCACTGTGCCCTGGAACCCAGAGCAGAGTGACTTTCAGGTTTCAGCCAAGATCATCCAGTTCTTTCTGGCATTGCCTCACTAATTTGGAGGATGTGGATGTCGAATTCAATGCCTTGATAACGGCCTGACTATCAATTAGTATAGCGACGTATCGGTTTAGATGCGAGTATTGTTGCAGTAATTTGCAAGCCTCCCTGATTGCAAGAACTTCTCCCTGGAAGACGCTAGCAAAGTCAGGGAGCCGAAAGGACTTGGATACATTGAGCATTTCGGACAAAATGCCCGCACCTTCCCCACACTCCATCTTGGAACCATCAGTGAAGATCGTTATGTCAAAGTCTCCTATAAAATCTTCGTTTTCCTATTCTGTTCTAGAAGGGAAACCTCTTTTAAAACTTGTATGGAAGCTAAGAGATGGTTTGCAGTAGTCAGTGGGGTACAGGGTTAAATCGGCAGGTATAAGAGTTGAGATATTGCTATGACCGCATGGTCTTTCGGTCCAGCATCCGGTCTCCTTTAGTCTTATTGAACTAAAGGACACCAAGTATTTAATGTGAAGGTCGGGTGGTAAAAGGTTCAGAATAGCATTTAGGGCATCTGTTGGGCAAGACCTAAGAGCCCCTGTGACACCGATGCTAGCCGTTCTTTGAACCTTTTTTAACTTATCAGTATTGTAGGCTTTACTGAGAGCGGGCCACCAAACAATCGAGCTTTAGGTGAGAATAGGCTGTACCACGGCTGTGTACGTCCACAGAATCATCTTCGGTTGAAGACCCCATTTTTTAACGAATGATTTGCTGCAGGCATAAAAGGCAACACAGGACTTATTTACGCGTTCTTCAATGTTAGTTTTCAAGCTGAGTTTGGGATCAAGGATAACTCCTAGATATTTAGCACGGGTGGATAGTGATGACACTTGTCCATTGAGGTGGGGTAGAGAGAAGGTCGGTATCTTAGTTTTGGTTGTAAAGAGCATCAGTTTCGTTTTACGTTGATTATCTCCAAGACCACAGCTAGTGGCCCAGTTGCTAACTTTCCTCAAAGCCCTTTCTGTTATTTCACTAATAACAGGTAAAAACTTTCCTGACACTAGAACGACCAAGTCGTCCGCATAGGCTACGGCCTTCACTCAACTGTCCTCCATTTCGACACGAATTTTGTCCATAACAAGAAGCCAAAGTAGGGGTGAAAGAACACCTCCCTGTGGTGTACCTCTATTAACGAATTTGGTGGTTTGGATATTGCCTAAAGATGCCTGAATAATTCTATTACTGAGCATAGAAACTCTCCAGTTACGTATGTATTCATCGACCTCGAAGTCGACTAGTGATTGACGAATTGATTCAGTAAAGACATTATTAAAGGCTCCTTCCACGTCTAGGAAGGATGCCATTTTAAATTCTTTGTAGTGTAAGGTTTTTTCTATCGTTCTTACTACCTCATGCAGAGCCGTTTCGGTGGATCTGCCTTTGAGATAGGCATGTTGGGATTTTGAGAGGGGAGATCTTTCTAGGATTCCTTTTATATGTTCGTCTAGGATGCGCTCAAGAGTTTTCAGGACAAACGACGTTAGACTTATCGGCCGAAAATCCTTAGCGGACTCGTGACCTCGCCTGCCGACCTTGGGAATGAAAACTACTCTAACCTGCCTCTAAGTATTTGGAATATGGTTAAGTGATAGTCATCTTATGAAGATTGCCTCTAGCCATGGAATAGTCATTTCTAGTGTTTTCTGCAGCATAACTGGCAGAATTCCATCCAGGCCAGGGGACTTATATGGATCAAAACTTATTATAGCCCAGGCTATGGTTTCTTTGCTTATTGCGGTTCTGTGATTGCCCAAAAAAGCAGTCTGCACGTCTAGATTTTGTGGTATGTTAGGATTGCTGTCTCTGCAATCCGGGAAATGGGTGGTCATCAGAAGATCAAGGGACTCCGCAGGAGAGTCAGTCCACTAACCATCCATCTTTTTAAAAAAAAGAAGGATTTGTATGTTCCTTAGACAAGATTCTACCCAGTCTTGCAGAGTCTTAATGTCTTCTATAGAGTGACAGAACTCCCTCCAGAACGGTTTCTTTGCTAAAGAAAGAGAAGATTTGTATATTTTAAGGCAGTCTTTATACGGTTGGAAGAATTTGTATTTGTCATTTTTCTGAGATTTGCTAAATCCTCCTTCCACCACGCAGGGAAGGTTTTTTTTACTGTATTTGATTGGGCAAGATACCTTAACAGCAGTGCTCATGGCTTTTTCAAAGGTGCTAACTTACCACTCATGCATAGGAACCGTCTAGTTCTATAACCGAGCCTATACTAATATTTGGTATCCGGCTAAGCTTGGTTTTCATTAATTGACCGAATTTCTCCCAGTCAATTTTTTTCGGGTTTCTATATGGTGGAGGATTTTTAGTTTCGAAATTGAAATCTAAGAGAATCCACTTGTGATCCGAGAAGGATTTTAAGTTGGAAACTCCCCAGTTCTCCACCAATGACTTTGTATTGTTCGTACCTACGGTTACATCTAATACATCTTCCCAACCTTCAAAGTTTTCAGTACTTGGAAAAACGAAGGTGGTGGTATTGCATCTGTTATAGACGGTTAAATTTTTCTTTATAATGAAATCAAATAAAGACTCACCCCGTTCGTTGATAGTCGAACTACCCCAGAGCGTTTGACGTGCGTTGGCGTCACATCCTAAGAGCAGGTCCATCTTCTTTGATTTGGCTTCGGTTATTAGCTGCTCGCCCTCACACGGCGGTGTCTCTCGGTCGTGTGCTAGAGATTATATAAGGCACATTTGCTGTGCTTCAGATTAATCTGAATCAATTTCAGCTTGGTTCTTTTCTTCTGCATCGTCTGGTTGTTGGCTTTAGGCATATGCAATTTCTTCGCCCTTTGTTTCGTCATTTGCAGCGTCCAGACTTGGCAGAATTTTGATTTAGGCACTGCTGATGCCAAAAAACAGCTTGTGGTCGGCTTTGATAATAGCTGGTATGCTTTCCTCGCTTATCTTCAGGAGGAAGGTGGATGAGTTTTTTTGTGGTTCCTCGGCCTTGATAACAGATCACTCATGCATAGGAACCGTCCGGTTTTGCCTTTGTAACCCACGTATGAGATCCGCACCACTAGGGTTGATGCTCATTTTCGGTAGCCAAGTGCGAGCTTTGGGCTGTCTAGGGATATCCTTAGCTGGAATAAGTTTGAGTCTCAAACTTTCCCAGTTGTTGCTTATCTTAGTAATGCACAAGCTAAGGAAATCCCTAGAGAACACATCACCGCACTTGATCACCCTGCAGCCTCTGAGCATCTCGCTAGAGTCGAAATATGGGCATGGGCCTTCGGTTGCGGAGGTTGAATAAAGGAACACCATTTTCAAGAGTTTTGGTTCGATAGAATTCCACACGGGCAACAAAGATTTGCCACCCGAGCAGAGCTCATCTAGCACAGCTACCTGGAGATCGTCTCTGACTGTCTCGCTGGCGGTACGCTGTGGGCACATCGCTCTCGGGGATGATCCTGTTCTTCTTAGAAGCCTGACTTTTCTCTTCGGTTGAACCGTTGCTTTTCTTGGATTCTTCAAGAAGATTGATGTAGTCTTCAACAATCTTCATGTTCTTCTTCTTGTCTTCGGAGTCCCTCTCTGGAACAGTTCCAGCTTCCTCATTTTTGGCAATCTTGCCTATAATAATGGTCGCCTTCTTGTACTGATTTCGCAATTGGGCACTTTCGCCTTTGTCCTGACTAGCGTCGCTATGTCTGGCTTTGCTATCAGGGTTCTCTTGCGTTTTCTTGGTAACTGATAGTGCTACCCGTAAGTGTTTCCTCACTCGAAGCCAGGAGTTCATCCTCAGATGAAAGGCTCAATGAATTGTTTGTCACTGGCGACTCATCCCCTTGCGGGGCCAAGCCCATGCCGGCAGTCGCGACTCCTGCCGACATTTGAACGTATATCCCCATCCGAATTGTTTTTTCTGTCTTGTGTGTCGTCCAAATTTGTTAATTGTTGTTTGTTTGTTTGTTTTGGACTTTGTTGGTTTTCCACTCTTTATTTGTTTAAAAATTTTGCCGTCAAATATTTCTTGAGTGTACTTAAGCCCCCTCACCGACGCCAAGGTCAAGCCCGCGAGTTGGGTAGTGTTACTGAGGAAGCATTGCTTATGGTTAACCGCAAATTAAAAAAAAATATTGACAAGGAAAAAATCAAGATTTTAGAAAGTAAAAAACATCCTGAAAATCTGACATTTCCCTTGAGGTGAATTAATATTAACAACAAACTAATAAAAATTTCTTACTATTAATGTTTTCTACAGGAATATTTTACGGAGAATGTGGAATGTCGAATGAAATCCTGGGAATCCCGGGGGGGGGGGGGTAACCTCAAAATTTTCTGACTTTTCAGTTTTTCGCTAATATCTCTTAAGCTCAACACATTTTGTTCAACTCATTGCATTACAAAGTTGAAGAACATAAAATTTTCTAAAAGTTGGTAGGTGAACCAGATCTTTCGTTTTTTTTTCTTTATTCCATCTTTTTCCTTCTTTTTTATGAATTCACAAAATCTGTGTGCAATACAGCCACAACGTTAAAATGACCAAAAACCATATAAACACAGACACAATAAAAAGAAAAAAAAGCAATAAATGCTTTTTTCTGTCATTACTACAAATAGGTTCAAAACATTGTCTTTCTGTATGGAAAATTGTTTTGGTTAAGCATAAGTAGATACTTATTTACTACTTATTTCGAATTTTTTTAAGGAAATTGAATTTTCAATAACTACATTCTTATGTAATTTTAAAATATTTCTTCTAATTTGTTGACAAACTAAAAACTACATTTTTCAAATATCTTAAATTTGCCTTCGGTTAACGACATTCTTCAGAAACGGAACAATTTTGCACCTTACTTGATATCAAATATCAAGTTGGGTTCCTAGTTCCTATTCATAATTTTTTTTTTCTTTAATCCTGTCAAGAGGAGAGAAATTTAAACAAAACAAACCAAACCAAATGTTTCAAAAAAGCAACAACAAACAGCCCTCATGATGTTATGTGCTTCTGAAAATTTTTAGGATCACAAATATGTTCTCCGTGCGACATCTTTACTTGTTATAACATCTTTGATTCTACCTCCTTGGGGTAGATCTTAGGGCTCTGGTCTAAGCCCAATTAAACCCTGAATGTGAGTAGGCTCGCCGTAAAATTTAAGGCATAATTACGAGTTGTCCACGTTAAGCCTATTTTCATACTGTTCAGCTATCGGCAGTTGTAAATTAACTTTTGCAGCTGGGGGTTGTGTTTGCTGAATTGTGATATGCAAGTGATTTTTAGTTGTGAGATTAGAAAAGTGTTTTGTTTGGTCCCTTTGACCGAAATATCAAAAGTACAAAATAAAAGAAAGAATCTGATTGGTTGATAGTTTTGCTGGTAAGTGGAAATTTTACATACATTTTCTCTTTTTCCGATAAGTTTGCCACCTGTGGCAAATAAATTTTCTTTTGTCTGTGGCGGCACCTAGGGATGCTGGTAAGCCAATTGGGTCTGCCAGATCTTTGGGTGTCCCTATGTGCTTGAGTGTGGCTCAGCGGCCTTCGTTTAGGCAAATTGATACCTCGGCCACTGTCTCGGGTGGTTTGGTAGGTAAGACTCAGGTGCTACTACCTGATGTTGAGCTTGTCAAGCCTACCGAGACAGAGTCGTAGGTAGTCAGGGGTAGGAAGAACGAATCTCTTACTGAAGTCAAACGGAGGGTAGTTAAAAAACTAGTACCCGCAGTGGGTGTCAGGGTGCACACTGTGCGCGGTTGGTCTCTCGGCAAGAGATTGCTGTAATGCAATTCTTTGTCGCTATTGCGACTTTAGAGGAAGTCCGTCAGGAGACTTTATGCTGAGCAAGGACTGCCCTGTCTATAATGCGGCAGTGGCAAGAGCGGGTGCCAGGCACTAAAATGGCAGCTTTATTATTACAATTTGACAACCAGCGTGCCAGGGCAGCCATGTTTGAGTTAAGGCAGTTGGTAACGAGCATGCAGTGTAGCTTTGCGCTGCTACAGGAACCTTATCTTGTTCAAGAACAGGTGAGGGGTCTGCCTGTGCACACCAAATGCTATGCCGCTAATGTAGTGAACGATTAAAACATTGTATGTTCACTTTTTGATTTGAGTGAGTATGGAGTATTCGTGAATGTTGAGGTGGTAGCTTTGGTAGACTGTTTTTAAGCAGTCTATACTTTAAGTATGCCCTTGACATTGAGCTATACTTGGTACACCTTGATAGGTTGTTTCGACTATCTTGAAGCGTTCCTGCGATTTTCGGTGTTAACGAAAATACAGTCTGTCCTGCTTGGTTCAGTAAGATGACCGATCGTGCATCCTCATCTCACAGTGCCGGCAGGATAAGGCTGTTAAGCGAATTAATTATCGTGAGTCGTATGAGCATTCTCAATGAGCCGAGTGACCTGTATACATTCTATTGAGCAAATGAGTCGAATTGCCCTTCGTCAAGGCTTGTTTGATTATAAAAAGTTGTCGGCCTTGGATAAAGGGACAATTCATGATGGGGAACTTGTTCTCACATCGTGGAAGGACTCTGTGACTGCCTTAATGATGTCCTTCTTCCACAGGGGTGTTGGTCATGTAGGTCCTTCCGTGGACTCGCATGATTCGGCTACCTTGGCAAGGGAGGGGGAAATTGGCTGTGCCGTTGATAGACTTAAGTCGAGGAAGTCACCGGAATGCGATAGACTGACTGGTGAGATGGTGAAAGCCATCTGGGCAGCTATCCCGAATACCTAATTGCTCTCTACATGAGATGATTATTTCCCACTATAATGGAAATGTGCAAAGGTGATAGTTCTTCAGAATTCTAATGTTGGGGTTAGGACTAGTCCTAGATCCTATCTTGGAATAAGTCTCCTTCCTGTACTTGTAAAGTGCTGGAAAGGGTCTTGGTTAACAGACTGATGGAGAGCATCGCTGAGCAGTGTCCATCGACTTGTCGATTGTTGAACAGAGGTTGCTGGAGGTGGGTTGTCGGGAAGTTGCTATTTCTCTGACAGGACTGCTCGTGTTGTTGGCCCCGTGGATTCTGTCTCCGTGCTTGTTGAGAGAGGATGTCCCCAGTGGTGTGTTGGGGGTCCATATATTTGAAACCTCAACCATCTGCTGCAGTGGCTTTCTTCTTGGCAGTCACATTATAGGTGCATTGCTTATGCAGATGAAATTCTTGTTTTTGTTGAAGGGCAGTCTCGTGCTGAGCTGGAAAGCAGGGGTACGGAGGTCATGGGCATGGTAGGCGCCTGGAGTGCGGGTGTTGCTGTGGAAAAGACGTCAATGATGCTACTCAGAGGCAAATTGTCCTTGAATTGGCCTGCAACTGTTAGGGCTGGTGGGGTGAGTATAAGGTATGTGACGAAAGTCAAGTATCTTTGAATCACCATCGGCGAGAGAATGAGTTTCTATCCTCATCTTGAACAGGTGAGATCGAGGCAAACCTCTCTTGACTGTCTCAACTGAGGCTTGAACTGGAATTGATACGTAAAGGTATCGCTTGAAGGTTACAGAGGCAGTGGATGCTCTCAGTAGGACTGGGGCAAGTTTCTTTTTGAAAGAAAGGATCCTGTTAAGACATTGTGTCTTTTCCAGTTGGCAATCTCGCTGGGCTGATATCGAGAAGACAAGAACTACATCCCACTTTCTCCTTGATGTCAGGGGGCGTGGGAATAGGAATGCCTTGTTTTCTCACTCTTTACGGGATTTCTGCAGACTGGTCACGGTTCTTTTAATGCATTCTTGCATGAGAGGACCGTGGCTGACTCGGTGGAATGTGCGTGTATACAAGAAATATTGAAGGCATGTGTTAAGGGAGGGTCAGCGATATGCCTACCACAGGGATCTCACGGCGATGGGTGTGGGGCGAGTGGATGATGCTTGGGATTTCATTCGTGCTGTTCTTACAAGGGAGACGGCTGGCAATGTAGCCATCTTTGCCTACCAAGTCTTCCAAATTCGTCGGCAAAAATGGCATTCTGTCTGTCTTTGTTTTAGACACTGCAGTGCAATATAGGGTTCTTCCTTTTTGATGGTAGGACTTGACTCCTTGTTTACATGGAGTCATGGATAATCGCCCGAAATCTGCAGGGAACGTAGTACGTCTGTGGCTTTGCATCTTTGCTCTCCAGTGCTCTCCAGGTTGTGGAAATTGACCTGCAACCCCTTGAGCCCACATCAGGTAAAGGATTGAGCGGGAGGGGCTGTTTTTCGGTCTCATCCTGACTTTTTTCACTGCCAGTTGTGGGGTCACCCAACGCTGTTTCTTGCTGTGGTGATGGCGCCCTTTGTCCTAAGCTTTTTAGCATAGTAGCATCAGAGCTGAAACTGTCGTAGAAGGTTGTGTGGGGATTGGGGTTCCTGGAATGAGTACTCAGAGAGCCAGGGGTGCACAGCGACTTGCACTTCTGGCGTGAATTTTCCAGTTGCAGTTTGCAGCAGTAGTTTTTGTGTTGTCTTTGTTGGCCGTTTGTCATTTTTTTGGACTCCTAGCAAGGATGAATGCATGAGTCATGTACTTGTTCCTCTCCATTTATGTGTCCTTTCTGTGGCTTGTGTTGAACGGCTTGGTCAAGACTTGAGTCTGATTTCATTTCTTTGGGTTTTCTGGGTATTTTCGTTCGTTAAGGTACTCACCTGGAAGTTACCTTCACGCCCGCGAAGCTCCACTGGCAGCTAAGTTCTGGTACCACCCCTCCCAGGTGGGGAAGATCTCGTGATTCACGACACTTGGCTTCGTCGCCTGGGACTTTCTTTGAGGAAGGCTCCCTTCTGTGTTGCAGAATCCTTAGAGAGTTGATGCTGCAACCTCTTCGCCTGGAACCTGCCGTGCTTAGTTTTGGCGATATTTTGTAGCTGGCTTCTATTCATCTATTGCTTCTTTGAAATATAGGTGGCTCTAAGATACAAGTTGGAACTTAAAAGAGCTTAGACGTGCCTATCCTGCATCTCCGGGTGGTAACCCGACAGTAATATGAATGGCAGGGAAATTGTTGTAAAGGAAATAGAAGTGAGAACACGTATATGCAGCTATATTTCCTTTCCTTGCTGTATTGATTCCTTACCGGTTACATATGTTACCTAAGATATGTTAGTACCACGAGCTTAACAAAACACACAAGGCCGAAAAAAAGTTGATGTGAGTCGCACAGCAATGCGTCCTCCATCAGATACCGTTAAAACTCAGATCTCCTTCGACCAAATCACGACGTGGAGAAGAAGTACGGTACAAGCAGCAGCAAAGGTAGCCCTACAGGGCCCCGTGGATACAGTGCAGGACGATGTCATGAAGACTTTGCATACCATTGCGGGTATGCTGGCTGACGTCCAAAAACAGATCCGGGCAGAAAGGGTGAATTACCTCTACTCTGCCTTGCCTGTCGAAACGCATAAAGGTTAAAGGTGCGGTGGCTGAGAGGTCCCTTAAGATCCAAGCTGTATAAGCAAATTCACTGATTAGGACCGAACGTATAGCAAATCTCTCTCACTTATTAAAAGACCAAAGTCCTCATGTATTCTAGGCTAGCATAAACTTAACCAGAAACACAAACTGACGCATAACAATAACAATATCGTAATAAGAGATCGACCCAACTCCACTCGTGGGGTGGAGTCGCAATCTTTATACGAAGAGAACAATAAATATAATAATGAAGAGCGCAGATTCGGGTTGCTAGAAGCCGGCATCCTCTCCATTGCATTCCTCTCCAACCGTGGAAACGAATGTTCGTGATCTCCGTGAACGCACCTGGAACATCTCAGCCGGCTAATTTTATCTCAGAGCTTGAAAACTTTTCGAATGTTTAAACTCTACTCGGAGGAAAATAACGATCTCATGGCCGGATGTGAACGCCAGACGTGAAGATTGGGGAATTCAAACTCAAGATCGTAGAGTATACCACCTTTTTTATTGGATAGGTCGATACACCGTTGAGTATATGATCACCTTGTTTGCTACAGATAGACCATACCATCGTTCCGAGGAAGATGTGGTTTTCTGGATCTACTTCTGTCAGACTCAAGACTCATAAATCGTGAATGATATAACTATCCGGCGCGTTGGAAGATAGCTGTGGTTCATCCTTACAAAAAAATTAAAGGAAAGCTTCAATCCGCCAAATCTCCGGTCGGTTACTCTTTTTCCGAGTTTCAATAAGGTTTTTTAAAAAGGAAATAGAGCTCTGACCAAGTAAGCAGATGACAAAAAAATAATTTCACAAAATCAGTTGGGTCTTAAGGCAGGGCATGACACCATTAATGCTGCGTCTAAGCTAGTCTCTGATATCCAATGGAACACAGCTAAGAACCAAAGCAGTGGTGCCGTTTCGTTTGATTTGGAAAAGGCTTTCGATACTGTTAGATTAGACGGGCTTTACCCGAAGCTGACCAGACTTGGCATAAGTAAACCCTTGTGCATTCTTTATGACATGCTTAATTAATGTTTGTTGTCAAAACCACAACATTTGTTATAAAAAATGGTCTAATGCAAGAAGCGGTTAACTCTCCGATCCTCTAGCATTTATACCAGCGATCTGAAAGGTTGTCCTACTCATGCGGTTGCGTATGCCGATGACCATGTAGCGTACAGTACGGGTCCTAAAGTCGAGGTTATCAGAATTCTCTAAAAGCGTTACTTCGACAATATTCAGCAATATTGCGATGACCAAAATTGAAAATCAATTTCCAGACATGCGAAACTAGCCTGTTTAGAACTATATTGTCTGGGGTTTCTAGGGGTACGAGAAAGAACTGGAAAAACTAGTTAACGTTGTTGAACTAAGAGGGTATACATTGGCGAGTAAAAGTGTAGTAAATTACGTTGGTATCTGGCTGGATCCGTATCTGTATTTCAACCGACGCACGTATAGATGCTGCTCTGTTCAGAGCTAAGGGAGCTTTTGCCCTGGCAAAACGGCTGTTTTATAGCAGCCGTCTTGATAGTAGGGTAAAGACGGTTTTCTACATGACCTGATCCGGCCGATGTTTGTCTATGGGTGCCTTGTGTGGTTCAACGTTGCCTCATCTCAAATGGAAACAAATTGTGTGTTTGAAAGGCAGTGTCTTTGAACATGACTTGGATTACAAAGAACGCTTATTCAGTGTCATGTTGTGGGAGCTATGACCCCTTCTTATGGGCTCATCTTTGAGGCTTGCTTTCCCAATGATGAATATTTTAAAATGGAACGTTAACACCACTTCATTCCACCCGCGGCATTCCCCTTTTTAGATAGTCGAGCACTAATATAGGATAGATTGGCAACTAATGTACGAATGGGACAGCGCCGCAGGAAACGGAGCAGAGACCCTCCGGTTCAGTAGGGCTGTATTCGATCGGGACTGTGGGAATAGATTTAAAGAAGCTCTGCACTTTTTGTAGTTGAGCAATTCAGATTGAAATTAAAGTTGGTCAACGTTTTATCGCCTTGGTCAGCTTACATAGTTTAAAGAAAGGTTTTTATTTCGAACAGGTATGGTGGCACAAAAAAACATAACAAAAAAATAAAAACAAAAAATAAAAACTCGAAAACACACAAAAAATAACAAAAATGAAAAACCGTTGCTGCGGCTGTTCTGGAATTAGGTAGTTTAAAGTAGGTTTAATTTAGATATTAAGGTAGTCTTAAGTTTTCTTAAATAAAAAGGTAGAACATTTTAGTTTTTCATAAATATTCTCTCGATATACGTAAATTAGTAAATGATTTTTTAAAAATTAAGATTTTATTTATGCGGCACACGTGATCAAGTTAAAGCCCTTTTAATGATAAGTCACAGCGCGAGTGATATGAAATAAGGGAGGAAGGGAAAGGAGGTGTCGACGAACATTTGTCTTGAATGTTTGAAGATCAAAATGGCAAGGGAAAACTGTGCCAGGCAATTGATTCCACATTCAAGTTGTACGGCTAAAGAAAGAATCCCTATATTTCACGGTACGTCTGAAATTGGGCTCAAGTGTAAACTGATGAGCGTTCCTAGCAAAGACGAGTGCTACGGGGGAAATGTTAAAGGGGTGGAACGCCGCTGGCTACCTCGAGTGAGCATTTCTTGTAAAATAATCTGTAAAATAAGGAAAGGCATGAAACATTTCGACGATGTTCGAGTGATGGAAATGTTTCCATAATGTTTCTCTCCTATCAAGTTTAACGCTTTTTTCTGAAGTCTGTCGAGCAGGTGAAAAAAAGTTTGAGAAGCACATGCCCAGAGATGGAAGTTATACTCGAGTTTAGGGCGTATAAACGCTTTGTAAATTGTAACAAGATCAGAAGGGGTGGAAAACTTCTTGCATCAATTAAGAAAGCCTATGCTTCTTGCAGCATTCTTGGCAATCTCAAGTACATGATCATTTTATTGAACGCTGTCACTGATACTGTTAAGAAGTACTCAATCAGAAATAATAAGTGGTCACCTTACCAATCTACAAATGTCATATAAAGATCAAAATGTAAAATGTCTATCAAGATTGAATTGACACAACTTGTTATATATGGCATTCTAAAATAAAACGTGGTTTCATCAAGTCGAACTTTCTTTTTGTTAAAAGTAAATTAGATTTTTCAGTTTTTCTCTTAAGTAATTCTATTCGCTTTGCAAACTATTTCAACATCTGGCATCCCTTGCGTGGAACTTTAATCCTCCGCGTTGATAAATTAATTGATCTAACTTAAAAGTTTTGCTTTCTTTTGAGAACAATGGCACTGGCCAAAGAAGAATCTATAGCGGAATTAATTCTTAACTTATCAACTAATACACAGGAGGCAGGGAAGACAAAGTAGGCCAAAGGATACCTTATAGGCAGAAATAAGCTACTAGAAGATTACTGGACCAAATTCAATGAGGCTCATGACATCATTTCAACAATGGAGTCAACACCAACCAACGAGAAAGATCTCCAAAGGCTTTTCTTGGATGAGCGCTTTGCCGAAATTGAATCTGCTTGATGCGAAACCCTTGGGGACCTCAATGGAGTATTCGACGAAATCTCCACACCTGCAAATGAGTCGATGTCTCATTCAACTCCGACTCGTCTTGTCGTGAATGGAGGCATCAGCACAATCAAGTCGACGCTACCACCCTTGCAACAACCTACTTTCAACGGATCGTTTGACGAGTGACTGAATTTTAAGGATATGTTCACCAGCTGTGTTATCGATGACAACACCCTTTTCGATGTGCAATGGCTACAATACTGTAACTGTAGTATCCGTGGTAGTGCTACAAGTGTACTAAAAAACATTCAGGTTAGCGAGAATAACTTTCATACAGTACGGTTTTCGTAGCAATCGTTCCACTGGTGATATGATGGTATATCTCACCGAACAGTGGAACAAATCTTTACGTCGTTTTGGAGAAAGTAAGATTATTGCACTTGATATTTCTAAGGCATTTGCTAGAGTTTGGCATGAACCTCTTTTATCGAAAATGCGTGCATTTGGCATCGATGAACCCCTCCTTCGATGGATTAGAAATTACCTTTCGGACCGTTCAATTCGCGTTGTTTTGGACGGTTTTCAGTCTGCTACCCACAAAATAAATGCTGGTGTGCCCCAAGGCTCCGTTCTGTCTCCGACTCTCTTTTTAATCTTTATAAATGATCTCTTGTCTAATACTTCTAATCCACTAAATTGTTTTGCTGACGACAGTACTCTCAGCTTTTCATACTCGTTTCCAGATTCACATCCATGTCCTTCGGATGTGGAACTAGAACGAAATCGTATGATAAGCTCATTGAATTCCGATCTTGACAGCATTGTTCAATGGGGAATCATCAACCGCGTGGAATTTAATGCTTCAAAAACTCAATGCTGTCTTCTGTCGTTAAAGCATAACCTACCCCCTATGCCGCTGTCCATGAGTGGCACTTGCATTGAGGAAACAGATCAGCTCTGCGTTCTAGGTATGTGCATCTCAAATCATCTTCTGTGGAACGATCACATATTTGACGTCGCCAAAAATGCCGCAAATTGCTTAGGTTTCCTAAATCGATGCAAGAAATATTTTTCCCCTTCTGATCTGGCTATAATCTACAAGGCATTCATTCGCCCGAAGCTAGAGTACAATTCTCATATCTGGGCAGGTGCCCCTGTCACTCATTTGCGCCTCCTGGATAGGATTCAAAAAAGAGCCTTAAAATTGATAGGTGAAAGATCCATTACCGAAACATTTGTTTCACTCGAACATCGCCGTAATGTTTCTTGCCTCACCTTGTTTTATCGTTACTTCTATAAACAGTGCTCCAGTGAAATAGCCAGTTGCGTTCCTCCCTTGAAACAATTTCCCCGTAACTCCCGCACCGCAAGGAACGCTCATCAATTTACCCTTGAGCCTAACTTCGGACGTACTGTTAAGTATAGAGACTCTTTTTTTAGCCGCACTACAAGAATGTGGAATGCTTTACCCGGCTCGATTTTTCCCTCCCATTGCAATATACAGACATTCAAAACCAATGTGCACCGACACTTCCTTTTATCTTCTATCCACATTTCCTGAACGCTCGCACTGTGTTAACTCATATTAAGGGTATTAATAACCCCTTGTGTGCGGGCTCAAATAAAAAAAAAAAAAAAATCTTGCAACCCTGACCACCGAATCACCTGTCGTCTTACGTCAGATTCTCGATGGAATCATTGAAGCCGTTCGCGCTCTTCAGCAACTAGAGTGGCCAACAGACCATTGAGACGACTGGCTGATTCTACATGTGACTCAATAGCTTGACCCTATCACAATCAAAGATTGGGAAACGTTACTTGACTCCTAACTCCATTCCCACTTACCTAGAGCTGGAGATGTTTTTGAAAAAAAGACAACAAGGCCTTGATGCTGTGGCGACATGCTCTCGACCAAAACAAAAAGAGCCCAACCAACAAAAGGCAATTAAAGCGCAACCAGTTCGCAGTCGTCAAGCAATCGTCAATCGATGCCGTTAGTGTTCTGGTAAGCATATGCCTATGTTTTGTTCTGATTTAAGAAAAAAAAACACTAGCACAGAGAATGACATTCGTGACGAAAGCAAAGCTGTGCAACAACTGTTTTAAGGCTGATCACGCACAACAACAATGTCCGTTAGAAGTCACCAAAAACATCACACAATGCTGCACGATAGCATCCAGTCTCAGGAACTCCACGTCAACGCAAACCATTTGCGGACAAACAACACTTGCAATCCACCTCGCCCTGCTAGTTCACGCTGTGAAAATTCCTATGATGAATCATTGGTACAACTAGATCCGGTTCTGCTTGCTACAGCTCAAGTTGGAGTACGATCTGTCACTGGACACAAACTAAAATTTCGAGCTCTTTTGGACATCGGATCCCAAGTTACGTTTATAAGTGAGTATGCGGTGGAACAACTTCATCTTCGACGAACACGACTCTTTATACCGGTGACGGGAAAAGGAGGTACAAGTGTTGGTAAGTCAACAGGTCTGGTTGACATCTCTGTAAGCTCTCTCAGAGAACCAGACTTCAACATTAACTGCAGAGCATTAACTTTGCACGTTTGGGTCCTCTTATGCATACTCTTCGTCTTGACACTAAACTGTTTGGTGAATTTTTGGATTCGGATCTGGCCGATCCAGACTTTTGCGAACCTGGGTCCATAGATGTTATTCTGGGAGCTGATGTGTGGTTTGTTACTATGTAGTGAAATTTTCCAATCATCTGCTGGTGCACATGTTGCACAACACACCCATCTATGTTGGGTAATGTTCGGACGCTTGCCCGAGTCAACAACTAAAAAGCTGTCCACAAATTTGTGTGCATTATCACAGTTTGAGCTCGCAGATTTGGTTCAGTCTATGTGGAAATTTAATGAGCACGAAAACGTGGAATCTTCTTGTAAAGGATAGGTGGGGTATGAACCCAATAGCTTAATTAGCTTATCTTTTTAGTTATAATTTAATTATATATTTTAGTGTAAGAAGCACATAAGTTTTTGATACTTTTAGGAATGGTTTAATTCCATTAAATATAAAATAAAATAATGAATATAATATTAATTATATAATTTACTCTATCAAAGTAATCCTTTTATCAGGCAATTCATTTAAAATTTATTTAATTTTTAAAACTTTATAAGAAAATAATTTTAAAAAAGTTTAATTTTTTAAAATTATTAATTATCTATTTAATAACTTAAATTAGCACATTAATATATATAATATAAATTCTATTTAAAATTTATAATTTTATATTAAATTTAATTTTTGCTATTAAACATTTATAAATATAAATATTTAAAAAATTTTAAATTACATTTAAAAACTATATTCAAGAATATATTTTTAAATGTAATTTAAAATTTCCATTAAATATTTATTGAATAAGATTTTAATAATATATATCTATTCGTGCTATTTATATATACATATTGGATATATTAATATATATATTATTTATATTATTATCAATATAAATTGTAAAGAGCTAATTATTTATATAAATAATATTAACAATTATGATTTAACTATTTCCTATAGTGCTATTATCTATCTTTAATATAGATTATTAATTTATAGACTAAACTATGCCTTATATAAATTGGAGTTTTTTTTGAGGGTTATTAATACATTTATTGAAAAAATATCAATTTATACACATAGATTATATATATATCATAGATATAGATAATCTATATATATATAGATAGAAAATTTTTTCCAATTTTTAAATTTTTTAAAAAAAAATTAAATTTTTTTTTAATTTATTCAAAAAAAAAAAAAAAAATTTAGAATGAAATATATATTGTATTTTTAAAATTTTAAAAAGTAATTTTTAAAAATTATAAAAAATTTTTAAATATATTTACATTTATTTTAAAATTTTAAATGGTTTTTAAATACATTTATATTTATTTTAAAATTTAAAAGTTTTTAGATATATTTATATTTATTTAAAAATTTTAAATATATTTATACTTATTTTATTAAAATGATTAATAATTTTAAAAATTTATATACTATTTTAAATTATTTTAATAAAATAATCAAATATTCTAAATTTTAATATTAAAATTAAAATAACTTATAAAATAAATTAAAAAAAATGATATTATTAATAAAAATTAATTGATAATTAATTTTTAATTAATTTTTATACTAAAATATTAATATTACAAGGGGATAATATTAATATTTTAATTTAAAAATTAATTATTTAAATTAAATTTTAATTAAATAATTAATTTTTATATTAAATTTATATAATAAAGGGGTATTATATAAATTTAATATAAAAAATTAATTATTTAGTTAAAATTAAATTTTAATTAAATAATTAATTTTTATATTAAATTTATATAATAAAGGGGTATTATATAAATTTAATATAAAAAATTAATTATTTAGTTAAAATTAAATTTTTTTTTATACTAAATTTATATAAGAAAAGGGTATTATATAAATTTAATATGAAAAAATTAATTATTTAGTTAAAATTAAATTTTTTTTATACTAAATTTATATAAGAAAAGGGTATTATATAAATTTAATATGAAAAAATTAATTATTTAGTTAAAATTAAATTTTTTTATACTAAATTTATATAATAAAGGGGTATTATATAAATTTAATATAAAAAAATTAATTATTTAGTTAAAATTAATTTTTTTTATACTAAATTTATATAATAAAGGGGTATTATATAAATTTGATATGAAAAAATTAATTATTTAGTTAAAATTAAATTTTTTTATACTAAATTTATATAATAAAGGGGTATTATATAAATTTAATATAAAAAAAATTAATTATTTATTTAGAAATTAATATTATAATAGAATAATATTAATTATAGTGAATTAATTTTTAAGTAATTCATTTAAAATTTAATTTAATAATTTATAATTAATTTTAAATTAATCGCTTATTTATAAAATTTTATATAATAAAAACTTTTTAAATAAAATTTAATAAATAAAGAGTTGAGATTAAGAGGATATACTAACTTTAGTTATTAAAAAAGTAAAATATAAAGAATTATTTTATAAATATATATATGCTTAATTATTTATAAATATATTTATACTTTATAAAATTATTTAATTATAATTAATTAATTTATTTTTATCATTTAATTTTAAATATTTAATTTATAAAGTTTTATTTTGGCTTAAAAAATTTATTATTAATTTATATTATATGTAAATTTTTGTATGATTATATAATTTATTTAAAAAGTAATTATATTTTATTTATTTGCAATAATTAATATTATTAATTAAAGAAATTTAAAAATAGAAATATTATTATAATATTAACTTAATTTGTGCCAGCAGTTGCGGTTATACAAATAATATGAATAAATTTTATTAATAAAAGTTAAATAGTTTAATTTAAAATAAAAATTAATTTATTAAGTGAAATTTTAAATTAGTAATATTTTTGTAAAAAAAATTATTAAAGCTATAAATTTTTAATTAAAAACTAGGATTAGATACCCTATTATTTAAAATGTAATATTTATTTATTTGAGTAGTATTAGTTATGTTCTTGAAACTTAAAAAATTTGGCGGTATTTTAGTCTATTCAGAGGAACTTGTTTTTTAATCGATAATCCACGATGTACCTTACTTAAAATTGTTATTCAATTTATATATCGTTGTTATTAGAATATTTTATAAGAATAATAATTTTCTATAATTTATAATAAAATTAATATCAAATCAAGGTGTAGTTTATTTTTAAGTATAAATGAGTTACAATAAAATTTATTTATATGAATTTAATTATGAAAAAATTAATGAAATTGGATTTGATAGTAAAATTATAAAGATAAATAATTTGATTTTAGCTCTAAAATATGTACATATCGCCCGTCGCTCTTGTTATTAAAATAAGATAAGTCGTAACATAGTAGATGTACTGGAAAGTGTATCTAGAATCAATTTAAAGCTTATATAGAAAAGCCTTTCATTTACATTGAAAAGAATTTTGTGCAAATCAATATAAATTGATCAATAATTATTTATTTAATTTTTTATTTAAAATTTTATATTATTAAAAATAATTATTTAGTTTAAAAGTTTTAGTATTATATATATAATAAATAAATTTAATTATAGTTTATTAGTATTGTGAAATAATATTTAAATATAATGAAAAATTTTTATTTTAAAAGAAAATTTTATTTATTGTATCTTGTGTATCAGAGTATATTAAATAAAAAATAATAATTTTATTTTTCTCGATCTTAAAAGATTTAATAAATTATAAAAATTAATGTAATAAAATTATTTTTAATAATTTATTAGAAATGAAATGTTATTCGTTTTTAAAGGTATCTAGTTTTTTAAGAAATAAATTTAATTTAATTTTTAAAAATTTATTTATTTATTTATTTTAATTAAATAATTTTTTAAATTTAATATTTTATGGGATAAGCTATAAAATAAATTTTTATAAATAATAAATAAAGTTTAAAATATTATATGTTTAGAATTATCAATTTTTATTAAATTTGTTATAAATTAATTTTTATATTAAATTATTTATTATATTTTAAATTTTTATTAAAATATTTATTTAAATTTTAAAAATAAATTAATAATGATATAATTAGTATATTAATTTATTTAAAAATATATTTTAATATGATAAGTTTATGTAAAGAATTCGGCAATAATAATATTCGCCTGTTTAACAAAAACATGTCTTTTAGAAATTAATTTAAAGTCTAACCTGCCCAATGAATTTTTTTAATGGCCGCAGTATTTTAACTGTGCAAAGGTAGCATAATCATTAGTCTTTTAATTGAAGGCTGGAATGAATGGTTGGACGAAATATTAACTGTTTCATTTAAATTTATAATAGAATTTTATTTTTTAGTCAAAAAGCTAAGATATTATTAAAAGACGAGAAGACCCTATAAATCTTTATATATTTATTATTTTAATTTTATAGATAATTTTAATTATAATAAAACAATATATTTTATTGGGGTGATATTAAAATTTAATTAACTTTTAAAATTTAAATCATTAATTTATGAATAATTGATCCATTTTTAATGATTATAAAATTAAGTTACTTTAGGGATAACAGCGTAATTTTTTTGGAGAGTTCATATTGATAAAAAAGATTGCGACCTCGATGTTGGATTAAGATATAATTTTAGGTGTAGCCGTTTAAATTTAAAGTCTGTTCGACTTTTAAAATCTTACATGATCTGAGTTCAAACCGGTGTAAGCCAGGTTGGTTTCTATCTTTAATTAATTAAAATATTTTAGTACGAAAGGATTAAATATTTAAATAATATATTTTTAATATTAGAATATAATTAATAATTAATAACTATTTTGGCAGATTAATGTAATAAATTTAGAATTTATAAATGTAATTTATATTACAAATAGTACTTGTTTTATATAGAAATTATTTTATTTTTAGTTATAAGTTTAATATTAATTATTTGTGTTTTAGTTAGAGTTGCTTTTTTAACTTTATTAGAACGTAAAGTTTTAGGATATATTCAAATTCGTAAAGGTCCTAATAAAGTTGGTTTAATAGGTATTCCTCAACCTTTTTGTGATGCAATTAAATTATTTACTAAAGAACAAACTTATCCTTTAGTATCAAATTATATTTCTTATTATTTTTCTCCTATTTTTTCTTTATTTTTATCATTATTATTATGAATATGTATACCTTTTTTTATTAAATTATTTTCTTTTAATTTAGGTTTATTATTTTTTATATGTTGTACTAGAATAGGTGTTTATAGAGTAATAATTGCTGGTTGATCTTCTAATTCTAATTATGCTTTATTAGGAGGATTACGATCTGTTGCTCAAACTATTTCTTATGAAGTTAGTTTATCTTTAATTTTATTATCTTTTATTTTTTTAATTAATAATTATAATATATTAAATTTTTATTATTATCAAGTTTATTTATGATTTTTTTTTATTTTATATCCTTTAATATTTATTTGATTAATTATTTCTTTAGCGGAAACTAATCGAACACCTTTTGATTTTGCTGAAGGAGAATCAGAATTAGTATCAGGATTTAATGTTGAATATAGAAGAGGTAGATTTGCATTAATTTTTTTATCTGAATATGCAAGAATTTTATTTATGAGTATATTATTTTCATTAATTTTTTTAGGAGGAGATGTTATAAATTTTATATTTTATTTTAAATTAATATTTATTTCTTTTGTATTTATTTGAGTTCGTGGAACTTTACCTCGTTTTCGTTATGATAAATTAATATATTTGGCATGAAAAAGATTTTTACCTTTTTCTTTAAATTATTTATTATTTTTTATTGGATTAAAAATTTATTTATTTAATTTTATTTAATTAATTAAATTTAGTAAAGTTAATAGAAAATTAATAATTTCTATATTATGTTTTCAAAACATATGCTTATTCAAGCTCATTAACTAATTTTAATTTAATAATTTATCTCATCATTTACAAATTAATGGATTAATTAAATAGTATATGAAATATAATACTGTTAATAATTGACCAATTAAAATATAAGGGTCTTCTACTGGGCGGGCTCCAATTCATGTTAATAATATAATAATTGTTACTATAATTCAGAATAAAATTTGATTAAGAGGATAAAATTCAATACCTCGAAATTTACTTAAATTATAAAATGGTATAATTATTAAAATAGCAATTGATATTACTAAAGCAATTACTCCTCCTAATTTATTAGGAATTGATCGTAAAATAGCATAAGCAAATAAAAAATATCATTCAGGTTGAATATGAATTGGTGTTACTAAAGGATTTGCTGGAATAAAATTATCTGGATCTCCTAATATATAAGGATTTATTAATGTTAGTATAGTTAATAATATTATTATAATAATAAATCCTCTAATATCCTTATAAGTAAAATAAGGATGGAATGGAATTTTGTCTAAATTTGAATTTAATCCTATAGGATTATTAGATCCTGTTTGATGTAAAAATAATAAATGAATTATAACGGTTGCTAGTACAATAAAAGGTAAAATAAAATGAAAAGTAAAAAACCGAGTTAAAGTGGCATTATCAACTGCAAATCCTCCTCAAATTCATTGTACTAAGTCTAATCCTAAGTAAGGGATAGCAGATAATAAATTAGTAATAACTGTGGCTCCTCAAAAAGATATTTGTCCTCATGGAAGAACATACCCTATAAAAGCTGTTGCTATTACTAAAAATAAAATAATTGTACCTGATAATCAAGTAGGAGTAAATAAATATGATCCATAATATATTCCTCGTCCTACATGTAAATAGATACAAATAAAAAAAAAAGATGCACCATTAGCATGTAATGTTCGTAATAATCATCCATAATTTACATTTCGACAAATATGATCTACACTATTAAAAGCTATATTAATATCAGCAGTATAGTGTATGGCTAAAAATAACCCTGTTAAAATTTGAATAATTAAACATAATCCTAATAAAGATCCAAAATTTCATCAAATAGAAATATTAGCTGGAGAGGGTAAATCTACTAATGCATTATTAGCAATTTTTAAGATTGGGTGATTAGTTCGTAAAGGTATATTCATTAGTTAATTTATTGATCGAACTGGACCATAAAACAATTTAGTAATTTTTACAGTAGCAATTAATGTAATTAATAAATAATTAATTAATAAAATTGTAATTATATTAGTAGGATAATTATATAATTTATTTAAATTTAAAGTATTTTCTCTAATATATGAATTAATATTTGTAATAGATATTATTTCATTATTAATTGAATTAAATATTAAAATTATTTTATCTATAAAAATAATTATAATAGTTATAATAAAAAAATTAATTATTAATAATATTAATATTTTTATTGAAAAAGTAAATATTTCATTTGATGCTAGAGAAGTCACATAAATAAATAAAACTAGTATTCCTCCAATAAAAATTAAAAATAATATATAAGAAAATCAAAATCTTTTTGTTATTAAGCCTGAAATAATAGCAATTATAATAGTTTGAATTAATAGTATTATTCCTATACTTAATGGATGATTTATTTGTATAAATATAAATCCTAATATTAAAATTATAATATATAAAATAAGTTGTAAAATATCAAGAAATAGTTTAATTAAAATATTAATTTTGGAGATTAATGATAAAGATATTTCTTTTTTCTTGAAGTTTAAAAAGAAAAATTCTTATTTTTGATTTACAAGACCAATGTTTTTTTTAAACTATTAAAACAAATGATAATATTAATTAATTGAGGGTTACCTTTTTTTTTAATAATAATAGGAATTTTTATTTTTATTTCTAATCGAAAACATTTATTATCTATACTTTTAAGATTAGAATATATTGTTTTATCTTTATTTTATTTATTATTTATTTATTTAAATATATTAAATTATGAAAATTATTTTAGAATAGTTTTTATAACTTTTAGAGTTTGTGAAGGAGTTTTAGGGCTATCAATTTTAGTCTCTATAATTCGTATATATGGAAATGATTATTTTCAATCTTTTAATATTTTACAATGTTAAAAATTTTATTTATATTAATTATATTATTTCCTTTTTGTTTTATAACAAATATATTTTGAATGGTTCAAAATATATTATTTATGATTATGTTTATTTTATTAATTAATAATTATTTTACTAATTATTGAATAATAATTTCTTATTTTTTGGGAATAGATTTACTTTCTTATGGAATAATTTTATTAAGTTTTTGAATTTGTGCTTTAATATTAATGGCAAGTTATTCAGTTAATAAATATAATAATTATCAAAAATTATTTTTATTTAATTTTTTAATTTTATTATTAATATTATTTATGACTTTTAGAAGTATAAATATTTTTTTATTTTATTTATTTTTTGAATGTAGATTAATTCCTACTTTATTAATAATTTTAGGATGAGGATATCAACCTGAACGTTTACAAGCAGGAATATATTTATTATTTTATACTTTATTAGTATCATTACCTATATTAATTTCTATTTTTTATCTTTATAATAATTATAATACAATAAATTTTTATTTAATTAATAATTATAATATAACTTATATAATTTTATATATTTCATTAATTTTATCTTTTTTAGTTAAAATACCAATATTTTTAGTTCATTTATGGTTACCAAAAGCTCATGTTGAAGCTCCTGTAGCAGGATCTATAATTTTAGCTGGAATTATATTAAAATTAGGAGGATATGGATTATTACGATTTTTTAATTTTTTACAAATTTTAGGAATTAAATATAATTATTGATTTATAAGAATTAGTTTAGTAGGAGGAGTTTTAGTAAGTTTAATTTGTTTACGACAAACTGATTTAAAAGCATTAATTGCTTATTCATCAGTTGCTCATATAGGAATTGTATTAAGAGGATTAATAACTATAACTTATTGAGGTATTTCTGGATCTTACACATTAATAATTGCTCATGGATTATGCTCATCAGGATTATTTTGTTTAGCTAATATTACATATGAACGATTAGGTAGTCGAAGATTATTAATTAATAAAGGACTATTAAATTTTATACCTTCTATAACTTTATGATGATTTTTATTATGTTCTGCTAATATAGCTGCTCCTCCAACTTTAAATTTATTAGGAGAAATTTCTTTATTAAATAGAATTATAAGTTGATCTATATTAACAATATTTCTTTTAATTTTTACATGTTTTTTTAGTGCTGCTTATACTTTATATTTATATGCTTATAGACAACATGGTAAGTTATATTCAGGAATTTATTCTTTTAGAATAGGATTTAATCGTGAATATTTATTATTATTTTTACATTGATTTCCTTTAAATTTATTAGTAATAAAATCTGAAATAAGTTTACTATGATTATAATTTAAATAGTTTAATTAAAATATTGATTTGTGATATCAATGATATGAATTTATTCATTTTAAATTATGAAATATTTATCAATTTGTTTAATAAACTTTATTTTTTTATTTATTATTAGAATTAGTTTATTATTATGTTCCATATATTTCATTCTAAATGAAATTGTATTTTTTTTGGAATGAGAATTAGTATCATTGAATTCAATAAGAGTTGTAATAACTTTTTTATTTGATTGAATAAGATTAATATTTATATCTTTTGTTTTATTTATTTCGTCATTAGTAATTTATTATAGAAAAGAATATATAATTGAGGATATAAATATTAATCGATTTATTATATTAGTATTAATATTTGTTTTATCAATAATATTTTTAATTATTAGTCCAAATTTAATTAGTATTTTATTAGGATGAGATGGATTAGGATTAGTTTCTTATTGTTTAGTAATTTATTTTAATAATGTAAAATCTTATAATGCAGGTATATTAACTGCTTTATTAAATCGAATTGGAGATGTATTTTTATTATTAGCTATTGCTTGAATATTAAATTATGGAAGATGAAATTATATTTTTTATTTAGAATTTATAATAAATGATAAAGAAATATTATTTATTAGAATTTTAGTTACATCTGCTGCAATAACAAAAAGAGCTCAAATTCCTTTTTCTTCTTGGTTACCCGCAGCTATAGCAGCTCCAACACCTGTATCTGCTTTAGTTCATTCTTCAACTTTAGTAACAGCAGGTATTTATTTATTAATTCGGTTTAATATATTATTATGTAATTCATTTGTAAGTCAGTTATTATTATTAATAGCTGGATTAACTATATTTATATCTGGTTTAGGAGCTAATTTTGAATTTGATTTAAAAAAAATTATTGCTTTATCAACATTAAGTCAATTAGGATTAATAATAATAATTTTATCAATAGGGTATTATAAATTAGCTTTTTTTCATTTATTAACTCATGCTTTATTTAAAGCATTACTTTTTATATGTGCAGGAGCAATTATTCATAATATAAATAATTCTCAAGATTTACGATTAATAGGAGGATTAAGAATATTTATACCTTTAACTTCTTCTTGTTTTAATGTAGCTAATTTAGCTTTATGTGGTATACCTTTTTTAGCTGGATTTTATTCAAAAGATTTAATTTTAGAAGTTGTTTCTTTAAGAATAATAAATTTATTTATTTATTATTTATTTTTTTTTTCAACTGGATTAACTGTTTGTTATTCTTTACGATTAGTTTATTATTCAATAACTGGAGATTTAAATTGTAGTTCTTTAAATGTTTTAAATGATGAAAGTTGAGTAATATTAAAGGGAATATTAGGATTAATATTTATGAGAATTATAGGAGGAAGAATATTAAGTTGATTAATTTTTAATACCCCTTATACTATTTGTTTACCTTATTTTTTAAAATTTATAACTTTATTTGTATGTATTGTGGGAGGTTTAATGGGTTATTTAATTTCTAATGTTTCTTTATATATAACAAATAAATCTTTAAATAATTATTATATTAGAATATTTATTGGATCTATATGATTTATACCTTATATTTCTACTTATGGAGTTATTAATTATTCATTAAAAATTGGAATAAATGTAGTAAAAAGTTTTGATCAAGGTTGATCAGAATTTATAGGAAGACAAAATTTATACAAACAATTAGTTAGTTATTCTCAATATAATTATATCTTACAAAATAATAATTTAAAAATTTATTTAATAATTTTTGTTTTATGAATTATTATTTTATTAATATTTTTAATTTTATTATAATTTAAATAGCTTATAACTAGAGTATAACATTGAAGATGTTAGGGAGATTTATAAATCTTTAAATAATTAAATAATTAATTTTAGTAATTTATAAAAAAAGGTATTTTATTTTTACAATGAAAATGTAATGTTTTTATTAAACTATATAAATATAATAAGAGAAATATAAATGGAATTAAACCATTAAAATAAAAAGTTAGCAGCTTTTATTTGATCTACATATTTCTTTAATTGGAATATATATTTCATTTTTATCATTAACAGTGATATACCTCTATTTTGGTTTCAATTAATTTAAGAATAAGGGTATATAAATACCTAAGATTAGGTCGAAACTAATTACAATAAATCGTTTCATATTCAAGGTAAATTTAATAAGTAAATAATTTTTGAGTGCAAATCAAATGTTATAAAATTTTAACTATAACCCTAATTAGATCAATTTAATATTCCTTGATTTCATTCATGATATAATCCTAATAATAAAATTAAAATAAAAATAATTGAAGTAATTCTTCATATTATTAAATTGGAAAATTTAATAATTAAAATTATAGGTAAAATTAATGCAATTTCTACATCAAAAATTAAAAAAATAATAGTAATTAAAAAAAATTTTAAAGAAAAAGGTAAACGAGAAGAAGATATAGGATCAAATCCACATTCAAAAGGAGATCTTTTTTCTCGATCTCTAAATCTTTTTTTAGATAAAATTGTTGCTAATATTATAACAATAATTGATAAAGATATAATAATTAATGAAATTAATAAAATAGAAAAAATTATTTATATTATTATTATTAATAAACTTTATGATTGGAAGTCATATATACTTTTTATATTATATAAATATATTATCCTCCTCATCAATAAATTGAAATATATAAAAATAATCAAACAATATCTACAAAATGTCAATATCATGCGGCTGCTTCAAATCCAAAGTGATGAGTTTGGGAAAAATGATTATTTAAATGTCGAATTAAACAAATTAATAAAAATGTTGTTCCAATCAATACATGAAGACCATGAAATCCTGTTGCTATATAAAAAGTAGATCCATAAACAGAATCTGCAATTCTAAAAGGAGCTTCAATATATTCATATGCTTGTAATATAGAAAAGTAAATTCCTAATAAAACTGTAAAAAATAATCCTTGAGTAGTTTGTGAAAAATTTCCTCTTATTAAACTATGATGAGCTCATGTGACAGTAATTCCTGATGCTAATAAAATAGTAGTATTTAATAATGGAATTTGAAAAGGATTAAAAGGAATAATTCCTAAAGGAGGTCAAATAGCTCCTAATTCAATAGCTGGAGATAATCTACTATGAAAAAAAGCTCAGAAAAAGGATGAAAAAAATAAAACTTCAGATAAAATAAATAAAATTATTCCTCATCGTAAGCCTGTTGTTACAGAATAAGTGTGTAATCCTTGAAAAGTTCTTTCTCGAGATACATCTCGTCATCATTGATAAACTGTTAAAATAGTAATTATAGTTCCTAATATTATTAGAGATATATCATATTGATGGAATCATTTTACTAATCCTGAGACTATTGTTATAGTACCAATAGCTCCTGTTAAAGGTCATGGGCTATAATCAACTAAATGAAAAGGATGATTTGAATGAGTTGACATTTATTAAAAATACAATAAATATTTAATGGAAATTTTAAATTACTTCTCTAGAATATAAAGTACTTAATACAGCAAATACATAAGATTGAATAATAGCAACTGCTGATTCTAAAGTTAATAATAATATTTGTACAATTAATAATAATCCAACAATTATAGTGGATAATCCAGGTCCTGTATTACCTAATAATGTTATTAATAAATGTCCTGCAATTATATTAGCAGTTAATCGAACAGCTAAAGTTATTGGACGAATAATATTTCTAATTGTTTCAATACATACTATAAAAGGTATTAAAACAGAAGGAGTTCCTTGAGGAACTAAATGAGCAAATATATGTTGAGTATGATTTAATCATCCATAAAATATAAAAGAAAGTCATAAAGGTAAAGCTAATACTAATGTTAAAGTTAAATGGCTAGTACTAGTAAAAATATAAGGGAATAATCCTATAAAATTATTAAATAAAATTAATCTAAATAAAGAAACAAAAATAAGAGTTATACCTTTTTGATTAGGATTTCCTAATAAAATTTTAAATTCTATATGTAATGTAATTAAAATTTTATTTCAAATAATATGATATCGAGAAGGTAAAAATCAATATATTGATGGAATTATTAATAATCCAATAAAAGTTCTTAATCAATTAAAAGATATATTAAATATACTAGAAGCAGGGTCAAAAACAGAAAATAAATTAGTTATCATTTTCAATTTATAGAATTTGTAATAATTTTATTTAAATTTTTAGATTTAGAAGTTAAAGGAAAATAAATAAAATAATTTATTATATTAAAAAAGATAAAAATAATCGTAAATAAAATAAATAAACTTAATCATCTAATAGGAGCTATTTGAGGAATTAAAAAATATTATAATTATAATAATTTTAGTTTGACATACTAATGTTATAAAACTTTAACTATTTTTTTTTTTTTTTTTTTTTTTTTTTTTTTCATTAAAAGTAATTGCTAAATTACTATAACATGGTTTAAGAGACCAGTACTTGCTTTCAGTCATTTAATGTTTAATTTATATTAGAAATTCATTTAATAAAAAAATTAATAGGAACTCTTTCAATTACAATTGGTATAAATCTATGATTTGCTCCACAAATTTCTGAACATTGTCCAAAAAATAAACCTGGTCGATTAATGAAAAAATTTGTTTGATTTAATCGACCAGGAGTACCATCAATTTTTACTCCTAAAGCAGGAATTGTTCATGAGTGAATAACATCTGTAGCTGTAACTAAAATACGAATTTGTGAATTTATTGGTAATACAATTCGATTATCAACATCTAATAAACGAAAACTATTTATATTTAAATCATTAGTAGGAATTATATAAGAATCAAATTCAATATTTAAAAAGTCAGAATATTCATAACTTCAGTATCATTGATGTCCAATTGATTTTAATGTAATAGAAGGTTCATTAATTTCATCTAATAAGTATAATAATCGTAAAGATGGAAAAGCAATAAAGAATAAAATAAATGTTGGTAAAATAGTTCAAATTATTTCAATGGTTTGTCCATGTAATAAATAACGGTTACTATAATTATTAAAAAATAGTATAAATATTATATAACTTACTATTACTGTAATTATAATTAAAATTAATATTGTATGATCATGAAAAAATGTTAATTGTTCTATTAATGGTGAGGCACTGTCTTGTAAATTTAAATTTGCTCATGTTGACATTTTTCTAATAAAAGTAAAATACTTTATATATGAAGCTTAAATCCATTGCACTAATCTGCCATATTAGAAATTAGATAGTAATGGTAATTCTGAATAACTATGTTCTGCAGGAGGAATATTTTGGTATCATTCAATTGAAGAATTTAGTTGTATTGTATAAATTACTTGTCGTTGTTTAATTATACTTTTTCAAATAATAATTATAAATATAATAATTCCTACTAATGAAATTGTAGAACCAATTGTAGAAACAATATTTCATGTTGTGTAGGCATCAGGATAATCTGAATATCGTCGAGGTATTCCTGCTAGTCCTAAAAAGTGTTGAGGGAAAAATGTTAAATTTACTCCAATAAATATAATAAGAAATTGAGTTTTAAGTCATTTTATATTTAATGTTAATCCAGTAAATAATGGATATCAATGTACAAATCCTGCTATAATAGCAAATACTGCTCCTATAGATAATACATAATGAAAATGGGCAACTACATAATAGGTATCATGAAGAATAATATCAATTGAAGAATTTGCTAATACTACTCCTGTTAATCCTCCTACAGTAAATAAAAATACAAATCCTAATGATCATAAAATAGCAGGAGTATAAATTAGTTGAGTACCATGTAAAGTAGCTAATCAACTAAAAATTTTAATACCTGTTGGAATAGCAATAATTATTGTTGCTGATGTAAAATAAGCTCGAGTATCAACATCTATTCCAACTGTAAATATATGATGAGCTCATACAATAAATCCTAATAGTCCAATAGCTAATATTGCATAAATTATTCCTAATGAACCAAATGTTTCTTTTTTTCCACATTCTTGACTAATAATATGAGAAATTATACCAAATCCTGGAAGAATTAAAATATAAACTTCTGGATGACCAAAGAATCAAAATAAATGTTGATATAAAATAGGATCTCCTCCTCCAGCGGGGTCAAAAAATGAAGTATTTAAATTTCGATCAGTTAATAATATAGTAATAGCTCCCGCTAAAATCGGTAAGGATAAAAGAAGTAATAAAGCTGTAATAACAACTGATCAAACAAATAATGGCATTCGATCATATGAAATTCCATTAGATCGTATATTAATAACAGTAGTAATAAAATTTACTGCTCCTAAAATAGAGGATATACCAGCTAAATGAAGAGAAAAAATTGCGAAATCAACAGAAGCTCCTCTGTGAGCAATTCTAGAAGAAAGAGGAGGATATACAGTTCATCCTGTCCCAGCTCCATTTTCAACTATACTACTTATTAGCAGTAAAGTTAAAGAAGGGGGTAATAATCAAAAACTTATATTATTTATTCGAGGAAAAGCTATATCTGGAGCTCCTAATATTAAAGGTACTAATCAATTTCCAAATCCCCCAATTATAATTGGTATTACTATAAAAAAAATTATAACAAAAGCATGAGCTGTAACAATTACATTATAAATTTGATCATCTCCAATTAAGGCTCCTGGATGACCAAGTTCTGCACGAATTAAAATTCTTAAGGAGGTTCCTACTATTCCAGCTCAGGCTCCAAATAAGAAATATAATGTTCCAATATCTTTATGATTAGTTGAAAACAATCATTGTCGCGAAGACAATTAATTGATTAAATGGCTGAAAATATAGGCGGTAGACTGTAAATCTATTTATAAGAAATTATTCTTTTTAATCAAAATTTAAGTTTTATATTCATTTATAATGATATTAGATTGCAATTCTAAAGGAATAACTAAAGTTATTAAAACTTTAAAAAGTTTTATTATAAAACTTAAAAGGTTTCTTTTATTTATAACTTTGAAGGCTATTAGTTTTATTTAACTTAAAGTTTTAAAAAAAATTAAATTAAATAATACATAATTCTAATAATGAATAAGCCAAAAGTTGAAAAAAAAGATAAAATTAGATATAAATTGATTATAAAATTATTTCATAAAATATTAAAATTTCAATTATTTTCATAATAATTTAGTATAAAAGCTGTATAACATAATCGTAAATAAAAAAATAAAGTTAACAATGTTATAATAATTATAATAGTTAATATAAACAATTGATTATTAAAAGTTAAATAAATATAAAATAATAAATAAATAAATAATGAATAAATCCTAAAAATGGGGGAAGTCCCCCTAAAGATAAAAAATTTAAAAATAATAAAAATTTAAAAGTTTTATTAAATATAAATAATGAAAATAATTGATTAATATGAAATATCTTAAATATATTAAATAAAAAAATTAAATTAAAAGATATAAAAGTATAAAATATAAAATAAGTGATTCATAAAGCTTCATTTGAATATATACTTATTAATATTCATCCTAAATGATTAATAGATGAAAAAGTTATTAATTTACGTAAAGAAGTTTGATTTAATCCTCCTAAGGAACCAATAATAATAGATAATAAAATACATCAAAATAATATAAATTTAATAAGTAAATATGAGATTAATATTAAAGGACCAATTTTTTGTCAAGTTATTAAAATTAATGAATTTATTCAATTTAATCCTTCTATCACATTAGGAAATCAAAAATGAAAAGGGGCAGTTCCTCTTTTTATTAATAATGTTGATAAAATTATTATATTTACATAATTAGTTTCATTAATTTGTATTATAAAATTATTTTGATATATAAATAAAATTGTAGAAAATAATAAAATTGAAGAAGCTAAAGCTTGTACTAAAAAATATTTTAATGAAGCTTCATTAGATATTAAGTTATTATCTCTTATAAGGGGGATAAAAGATAGTAAATTAATTTCTAATCCTATTCAAGCTCCTATTCATGAATTTGATGAAATAGTAATTATAGTTCTTATTATTAAAATAAAAATAAATAAAATTCCCCATTCATGGCGTCTACAAACAGTCAAGTTCGACAACGAAATTGAGAATTGTCTTCAACGCATCCAGGAAGTATAAATCCGTTAAAACACTAAATGATTGTATTCATGTAGGTCCCAAACTTCAGAGTAGATTGTCTGCGACTGTAGTATCGACTACTAAATAAAGTAAGTATTACTTGAACGATATCTCGTATAGAACTGACTTTTATTAATAACTAGCCTCACCCGGCGTACGTTGTTACGCCCAAGAAAGAATGAATAAAGTATTTTATTTCGAGATTGAAAAAACTTAGTTTATTTTATCAATGACAATGAAAATGTTCATTGTAAATAATTACTGTAATGCGAGTGGATATACAACATTCTTAGTTTTTCCATTTGGTGCAAAAATGAACAATTTTTTCGGCGTTCCAACTCTGGAGCATGCAACATATAGCTGGCCATGGGCAGGGCCGGCCCGAGCTAAATTAGCGCCCAGTGCAAGCTTTATCATTGGCGCCCTCAATTGCGGTGATTTTTGGAAGAAGTCATTTCCTCATTACCCAAGGGATAGACTTTGCAAAGCGTTTTTTAACGAGTAATAATAGTAACTGAAGAATACAAAAATAATCGTAAATTTAAGTCAACAAATATATCACACAATTATAGGAGATAATACAAGATATATTTGAGGTAGGTTGTGTAACGTACAGTTTGTGAATTAACATAGGCGAAAGCTTATGAAGGGTGATTCACTTAAGGTGTGCCAAACTGCTAGAGCGAGTAGGTTGGGTTGGGACAAGAAAAACTCATGTGGGAGGGGGGTCTATTCCCTTCCGTTTAGCTGAGAGGGGCAATTTTCTTAAAACATGACTAAAATTGGAAACAAAAATTATTAAAAAATAACAAAATAACTTCTACAACGCCATGCTGTGCCATTTTTTAAGGCCAAAAACCTCTTCTTTTACTTATTTTGTTTTGAAAAATATTTATTTTAGTGAAATTTTTTCAAAATACATATTCATTTTCAAACTCAAAATTAAAAAAAAAAGTTAAAATCAAATTTTCAAACTAATTTTATTTCAAAATTTTACCTTATTTAGTATTTTTTTTTTGCCAAAATTCAATGCTCTTATTTGCTTCAAGTCCAACATTAAAAACCGTATGTCTCTAGGATTTCTTGTTCCCAAGCTATTAAAAAATAAAAGAACCTATTTCTGCATAAAAACACGAAAATCTAGCCTTGTGTGATTTTTATGAACAATAAGGTTCGGATACTTTTGAATAGCTTGGCAACAAAAAGTCATAGAGCCATACGGTTTTCAGTGTCTGACCCAAAACTAATAAGAGCATTGAGTTTCGATAACAAAAATAATACTTGAATACATCAAATTTTGAAAAAAATTAGTTTGAAATTTTTTTCTATTTTTTTGTTGCCATAATTTTGAGTTTGAAAGTTAATATTTTGAAAACTGATCACTTAAATAGCTTTATTTAAAAACACTTAAAAGGAGGAGATTTCTGGCTTTACATAAAGATATGGCATGGCATTGTAGGAGTTACCGTTATTTTTTAATTATTTTTGTTCCAATTTAAGTCATGTTTTTAGAAAATTGCGCCTCCAGGCTAAACGGAGATGAATAGACCCCCCTTTCATACGATTTGTTTCTTGTCTCAACTCAGCCTACTCGCTCTAGCTCTTTAAACAACCTCACACCAAAAATAATACAAGTATTTTTTGTTATATTAGGTATCTTTGCTCACACCGATTACCCTGTGTTAGTCAAAAAATTCTTTTTTTTTTTAATGGAAACAATGACTGGCAGGCAAGAACAAAAAAAGAAAAAAAGAAAATTGAACAAAAAAGATTCACTCAATAACGACAAACGACAAGCCTCATCATTAGTCATCGCATCATCATCAGTCATCACTCATTATTTCCATATTTAAATTTCAACTCAACCCTTTGTCATCTCTTATCTCTCCAGACGAGTAATAAGATTCCACTCATAAAGAGAAGCCAATGACAAACTTAAACATAGTACAAAAAATACTCAACCGAAGGAGTTAAAATTCATAGGTGCAGTTTTTAATTTTGCACACTGTTGTGTACATGAGTATGAATTTTGTACCTCAGAATTTCAGTTGAGTAACATTGCTCACTTTGATTTCATATAGAAGCACTGACATCGTGTGCATGTTACCAACATGCACACTGTTAATTATCTGTATTTATGCTGTTGACATTTTTTTTTATGATACACTGCATAGGGGTGGGTTATGAAAATAAAATAAAATTTCTCATACGTGATGATGCCTTATAAAGAGAAAAATAGCATATAGCTAGGTAGGTAGGTATCTATTGAAGCTAACTTGGTAGATAAAGTTTTGTTTTTACTGTGGGACTGTGGGGTGGGTGTGAATAAAAAGGTAAACATGGATTAATTTTTGGAATAGTAGATATTATGTAAATACATAATTGTATATCTGTCATTAAATTCAAATTAGCTGTTAGTTATATAATGAATATCAATATTGGTGTGAGCTACAAAAATAAATGAGAATTAAAAAAAAAGGTAGTGGTTACGAGGTGACTATTTAAACGCTCGCCCAAGGCGCCCATTGGTTTCAGCGCCCTGTGCATTTGCACCGCTTGCACGTATAGCTTGTCCGGCCCTGGCCATGGGAAAAACATGGATTCTCAATATTCAATCCCGCAACAGCAAGCGATTGTCCTTGAGCTTTATTGATTGTTATCGCAAAGGCTAGGCGAACAGGAAATTGCAATCGCTTGAAATTGAACGGTAGGTCGGTGGGTATCATCGGAATTCTTATAATCAGCACATCTTCAGCGCAAAGAGCTGACAAAAACAACATTGACTGCATTTTTCCATTTGTGTTGAACGGAAGAATTTGCGAGAACATTGTTATAATGAAGTTCCGAAATATTATGTTTCAAAAAGTGCTTTGACAGCTCATTCGTTCCAGAAATGTAAGTTTTCAATTGCTTTGGTGGCTCATTTAGTGGAGGTAATTTGATTTTTCCATTCGAACAACACATTCCAGGCGACTCTTTCTGAAACTTCAAAGCACGGCAATACAAACAGACTATATCCATCTTACCAATCATAACATTTATATACAAACTGTAGTCGCAGTCTTTATTGTAATTGAATGCCTCTAATTTCAAATCGGAACGCAACCTTAATTGAGCTTGTCGTAAACGTTCATTCTGGAGACGTGCTTCACGTTGCTTATCCATTTCTCTTGCTCTTGCAGTTACTGTTGGAACTCGATTATTTTCATTTCGTTCTGAATTGCTCTTGCAGTTGCAGTTTGAACTCGATTTTTTTCATTTCGTTCAAAACGTTGCTCCTCCGTTTCTGCTGCTATAACGGCTGTCACACGTCTCAAATTACGTGTAGATCTTCCAATAGATGTCTTTTTCCGTGGCATTTGGTTTAATTTTCACTGCTCACTATCTGCAACTAAATATTTACCACGCAAATATGTTTTGCCTCTCAACATGAATTGATTATCAATTTTTGATTTTTGAAATATAAATAACGACAACGCAGGTCAATTTTATTTAATCGATCAATCATCGCAGTATTTTTGTTCATAAAAAATGATGCAAAAATTGCGAATTTTTTCATGTTTATGATCTTCTTTTCCTTTCGATTTTTCTTCTTATTATTTCATTTACTCCTCTTATGTTTATAAAAAAATAAAAAATTCCTTTCTTTCTTCGTAAAATTCCACGCGTGCGTCCGCTATATTTCATCACTGTTAAGATTTTGAACAGTATGTACTCGAACTATGAAGCCTAATTTTTCACACATTTTCCGACCTTAAATTGGTTGAAAGTTCTCTTCTACTATTTTGAATGAAATAATTTGTTAAAATGATTATTGGGCTTAATGTTCCAAGATTTGTTGATGCAATTAAAACAAATTAATTCATACTTTTCCCAACGTTTCTCCGGTTGTTTTCCGGCATCTTCAGGGGTGAATTTTATTAAAAATCTTTTGATAACAGTTATTTAAAATGAATAATAATTTGATTACAGATGATTTTTATAATTAAGTACTCACTTTTTCATTTACTATGTATTACATTTGTTTTGAATAAATTAAAAAAAAAAAAAAAACTAGTACAGACACTATTAAAGTTAACAAGCAAGAACAAAAAAACTAAACTCTAATATCACAGGAAACTATTTAATGGTAACACTATATATTGCACTGATATTGTCGAGGTCTTCTTTATGGTTCATTGTTCGTTCTATGTTTTTTTGGATATGTAGGCTCTCTAGTGTGTAGCGGATACCCATTCGTCTTTCCTTGTCTATTATTCTCACATTGTCAAAATCGGGTTGATGTTGCAGTTCGATCATATGTTGTGAGAGAGCTGTTGTTGTTTTTTTCCTTCGTACATCAGCTTCGTGCTCAGCTAATCTGACTCCCAAGGCGCGCTTCGTGGTACCAATGTAGATTTGTTTACACTCATCTTCATGTTTACCCTTACAATGAATTGCATAGACGACGTCATATTGATCTGTTTTTTTAATGTGAGGTTTTAGGTTGGAGAAAATTTGTTGCAGTGTGTTGTTCGATTGTTGTGCGAAAATGGTTTTTTTGTTGTCTATATCAAATGTATGTGTGAGTGTTCGGTTATCGGTGAGGTGTGGTATGAAGGTTAGTGGGTAATAAATAGGGTTACCATGTGTCTGTTTTGTTGTTTGTTGTTGAGTATTTTGATGGTTCTGGATTTGTTGCATTTTCGTGTTTAACAATTCGTTGATTATTTGGGTTGGATAATTATTCTTTATTAAAATGTTTCTGATTTTTGTTATGTTCGTTCGATGAAATTTTTTGTCACTAATATCAATGACTTTGTTTATAAAGTTTGTAGCTGTATTTATTTTATATTTGATTGGTAGTGAAGACATGAAATTTATCATTCTTCCTGATGCCATAGGTTTCGAATACCAGTCAAAAATTATTTTATTGTTGTCTTTCATTATTTTTAAGTCCAGAAAGGCAATGGAGTCGTTGGATTCTATTTCAATTGTAAACGCTATTTTGCTGTGATATTCATTGAGTGTTTCCAATATTGTATTTTTGTCTTTTTCATTGATTATTGCTATCATGTCGTCAACATACTTTGCAATGAATTTAATCTTAGTGTTGTGTTTCTTTAATTTGTCTATGGTTTCTTCTAGTAAATGGTCAAGTAATAAATCAGCTATTGTTGGAGACAGCGGGTTGCCCATTGGCATTCCAAATATCTGGCTATAGAAGGTGTCTTTATATCTGAAGTAATTGTTGTCGTTGAGGCAGAATTGAAGAATCTTTAAGAAATGTTTTTTCGGTATTATGGTGTGTTCCTTTAAGGTATCCCATTTTTGCATGATGATTTTGATAGCAGTATACGTTGGAATGTTTGTGAATAGTGAGACTACGTCGAAGGACACTAGTATTTCACCTTCATCAATGTGTAGTTCTTGCATTTTGTTCCTTAGTTCAAACGAATTTTTGATGTTTAATTCTGGTGATACTAGGTTTTTGATTATTTTCCCAGTAAACTTCGAGAGTTCATAACAAGGAACATTCGTTGATGCAGCTATCGGACGGAGCGGAAGGTTTGGCTTGTGTGTTTTTGGGAGACCGTAAAGTATTGGTGCTGTTGGAGTTGAACAGAACAGTTTTGTTTTTTGATAGGCGTCGATGAATTTGTTTTTGTAGAGTTCGTTAATTAGATTATTGTTGGCTGTCTGTAGTTTTAAAGTTGGATCTGCTCTTATTGTTTTGTATGTTTTTTTGTCATTTAGTTATCCATTCATTTTGTCGTCATATTCATTTTTGTACATTTTAACTGTTTTGTTACCTTTATCTGCATGTGTTACTATTATTTCGTTTTTATATTTTTTAATTAATCTGCTGGTTGTTTCAAAGGTCCTTAAAATGAATTTCTCTTTGGGTGTGTTTTTTTATTTTTCTGTTGAATGTTAATATTCTATTTTATAATTTTGATCTGGCAACGTCTTTTAATTTGTTGTCTTCTGTTGTCTGTATGTATTGTTCTAATTCTGCAATTATGTGCATAATTTCAGTTTTATCATTTTTGGTTTTACACAGAATCCTAGTCTCACCAATAACTTTAATTGGGTCATTGTTATAAGCTATCAAACGTTTAGTTGGTGATATTTGTATTGTAGCCTTTAATTCGGTTGCAATTCTTTAGGAAATAACATTACATTCAGCACCTGTATCGAGTTTAAGAGTTAGATTTTTATCGCCAACACTTACCGTTTCCGACCATTTTTGATCAGCATTCAATGCACATACTTCTTCTTTTATTGCACTTATGGCATATTCAGATTCAGAGTCATCGCTGCTAAAGGATTCTTCGGGTCCGCTTGAGTTGTTTATTTCATTTACTTTCTTCGACCTCTTGTTCCATTTTTCTTTCTTCAATATTTTCTTTTCAGTTTTGTCTTGTTTATGTCTTGACTTACACATTTGTTTGAAATGGCCTTTGTATCCACATCTATCACATAATTTGTTGAAAGAAGGACAGCTTTTTAGTCCATGAAGTGTACCGCAGCGTTTACAATCAAAGTCTTCACTTTTGACTGCATACACTTTGGATGTCTGAGCTTCGAATACTTTCATCTCTTTTTCTGCTCTTTCAGCTAATCTACAGAACTTTTTAGATTTTTCTAGTGTAAGTTCTTCAGCAGTTCAGAGTTTTTGCTTAAGATCTTGATTTAAAATACCCAGGACAATTTGATCCAATATAAACTCGTCTATTTGTTTCTCTTCATATGAACATTTTTGAATTTGAGCTTGGACTCGATGGAGAAAGTCTTCAAAACATTCTCCAGATTGTTGTCTCGTCTCATGAAAAACGTAACGTTCGTATGTTTAATTTTTTGGTGGTGCAAACTGCGCAGTCAATAGATCTTTTATTTTTTTAGTGTTTTTTTTATCTTCCGCTGATACTTTTGTATTATTTAATACCTTGAGTGCATCTCGAACTAATGACGTGAGCAAATTGGCTGCTTGTATTGGTTCGTCCTTTTCAGATAGTTCAATGGCTGTGGCATAGTTTTCGTACATTTCTAACCATTCATTCCATTCTTGAGACATATCCACATCATGGCTTATTAATAAAGGCTTTGGAGGTTTGAGCGACATTATTTATTAATTTTCAAATTGAGTTCTATTTTTATTTTTTAAATATTTTAATCTGACACCATGTAGTATCGACTACTAAATAAAGTAAGTATTACTTGAATGATATCTCGTATAGAACTGACTTTTATTAATAATAAAGTATATACAGAAAGTTATAAGGTTACTTATACGACAGCGACTATCTTGGAATGGCGAACACATCGAATTGGGTTTATGGAAGACATTGAAAAATGCTACAGACAGATACTGGTAACACAAGATGATACATAGATATTCATATGGAAAGATGAAGAAGGACGCCCATCTGTCTACAGATCGCTTACTGTCACTTATGGTTTAAATTGCTCTCCGTTTGTGACAATCAAAGTTCTCCACACTCTGGCCGACAAAGTTGACTTTCCCCTAGCTGCTAAAATACTTCGTGAGTCATTCTACATGGATAAATGCCTACACGGTGCTGACTCTGTTGAGGCTGCTCAACAATTATAGGTGGAACTGCAGAATTTACTGCAACAAGGAGGTTTCCTGCTCCGAAAATGGAACTCAAATTCTACCGAGTTCTTGCAAGGAATCAGCATGCACGATAAGTTAATCGAACAATATTTTGATCTTAATTTGGATCGTGAAACCAAAGCCTTTGGGATCTATAGGTTTTGTCAAACTGATTACATTGGCTACAAAGTGAACGTCACAAAAATCTCAACAGTAATCACAAAACGACAACAGCTTTCCGATGTGGCCAAAATCTATGATCCAACTTGTTTACTGGCTCCAGTCGTGATCACATGCAAAATTGTGTCTCAACAACTTTGGTTGTCTGGTATATCGTGCAATAATCCACTTCCAATACCACATCAGAATAACTGGTCCAATTTTGAAATGAGCTACCAACAATAGAGGACAGCAAGGTTTCTAGGTGGATATTCTCGTCTCCTAATGCCTCAAGCTATCAACAACATGAGTTTTCGGATGCATCTACATCTGCTTATGCCGTTGTATCTTACCTGAGAGTGAGAACATTTGACGGTGAATGTAAAGTTACAATTCTTTTGGCAAAAACTGAAGTTGCACCTTTGAAGAAAATCACCATTCCGTGCTTGGAACTCAATGGAGCACTTCTTGCTTCAAAAATTGCATCCAAAGTGCTAGGTACCTTTCCTCCCGTGGCGTATACCCTTCTAACCAAGAGAATCTTGACTTATGGTGGTCTGGTCCAACATGGCTACAGAAAGATGAAAGCGAATGGCCTGAACAAAAATGTGTCCTCAGTGATGTGCATGAGGTAACAGCACTTCTCGCTACTCATAGCCCATCGTCCCAGCTAAGAGAGGATAAGAAAGCACTGGCTCTTCTCTACAAATACTATGATATCAACACTTTGTTTGGTGTAACATGCTGGTGCAATCGTTATATTGCCATTAAACTAAAACAAACACATGCGATAAGGTATGTTCAAAGAATACATTTTACTAATGAAATTTCCTGTCTTCTTCAAGGTAAACCTAAAATGAAACTTAATGCAATGATTGCCTAGGGAAAGTAAACTCACGACTTTGCTTATTGATCAAGCTCATAACGCCACTATGCATGGTGGCAAGCACACGACAATTAACTTTCTTCGAAGGCGCTATTGGATCATCGACTGTCGTTCCTCAGTAGAAAGTTCATTCACCGATGCTTGATATGCGTTGGTCATAAACCAAAACCTACAACACAAATTATGGGAATTCTTCCCACACCTCGATGCACAGCTGCCGCTCCGTTTAAGCACTCTGGATTAGACTACGCCGGACTCTATGCGATTCGTTCAACAAAAGGCCAAGGTCATCAAAGCTACAAGGGATGCGTCGCTCTTTTTGTCTGTCTGAGCACTAGAGCTATTCATTTAAAACTCGTAAGCGACATGACAACCGAGACATTTCTTTATTTTCTCAACCAGAGTACAGCTCTAGCATCTATAGCGACTGTGCAACGCCGTTCGCTGGCGCCAATTCAGTTGTGAAACACGACTTTGCGGCTTATCGAAAGCAGTTGGAAGCAGGTGCACTATCCGTGTCTTGCCACGGTGTATCATGGCACTTCATTCTACCAGGCTCCCCAAACTTTGGAGGCATATGGGAGGCGGATGTCAAGAGCATGAAAAACCATTTGAAGCGTACCGTCGGGGAAGCAACGTTAACCTTGGAGGAGTTTTACACAGTCCGCAAGCAAGTTGAAGCTGTGCTTAATTAAAGGCCGATGACAGCCCCCTCAGATGATCCGGGAGATTTCGCTGGCTTGACCCCTGGACACTTTTTGGTGGGCGGTCCCATCACTGCCACTCCGGAACCGGATTTGATCAACATAAAGACAGGTAGACTCTAACGTTGGAAACAACTCCAACAGATGCAGCATAATTTTTCGGAAAAGTTGGAGCTGTGAATATTTGCATGATTTACAAGTACGAAGCAAGTGGCAACAATCGAAACCCACATTCAAGTGGGTGACCTTGTCCTAGTGAGAGATGAAGGCGCACCGCCTCCGAGTTTTGAAAGCCCATTTTAGAGAAGACGATCTTGTGCGGGTTGCAACAATCCGCACAAAGTCATGAATAATAAAACTAGCTATTTAGAAGCTGGGAGGCCAGATGTTTCGTCGCAATCACTGGACGAGGAGGGCGGAATGTTAAGAAGTACTCAATCAGAAATAATAAGTGGTCACCTTGCCAATCTTTAAATGTAATATAAAGATAAAAATGTAAAATCTCAATCAAGATTGAATTGACACAACTCAGTATATTTGGCATTCTAAAATAAAACGTGGTTTCATCAAGTCGAACTTCCTTTTTGTTAAAAGTAAATTAGATTGTTCAATTTTTCTCTTAAGTAATTCTATTCGCTTTGCAAACTATTTCAACAGATACACATACCGAGTACTGATAGCTTTTTGGCCTCTTCGATGCAAGTACCATTCATGGATAATGGCATCGGGGGTATGTTTAGCTTTAACGACAAAAGCCAGCATTGAGCTTTCGACGCATTAAACTACACACGATTTCTAATACACCAGTTCACACTGCTGCTTAAATCGGAGTTTTATGAGCTTATCATTCGATGTCGTTGTAATATTACGTCCGAAGGCGAAGGCCGTGAATTATCAAACGTATATGAAAAGCTGAGGGTTGAGTCGTCAGCAAAACAATTTAATGGATTAAAAGTCACAGACAAGAGATCATTTACAAAAATGAGAGAATCGGAGACAAAACTGAGCCCTGGGGCACACTAGCATTAATTTTGTGGATATCAGACTTGAAACCGTCTAATACAACTTGTATTGAACGGTCCAGAAGATAGCTTCTAATCCAACGAATAAGAGTATAATCGATACCAAATGCCTTTGAAATATCAAGCGTAATAATCTTGCTTTCGCCAAAGCGATGCAAAGATTTGTTGCACTGTTCGGTGAGATATGCCATCAGATCACCAGTGGAACGATTGCTGCGATAGCCGTACTGTTGGTTATTTAAAAGCTCCCGATCTCCGAGATGTTTCTTGAGCTGACAATATATCATCGTTTCCATGACCTTTGAAAGAAGGGACGTAAGTGCAATTGGTAAGTAGGAGGAGGGGGAGGAAAAGTCACCTTTTTTAGGGACGGGCTGGACAAATGCTGTTTTCCATCTACTAGGAAAGATTCCTGAACGATAAGAGCGAGGGAAAAGCTAACGCAGTGGTTTTGCCACCGATGAAGAACCACTCTTCAGAAGTATAGGGGGTTTACCATCCGGGCCAGCGGATTTGCGTATATCAAGATCTCGAAGAACTCTTGCTACTATATGAGTGCGGAAAAATACTTGTCCCATTGAAAAATTAACGTTTTCAAGTACAGGAGAGGCATTGTTGCTTGCAGGCAACGTAGAACTTGCAGAAAAATTCGCCTTCTCTGAAGAGCTGACAATTGGTTTATTGTCGACGATGAGCGTTGGAACTGATGATGACGTTGAGCTCTTAACGTTTTTCTTACAAATTACCAGAAGTTTTTACTGCCTTTGGGACCTTGCAGAATTTTTTTCCATAACTACTGGTCATGTAAAAATTTCGTTTTTTTAATAACGAAGTTGCATGAGTTGTTTGTGTTTCTTCCTATTTTAATCAGTTGGGTTGGCTTTATAAGATTAAAAGCTTACTTATTTCAACCTGAAAGCTTTTTAACACTCTTCGGTAAACCAAGACTTTTCTTTCGGCTTGATACCTTTTGTTCGGTGAGGAACAAAAGTTCTCATTCCAAGAAAAATCACTTCTGTAATCATTTCAGCACTGGCATCAATATCATTATCGAGGAGGCATAATGACCCGTTAAAGTTGTGAAAGAAATTATTCAGACCGTCCCAGTTGGCTTTCTCGTATTGCCAAACGTCCCTAGGGGGAATTTTTTATTTAACTGGATGAGTTAAGATCGAGAAATTAGCTGAAATGAAACAATGGTCTGAGGTGCTAACTGGAGAAGGTACCGTAATAGTATATTTATCAGGATGGGAAGTAAGGAACAAGTCAAGAGTATTGGCAAAATGCCATTCAACATCCAGTTTACGAGTAGGCTCATCGACAAGCTGGGGAAGATGGTTATACTCAGCAAAGATCTCGGTATACCTTCCACCGAGTGTTGTCTGGCCAGAATAGTGGAGCTAACTTGAATTGTGTACATTGAAGTCGCCCGTAATCACGACTTCAGTGTGAGGGCAGTGGGAAACAATTCGGGAAATGGAATGTGACAAAACATCTTACTCATTACAAGTAGACATGCTGTCAAAACTCGGACTCCTGTAAAGAAAACAGTTATGAATGATATGTTAGCGGGCAGTGAATTTGAGCCACAAGAAATTAAAGTTCGTATTTGAACAATGAACATAATGGGGAAGGCTCTGGCAAGCAATATCATTCTTAACATAAACAACAAGACCATGGTGGGAAAACAGTAATCTCACTAAGTTATATCAAACCAAAAAAAATTCTAATAAACCAGTGTTCTGTCCAACCTGGGTTTCACTTAATGCCAAAACAGCTGGCCTGTATTGCACAGTATTGGCGTACACAGAAATAAAATTGTTTCTTAGCCCACGAACATTTGAATAAACGACACAAACATCACTTACCATTTTAAAAAACTAAACGCAAAAAACACAATTCTGACGTTACTTAGTCAAACCGCGTAGTGTAGGCTCATACTAATTCCAATAGAAAACAAACTGTCATAGGTTTTATGCTTGTGTATTTTGCTTACTAACAACTAACACCTGAACTAAATGATGTAGCCAGTGAGCACATTGTATGTGTTGGCTAATCTCTCATTGTAAGTTAATGCTTAATATAAGATTCTTACTCTCGAGAACTGATAGTGCAAAAAAAACACGATAAAACTATTCGCCGAATGCTACTTGGCCACCCACCGCAAACCTCTTGCGTGAAGCCTCACAAGAGGCTTGCAGGGCATAGAAAGCAACAGTTATTTGGGGCGCGGGGGGAGAGGATAGGATGAGCTGCAACTGCGAGTGAGGTTTGGTTTATTTTTAAAAATTTTTTTTGTCACTGCTTTTGAATTTAATTTGAATCTTTTTTTGTAAAATTGTGCAAAGGGAGTGTAATGTATTTATTGTAATGTATTTATTGAAAGGGATTTTAACCATGGTTTTAATGGCTGGGTGCTGTATGAATAGGGTAGACCCTGATTGGTATCAACTTGGCGATGCCCAGCGTTGCAACTGTCTCATACGCATCAATTGTGCTTATTTTACCTCCAAGTGGTAGCCATCTGGTACTGGTCTTGTCCACCCGGACTTGACTTGCTGAACTTATAAGCGCGAGTGTTGATCACAGAAAAATAGCAACACTATAATTGCCCTGCCATAAAACTCCTCTGTTTCTCTTGTTGGGTACCAGTTTATTCTGTACGAACCCCTCAGAAAGCAAGCGAGCGGCAAGTGAACCAACGGCGACGCTTACAGACAATATGGTAGGCACCCCATTGAGCTACTTCGACACATTCGGAGCTCAGGTCTTTGGGTCCTTTCACTACTATTAGTCAGGGTAGTGAAATAGAGAAGGTGGCGGATGAGCCCATATAGGACCAACGGTAGCTCTCACATCCCCGTAGTGGGTTACTGACTCTGGATTTCTCCAGCTCCTTTTGTCCAAGGAGAGCAGCATAGGGCCTGGTCCCCCAGGTTGGGGGTTGTGCGTCGGGGTAACTTCCCTACCACGTAAGAAAACCAATAGTTCCGAAACAACCAATTGCCTCGGATATGGATGACCTTACTGATGACGACCCTAGCAAACGAAACAAGGACAACGAATTTCGGTTCTGCACGTGGAATGTCCGGACCCTTAACAGACCGCGTGCAGCCGAACAATTAGTGGAAGCCCTAGATGGTGTCAAAGCCGACATCGCAGCCATCCAAGAAGTTCGATGGGATGGTGAAGGCACAAGGAGGATGAAAAACTGTGACATCTACTACGGCAAGTGCTACAGGACAAGGAAACAGCGGCTATTTGGATGCGGATTTGTGATAAGAGGAAGGCTTAGGCAAGAAGTCTTGGGGTTTCGTGGCATAAGCGAACGCATTGTCACAATCCACATTAAATCCAAATTCAGCAACATCTCGCTGATCTGCGTTCACGCCCCCACGGAGGAAAAAGATGACACGACCAAAGAAGAATTCTACGATCTTCTCGAGAAGACGTATGATGAATGCCCGAAGTACGACACTAAGTTTATTCTTGGTGACTTCAACGCCAAAATCGGAAAGGAGGGTAACTTTGGCTCGACAGTCGGAAAGCATAGCCTGCACGACAACACTTCCGGTAACGGACACAGGCTAATCGACTTTGCTGCGGGGCGAAGTGTCATCTTAGCTAGCACATACTTCCCACACCTCAATATTCACAAGGGGACCTGGCGGTCTCCTGATCAAAATACCGTCAACCAAATTGATCACATTGCGATTGATAGCAGACATGCGTCCAGTGTCATGGATGTCCGCACTTTCCGAGGGGCCAACATAGACTCGGACCACTACCTTGTTGTAGCTAAAGTGCGAATGCGGATCTCCACCAGTCCGCAGAGTCGAACATCCACTGTGAGAAAGTTTGATGTTGCTAAGTTACAATCGCAAGAGACCGCCACAACCTTTGCCAATCATGTCTCCTCTTATCTCTTGACATGCCCGGCGCCTGCGCCAAACCCAGAGGCCCAGTGGCAACATTGCAAAATGGCCATCAAAACCGCTGCCACGGATGTTTTGGGTTTCATTAGGCGACCACAACGAAACACCTGGTTTGATGATGAGTGCAGGCTCGCACACTTGGCCAAAGACGAAGCCTATCATGCAGTTCTGAATGCCAGAACTAGAGCTGCCAAGAGCGCTTTCCGTGCGGTGTACTAGCAAAAGAGGAAAGAGGAACATCGGCTTTTCAGAAGAAAAAAAAGAGAACTGGAAAAACGAATGGTTGAATCAATTGAGGGGTGCTACGGCAGAAGCTCGAAAGTTCTACCAAAGGGTAAAGCATTCGTCCAAGGGTTACAAAGCCCGAGCGGAAGCTTGTAGAGACGAGGGTGGGAATGTCGTTGTAGATACACAGTCGGTGCTGAGAATTTGGAAATAACACTTCTGCAGACTGTTTAATGGCGAAGACAACCAACTAATCGCTGTCAGGCAGAATGATCCATTTGATTTGGATGATGATGAACAAAATTTCCGTCCTCCCGACCAAGAAGAAGTTCGGATAGCAATATCTAAACTAAAGTCCAACAAGGCTGCTGGAGCTGATGGCCTTACGGCTGAACTCTTCAAAACAGCGGGAGATGACTTGGTGAGGAGCATACACCAACTCATCTGTACAATCTGGTCGGATGAAAATATGCCTGACGAATGGAACCACAGCATTGTGTGCCCTATCCACAAGAAAGGAGATACTCTAAGCTGCGCCAACTACAGAGGTATAAGTCTCCTAAATGTCGCCTATAAAATCTTGTCGGCCATTCTGTGTGAACGTCTGAACCCTTTCGCACGTGAACTGATTGGCCCCTATCAGTGTGGTTTCAGGCCCGCTAAGTCAACCGTCGACCAAATTTTCACACTTCGGCAGATTTTGGAAAAGACCCAAGAATTCCAGATCGATACTCACCACCTCTTTATCGATTTTAAAGTCGCCTATGACAGCGTAAACAGGAACGAGCTATACAGAGCCATGTCGCTTCTTGGCATCCCTGCAAAACTCGTTCGATTGTGCAGGATGACTATGGAGAACTCGCGCTGCTCCGTCAAGGTCGGTAAGAACACCACCGACTCATTTAATGTCGAGAAAGGCTTACGACAGGGTGACGCGCTGTCATGTAACCTCTTCAACATCATTCTTGAGGCAATCGTACGCAACTCGCATGTCAACACCAGCGGTACGATTTTTTTTAGATCCGTTCAATTACTTGGCTAAGCTGATGATATTGACATTATTGGAAGAACGAAGCGCGCTGTCAGTGGAGCATTCGCAAGTATTGAAGTGGAAGCGGCTCGAATGGGTCTGGCTGTAAATGAAGATAAAACAAAGTATATGCTGTCCTCGGGTGAAGTAGATCATCACCGTAGGCTCGGACAAAACGTCACAATGGACAGATATAACTTTGAGGTTGTCAAGGACTTTGTCTATTTGGGTTCCACTATAACCTCTCAGAACAACATCAGTGAAGAGATCAGTCGAAGAATCACTCTTGCCAATTGCTGTTTCTTCGGGCTAAGAAGGCATCTTAGTAGTAAAGCCCTCTCTCAAAGGACCAAGGAGACACTATACAAGACCCTTATCATCCCAGTCCTGCTGTATGGGGCAGAAGCGTGGACACTGACACAATCGGATGAATACAGGCTGGGGTGCTTTGAGAGAAAGATTCTTCGGGTGATATTCGGGCCTGTATGTATCAATGGAGTATGGAGGAGAAGATTCAATGGCAAACTGTACGGGCTATACAGCGACATTGACTTGGTTAAGAAGCTGAAAATTCAGCGGCTTAGATGGCTGGGCCATGTGGAGCGTATGGACGAAAACGCTCCTGCCCGACGAGTCTTCAATTCCAACCCGGAGGGCCGACGCAGTTCTGGAAGACCCCATCTAAGGTGGCGCGATCAAGTGGTAAACGACCTCAACCAACTTGGTGTGCGCAACTGGAGGCCACTGGCTAGGGACCGGCCTAGCTGGCGAGGGTTGTTGGTTGAGGCCGTGGTCCACAATGGACTGTCTGTGCCACCTTAAGTAAGTAAGTAAGATTTTAACCAGACCCATATCTGGTTAAAATCCCGAAAACCGAAATACCGAAAGTTTAAAATGCCGAAAATCAAAATCCTGAAAAATTCAAGTCCCGAAAAATCAAAATCCAGAAAAACCAATTTCCCGAAAAATTAAAATCCAGAAAAATCAAAACCCGAAAAGATCCCGAATAGCAATCAGTACTGAAAAATTGGGTTGGTGATGCTTGGTTGAATAGCATAATCCCAAACAGAAAATTCCCAAAGACAAATTCCACAGGAGAAAAACAGCAAGGAAAAAGTCCCCAAGAGAAAATCCTAACTTAAGTAAACATTAAAAAAATATGTTGGAGATGATTGGAAATTTTGGATAGTCGGAAAAGAGATTATTTATTGGGGATTTTGTCGTTTGAGCGCCCTTTCCCATGGAGATTTTGTAGTGTTTGCTTAATTTTTTTTGGGAATTCGTCCGATTGAGAAATAGTTTTTTGCAGAAAACGTATGTTATCAAGTAATTCGTGATCTGAAATACATCCAGTTGTCTGGCAGGCGCCTGTGTCAACAGTTTTCTCAATCAGCAGTACTCGGGTGGCCCGCTTCGCGGGTTCTTGGGATTTTAACTCCCTTTTTCGGGGACACACCCGCTCACGCAACTCCGTTGCTAAGCTAAGGGTATGTCCAGTTGTCTGGCAGGCACTTGTGTCAACGGTTTTCTTAATCAGCAGTACTTGGGTGGCCCGCTTCGTGTGTTCTTGGGATTTTGCCTCCCTTTTTCAGGGACACACCCTCTCACGCAACTTCGTTGCTCCGCTAAGGGTATGTCCAGTTGTCTAGCAGCCGCCTGTGTCAACAGTTTTCTTAATCAGCAGTACTTGAGTGGTCCGCTTCGCGGGTTCTTGGGATTTTAACTCCTTTTTTCGGGGACACACCCGCTCATGCAACTCTGTTGCTCTGCTAAAGCTATGTCCAGTTGTCTAGCAGGTGCCTGTTCCAACAGTTTTCTTAATCAGCAGTACTTGGGTGGCCCGCTTCGCGGGTTCGTGGGACTTTAACTCCCTTTTTCGGGAACACACCCGCTCACGCAACTCCGTTGCTCCGCTAAGGGTACGCCCAGTTGCCTAGCAGGCGCCTGTGTCAACGGGTTTCTTAATCAGCAGTACTTGGGTGGCCCGCTGCGCGGGTTCTTGGGATTTTAACTCAATTTTTCGGGGAAACACCCACTTACGCAATTTCATTGCTCCGCTAAGCGTATGCCCAGTTGTCTGGCAGGTGCCTGTGTCAACAGTTTTCAAAATCAGAAGTACTTTGGTGGCCCGCTTCGCGGGATCTAAGGACTTTAACTCCCTTTTTCGGGGACACACCCGCTCACGCAACTTCGTTGCTCCACTAAGGGTATGTCCAGTTGTCTGTCAGGCGCCTGTGCCAACAGTTTTCTTAATCAGCAGTACTTGGGTGGCCCGCTTCGCGGGTTCTTGGGATTTTAACTCCCTTTTTCGGGGACACAACCGTAAAGTAAAAGTAACTTTTCTTATCCTTTTTTGCTATATTTGAAATAAAAATTTAAAAAAAATATTTAGCATTTTATCATTCGGGATTTTGATTTTTCTGGATTTTGGTTTTTCGGGATTTTGGTTTTTCAGGATTTTGAACTTTCGAGAATTTGGTTTTTGGGGATTTTGAGCGCATCCCGTATTTTATGTTCGCATGAATATTTTTTTTGGTTTCTTCTATTTGTGGATTGCTTTATGGGTTTGGGGGGGACACATGCGCACAGTTAGCATCACGACTGCATGCAACGAGTACTTGATCGACCGCCCACGACGAGTACTTGATCGACACTGACAGGCTTAAGAAGAAATGCAATGTAATTAATGGTAACGGGATAATTTAGAGCGCCCGCATAGGGCCAGTAAGATCGATTTGCCTTCCATAGACAACGCAAGCGTTCTGTGTTGGTTGTGTTCTTTCGGAAGTTTAAGCGAGTTGGATCGTTGTTGTGCCTCGCCACTCTTAAATAAAAATAAACACGTAATATTAAATGAAAAAATTAAACAGTTCTAATAGGTGCAATAGACACTAGCATTGCAATATTCAATCAAATTTAAAAACGCGCACCCCACACCCAAAATAATATTAAGAAAAAAAATTCATAATCTCAGTCAAACACAACCACAACAAAAATGCATTAGTGCACATTTAATACTAAAACAATAAAACTACACCAACAACGACACCTTCTCTTCCCATCCCATCATCGCCACAGTTAATCTAACTGAGGCACTGTATTGCATATGCAGAGTTAAACCTGCTTGTAAGGTATATGCTTTGCTTAATCTAAATAATCCCGGATGTGAAATTCCCTATTTAAGTGTACTCCAGGAGCGGATCAAGGCACTTTTCCATGAAGGCGCAGTTACTGATGGAAGTGTTTTTTTTTTTTTTTTTTTTAATGCACTCGCACTCAAAGGGATATTAATACCTTTATAATGAATTAACATGTGCGAGCGAGGAAAGAGAAGGAATAGAAAGATAGGAAAGAAATGTGGTACAGTGGTTTTAGGTGATAATTATCTCATGGAAATTCCACGGGTGGCATCCAGTTGAAACTTGGGAAATAAATAAAAATTGCTGCCCTCGGCTGGGTTTGAACGCACAGCTCTCAGGTTGAGCAACCAAGCACTACATCCACTGTACCATTGATTGGTAATTTGAAAAATATAGAATTTATATTTTCGTATGAATTGGTTTTGTTTTCCATGTTTGTTTTTTTATAATAGTAGGAACATTTTGTTTCGAGTAAAGCAACATTCAAGGGCTTAGAAAAAATTTCTTTGCAGCATACGTTAATACTGCAAAATACAGGCCAGCTGTTTTGGCATTAAGTAAAACCCAAATAGGAGACAATTCTGATTCGTAAGAATTTAACCTACACGGGTCCGACTCACTGTTGTGCGGGTTTTTTACGCCTCGTTTTTTACCGGGTTTTTACATGTAAAAAACTTGATGTAAGAAACTCAAAATTTCATGGTAAAAAATCATGTGATGTAACAAATTTTAAAAAATTATAGAACCATAAGTACATAGTTAATTTTCCTCAATTTATTGTTTTTAGAAAATAACATTGAATGCAATTCATTTATGTTCATATTGTAATGTTTTAAGAATAATGTTTGTACCCAGGTTTATTTTTTCGAACTTCAAATGTTATCTATAGTAAAATTAAACTGTGTCATTATTAACCATCACCATCACTGTTCCTCATTATCATCGTCATCTAGCTCCAAAGAAAATGCTTCATTCCGTTTGCTGTTTAAAGTAAAATAAATGTGAATCAACTTCTTTGACCTTTCAAACGTCAGGCGATTTCGAAGAGGGGTGTGTATTTGCGCCCAATTCGAAAAAACTCTTTCAATTTGGGCCGATGAGGCAGGCATGTTGATTAACCTAAAGGCCAATTTCGAAAGGCAGCTGTATTCCATTTCTGCTGTGCTCCAAAATACTTCAGGTTTTTTTATATCCTTCTCATAAGGCGCTTCAAAAAGTCCGGTTCTATGCTTAAAACCATGCCAGTCTTCAATGCCCTCTCCTGTTGAATTTCTTAGAAGAAAGTTATTGATAATTCCTATTTGATTACTTGTAAGGACTTCATTATCGAAAAAAGGGTGCAAATAATATGCAGTTAGAGCATACTCATTCAATGCCATATTCCGACGATGTTCCTCTTTTGTCTGCATCTTAGCTCTAAATTTTTCAGGCACTTTCAAAGTCAACCATTTTTGTGCAGCATCTGCTAGAGATGCTGTGGGACTTTGACATAAATTTATTAATGCACATACAGGATCCAACATTTCTTTTTCTTCTTTGATACTATCAACAAATTCGTCATCAAAAATTAATTTAGATACATTTCCTTTTACTTTTTTTGGTGTCCGTCCGTTATTATTTGTTTCATATGCTGCAAAATTATGCAAAAAAATTTCATATGAATCCCTGTGAGAGCACCATCGCGTTTGGCAAGACAATTTTATTCTTCTACCTCCTTTTCTAATAAAATAATTTTCAAAATCTGTGTTTTTGAACTCTTTTTGGATAAAATTAACATTTTCAGACAATTTTTGATTAATTATGTCTTTTGCGAGCAGGTTTCCGGTGTGACAACTGCAGGTGCTATGCCATAAGACATGTTTTATATTTTGACCCATTTTTGTCATATAACTTGCGTTTTCGGACACAATGGCATATACTTTTGTCGCATAAAGTTCATTTGCTAAATCGATGGCAATATTGCTAAGTACTTTGGTGTTTCAGATTCACCGCTAAGATCCCAAGCGTTCACAAATGCCCGGTGCCCATTAGAATTATGAATCATACTTACAACAATTTTGGAATTGCTAGATGAATTTTTGCATCCATCAATAAGTAGCACAGAATCACAAAACTTAAATGAACGCGATTCATTTAAGCAGGCTTGGTAGGTTGCATTGAGAAGTTTCCTCGATAAAATTTTTCTGCTTGGAATGAGTGACCCATACGAAGGCTTGAGTGCTTTTATCATTGTCCGAAAGTGAATTGATTCAACGGTATTCAATGAAATATTGCAACCATAAACAAATTTTGCGATCACGGTATCCAACTCTTCCTTCTCTTGTTTGCTTATTTTGTCCACAGAATTTAAAATTGTGTTTTTTTTCTCCATAGATTTTTTGGGGAACTTACTGCAGGATGGAACAACGAACGATTGGTATGTTGAGGGGGGCTTGGAAGAAGGAGCATTAAATGATCTTGAAGATGAATAAGATATGGGGCACGGTGATGATGACGATGAGCAGGTTGAATTCGAATTATACTCCGTTGCTGTTGACAAAGAATCCGGAAGTCTAGGTTTTGCTCTTAATAATGAGTGATTAAAGCTCTCTGAACAATCGTTTATGTTGTCTGAAGTTTCAGAAACGTTTGTTTCAGGTTCAGAAAATACTGACATGTTAATCTTTAATTAAAAAGAAGTATATCTTAAATAAGAGCCAATAGATTATAAATAGTACTTACCAAATCTAAATTATCATCCAAGGAAAATTGTTCTGCTTCTGATATATCGTTTATAGATATGTCCGCCCAGACAAAACCCTAAAGAAGGTTTGCCGAGATTTTCGCTGAGATCAACAACTTAACTCAGCTTGTTGACAACCCAATTAAAATCACTGACATTGCAGCTCGCACACACCCCAGACTTTTTTCTTACATCTTATCCTGATATATACACCATTGATGTAGTATCGTATTATTGTATTACTTCAGCCAATTTCTCGTACTCCAGCATTCCAGTTAAAGAAAAAATCCCAAGATAAACCGTATGGCAATACGAAAAGGCCAACTGGGACGCTCTCAACAATTTTTTTGGAAACTTACCAGCTAAAGTCTCCGAAGAAATTGTTGAGCCTGCATACAAATAAAAATGATTCCCAAGAATGCATGTTTCGCATAACCTTCGAACGATTCCGCCAAATTGAATTATTCATTTTTCGTGTGTTTTTGTTATTGTTAGGAGAAAGTTTGTATACAAGAAAATATTAAGAAATCGGTTTGCTACAAATGCATTTTTAGTGCGTTTTGTCAAATTAATAATAAATCTTATGGAAGGATCTTTAGAAGATGTCCATGAAGGTTTTTGTGAAATTCGGTAAAGTTATTTCTTTCAAAATGTATTTTCGTACATGAAAAAAAACTCATACAAACAGAACATTTTTTTGTTGAATTTGTATTGAACTAGGTAAACAAATTTTGAACGGATACTTCAATTAGAAGCGGGAGGTGGGATGAAATTCTCCAGCGAAGCTAGAAATAGAAGTGTATGAAAAAAATCTTGGATTGCCGTATCTTTCGCCTGGACAGATGTACCTACGTTGCAGCCGTCGAAAGATTTGCCCGCTACCACCAAGGTGTCCCCTTAAATGCTAACCTCCCCATTTGCTTTTCCGTTTTTTATTGATTTCTTAACCGCAGCAACGATTGGCGCACTTTGCGTTTCTCTAGAGGAAAATCTCTATGAACAAACATTCCAGTGCCTTTGAGTTTACTGGAATTATGCAACATTTTATCAGCATAACCATTAGAGTTTGTTTCCATTACAATGTTGCAGGTGTTGTGATTCGAGAGCAGCAGACGAATTGGGTTTATTGAGGGAAGTGCATCTGGTACAAGTGAGGTAATTATTTTTCACTTCCTCACTATGATTGATGTTGGTGTTTGTTTTGCAAGGCGGACTACGAGGTTCTTTTCGCAAGACTTCTTGTAAAGAAACTCTACTTCTCTCCTGCGTGAATTCTGTTATGTTTTAATTTTTAAATAATAAATATATTAACAAACAAATAATAAGGTTTTATTTATACAATAACTTTATAACAATATAAATTAAGTAGATTTAAGTTTTTGCAAATAATTAAGGATGGTTATATTTTTGACGTCTAGTCGCTTTGAGATGGTAGAAGAGAGAGCGAGCTTAAGTTGAAAATTGATAAGTCCAATGTTTTCTTAGGTCAGTAATAACTGATGCACTTCCGGATAATTATTGGCAAGTTGGTATAATTGATTGTGCAATTGTTGTGAAACAATGAATGCATTCAGAATGCCAGATAATTCATTCCTTCTTTGTTATTTTGTAAGTTATAGAGTAAGATCATAACGCAGGTCTTCTACTTTGATTTGATCGGCGACGTGATTGCGATTGCGAAGAGCTTGGTGATTGTTACCGACGTCACTTTCACTTAACTCGTTGTCGTTGCTGTGCTGAGAGCTGATTGGTGATTGAATGGCCTGTCCAGGCTGTTGAGTAAAAGTTGATGAGCACGAAGGAGTCGCTGTCTTAATTCGATTGTTTTGATTCAGCTTGGATTCTTTCGTTTCACCTTCAAGAACAGTGTAATTCACAATCGTTTGATGTGGCTAACAATGACGATTACCTTGAGCAACCTGCTCTGGGGCTTTTCTCATCTGGTTTTGGTGCCGTCTTAAAAGTTGATTTGATTGCGAAGACTTAATGCAATACAAGTTAGAACCTTTTTGCTTCTGGATTCGGCCGTGAATCCACCTAGGTGCATGTGTGAAGCTTTAAGTATAAACCGGTTGATCTATCGAAAATTAAGACAAAGATTTTAGTTCCTTGGTATATGCTTTAAGTGGTTTAATAAGTTCTAAAAGGATTCTTGGTTGTCGACCATGCAAAATTTCTGCTCGTGACTTGTTGTTATTGGCTGGAGTAGTCCTGTAAGTGATTAAAAATTTTAAAATACCTTCATCTTTATGTATCTCCTCGCTACAGAGCCTTTTTAATGTAGTTTTGAACGTACGGACACATATTTCTGCCTGTGAGATGACAAATTCGATTTTCTGAACAAAATCTCCGGAACTCCTCACTCGTGAATTGTGGTCCATTATCACTTACAATGGTTGCTGAGAGACCCTCAATAACGAATATGTTTTTCAATGCTCGAACTGTAGCTGAAGTCGTTGTAGTATTTTGACTACATAAGGAAATTTGGAGAAGGCATCCATGCACACCAAATACATTGACTCCATAAACGGACCCGCATAGTCAATGTGTATTCTCTGTCATGGTTTTGTAGGTAGTGGCCAATTTTCAAAAGTTTTGGGACGGGTAGAACTATTTTCTTGACATGACGTACAGCTTGCTACTGTCTCCTTAATGCTTTTGTCTGAGTCCGGCCACGGAACCCCAGTGGCCTTCGTGAAGCACTTGCAGCATTGTTTTGTGAAGTGTGGTTGGTATTGTAAAGTTTGACTACCACAATGGACCGTGGATTTCCTAACCGGCAGTGATGCCATAATTGGTTTCAAAATGTCTAAGTGCTAATCGACGCGCAGGGCACAAATGCCATAGTAATCTGCCATATAAGAGAAAACAACTTGTCTTGAATGCAATATTGATTCTGAATTTTATTGCCGAAAATGTACGCCTTATATACTAATTTCATTCACCTACGGTGAATGTATAATTCTAATAATAACCTTCTTTAATATTATTTCTATTTTTATTTTTGTTTGTACTTTGTACTTTATTTTGTTCTATTTATGTATTATTTATTTCTTTTATTTTTTTTACGTAGTTTTTGATGTAGGTTTGAATCTAAAATTATAAAAATTATTATTAATATCATAATTATTATTGTTATCAATTAGTGTTCTAAATCTAAATTTTCATGTATTTTTTCTAACGACCTGGTTACTAACGGTGTTTTCCAATTCATATTTATTTTATTTTGAAACTGAAATCATACCGTATTTATATTGTTGACTCTTATCTTTTTTGTAATGCGTGTTAATTTTTTTTCCAACATACAATATTATAAAAATAATCATTATAGTGTAGATTATTAATTTTATGGGATCTTCATTCCCTATTACAATTTTTCCTTTTACATTATTATTTCCCATTGTTTGGTTATTTTATAACGGTATTTTTTAAAATGTCTATCTCAGAAAAAATCTTGCTGGCAATCTCCCAAGGAAGTGGTTTTATCTCTTGTTCCTTTAGATGGTTCTGTAGGTAAGCTAATCTTTTACGGTCTTTGACTTTTTAACGCCTCTCTTTTTTATTTTTTTGTCTGTCTCTATTTTATTGATTGTTGTTTTTCTGGCTTCTTGGTTCCTTAATTGTCGTCTTTTATATTCTTCTATGGTCAGCTTTTTGGGTCCAGCTATCTGAGGCGTTCTGGTACTCCCTTGACTGTCTCCGGTAGGTACTCTTCTATTAATCCAGATGTTCGGTTTCGTGCAGGATCGCCATGTAAAGTTTGACTACCATAACGGACCGTGGATTTCCTAACCGGCAGTGATGCCATAATTGGTTTCAAAATGTCTAAGTGCTAATCGACGGGCAGGGCACGAATGCCATAGTAATCTGCCATATAAGCGAAAACAACTTGTCTTGAATGCAAAATTGATTCTGAATTTTATTGCCGAAAATGTACCCCTTATATACTAATTTCATTCACCTACGGTGAATCTATAATTCTAATTATTTTTTCTATTATTATTATTTCTATTTTTATTTTTGTTTATTCTTTGTACTTTATTTTGGTCTACTTAAAGTTACTTTACTTAAGCTTACTCAGCAGTTTCGGTCGTAGTCTTCGTCATAGGGGCTTCGACTCACAGTGGCTTCGATTGATTGTTGCATCAAATTTCATCGGATGTTAGGTCGTCGTCATCGTGGCTTGGATTGATGCATTAAGTTTCATTGTTATTGTTTGGGGTGAATGGTAGGTCGTTGCCATTGATGAGTTAAGTTTCATTGTTATTGTTGAGGTAGGTTTTGCGACCCTCACCCTCAAGCGAAAAATTATCAGAAGAATAGTTTATTATTTTGAGAATAATTTTTCAAGATAAATTTGAAATTGGAGTGGTCGCAAGTGCAGAACACGTCTCGTGCTTATGTAGTTATGGAAGTGCAGTTTTATATTTACATTAATATCTTAATTATTTTACTTATTTCATTTACTATATTATATTTCTTAAGGCTATTATTGTGGAGTTTTTTATGTTCTTCTTTAATGTCTACTATTGTGTTTACATTATTTGTTTCAACTATTTTATACGGTCCATGGTAGGGACTTTGTAAATTTTTCTTACTTTCTAGTTTTACAAATACTAAGTCTCCTATTTTAAAATCTGAAATATTTTTATTTTTATCGTATTCTAATTTTCTTTTACTTTTTACATTGTCAATAATTGAATGAGTTTGGTAATTGCGTACTTAAGTCTAGTTTTTATTTCATTTACATAGTTTTCTAAATTATATATTTTTGTATTAGTATTTATTACGTCATTAGGTAAATAACATAGTTTTCCGAATATTAATTCGTATGGTGTATAATTAGTGTCAATATGTGGTGTAGTGTCATATGAAAATGTGTAATATGGAATCCAAATATCATTGAGAACTCTATGGTTTCTTTCTATAGAACCTATGCTTTGATGATGATAAGGTGCTGAATAAACTTGTTTTATTTTTCACAATTCGCATATATTTTTCATTAAGATAAATTGTTCTACTAATGTTTTGGTTATGGCTTTTGCGTCTTTACTTTCGATAGGGTGTGCAACAACATATTTGGTGAGTTCACATTGCATTGTCAATATATATCTATATCCGTTTGATATTCTAAGAGGTCCTACTGTATCGATCTGTATGGTTTCAAAACTAGTTGTAGGCGTATCAGTTATAGTAATTTTTTCTTTAATGTGTCTCGTTTGTTTGTTTTTTGTACATAGTTCACAAGTGTTTATAAATTTCTTTACCGTATTTGTCTCATATTTTTCCATACGTATTTTTGCTTGAGTTTAATTATAGTTTTTCGAATACCTAAATGTCCTCCATGTGGTGTGTTGTGGTAATCTTCTATTATATTATATTAAATTGGAACCACCGTTACGTCTCTACTATGATTAAAGAAATAAATCAAAGAAAAAATAAAAACACCCTTATTGACGTTACTCGATATATATAAAATTTTTTTATTTAAAATTTGATTAAAAAGTTTTATATGCGATATGCGCATTTCGGTCACTAACCATCATTAGTCGCGTTTTTTCTTAGACTAAATTAATTTGACACTGATAACGAAAAGATGATAGAGTTATCAGTTATCATTATAAATAAAATAGGCTCGATGTTATAGGTCCGTCTTCGTTGTTCATCAGGTTTTCCTTTTGGGATATGTACCTATAGGCTCTCGTATGCGTCTAATCTGCTGCTGTTGTTCAACTGCTTCAATAGCTTTAAACTATCCGATCTTATAAGATGGTCTCTTTCTATTGCGTGTGCTGCTACCGCTGATTTGTTAGGCCGATTATATTTTATGTGGGAGATGTGCTCTTTATAACGTTGCGAAATTCGTCTCTTAGTTTGACCTATGTATTTATTGTTGCAGTGGGAGCAAGCCATTTGGTATATTCCTGGTTTTTCGTTTACTGGAGTTTTGTCTTTGTTGCTTGGTAAAATCATTTTCAATTTTCTCTCATTCGTGTAAACCAAGTCCATATTATGTTTTTTGAAAATAGTTTTTAATTTGTCAGTGACACCGGGATAGTAATTTATTTTTACTCTTCTTAATTCTTCTCTGTTTTCTCCTTTAATAGAGAAGAAAGTTGATCTTTGTTCTCTTCTTATTTTTCTCATATGTTTTGCTATCATTGTTTCTACAATGGTTTCTTGATATCCGTTGATTATTGCCGTTTTTTTGATGTATTCAAGTCCCTCCATGTAGTCTTTGGCATTTAAAGGTAGTTTGCATAATCTGTATGTCATGCTGTTGTAGGCTGCGATTTTGCGCTGAAAGGGGGTGAAGGAGTCTCTGGTGATATATAGTTGTGTGTGGGTTGGTTTTCTGTACACTGCTACGTTCACTGTAGTTCCGTTCCTTTTTAGAAGGAGGTCGAGGAAAGGTAAACAATTGTCTTTCTCTATATCGACTGTGAACTTTATGCTGTTGTATGTTTCATTCAAATAGCCTAAAGTTACGTTCAGTTTGTCCCTTTCGATCACTGCGAATACATCATCTACGTACCTATGCCATGTTGTTGGTATCTTTCCTTCTTCTCTAAGCCTAGTTTCAAAAATTCCCATGAACAAATTCGCTATGAAAGCGGATAGTGGATTTCCCATGCTTGTCCCATCTGTTGATTTGTAGAATTTTCCATTAAACTGGAACTCCGTTGATGACATGCATATATGAAGGCTGATAAAGGAAACGCTATAGTATTTGTATTTGTATTTGTATTTGTATTTGTATAGGAATAATAATTACATGATACAGTAAGATTAAATCTTTTAATAGTATCTAAATAAGCTTACCAAGGGTCTAAAAACTAACAATACTAAGAATTATAATACATAAGTATTTTAGTGGATAGATGTAGATATATAAGAAAAAAAAAAAGAAAAAAAAAAAAATTTTAAAAGAATACTAATATTTTAAAAATCAATTTCGAGTTAAGGTATTAACGAAAAACTTTAATAATTATATGAGCTTTAAAATAAATCCGTTAATTCTGAGCTGTTAAGTAAAAGAATATCCTTTTTCTAAAAATAGCTGGTGAGGCAATTCTTTGCAATTCAAATGGGAGTCCATTCCACACCCGAATTGAAGTTATAAAAAAGATCGTTCAGCAATGGTATGTACAAAACGAGGCAGAATCAATCGAAGTCCTCTTTGGGACTGGCCAAATTGAATTATTTCCCTCAAATACTCTGGACACCTTCCATGGATTATATTGTGAAGAAACACTGTATTACGAAACGTCAAATATTTCTCTAAGCTCAGCCCCATCAACGAAGAATGTAAAGTCGAAACACTTTCATATCTAGGGATATTATAAATGAAGCGTAAGCAATCATTAAACGCAACGTTCAATTTACGTTTACATTCATAGTCCAAAGCAGGGTATACGGCACAATTAAAAGTAAAAAGGGCAGAACAAGACTTTTTACAAGATGCCTTTTCATTACAGGGTCTAAAAATAGTGAAGAAGATCTTAAAGTTCGAAGACCAAAGTAAATTCGCCTTATGGATTCGGATATAGCATCACAGCAGCTCAGTTTGTTATTAATAAGAAAACCTAAGTACTTAACTTTACGAACATAGTCAATAATCTGCGAATTTAAAACAATTCTAGGAAGTTCTACAAGATCAACTTCACTTCTTGAGCAAACCATACTTATTGATTTAGACGGATTAAGTTGTAGTTTATTTGAGTCAGCCCAGTTTTGTATGTTAAGCAAGTCTTCATTAATCCGAGCAACACAGTCATCCATCAAACCAAGTTCACGAAAAAGATACAATAAAACATCATCAGCATACATGTGTACAAGACAAATTTGAACAACATCTGGGAGATCATTTATAAACAACGAAAAAAGAAGTGGTCCAAGAACAGATCCTTGCGGAACACCGCAGTTAACAATATATGGACTTGAAGTACCTTGATCTGTTGTAATTGTTTGAAGCCTGTTCGCAAGGTAGTTACACAAAAGCTTAAGAGCAGTCCTTGAAAAATTGAATTTATTACTTAATTTAGAAATCAAAATTAGATGGTCAATACAGTCAAAGGCTTTTGAAAAGTCTAAAAGGACCATAGCACCAAACTGATTTCTGTCAAGAGCAGCGCGGAAATCTGATGTTACTTTAACAACTGCTGACTCACAACTGTGTTTGTTCCGAAATCCAGACTGCCATTTAGATAGCATGTTTCCTGATTGAATAAAGTCAAGAACTTGATCAGCCATCAATCGTTCAAAAACTTTACCAAAAAAAGGCAACAAGCTAATTGGCCTCAAGTCAGAAGGTTCAGAAGAATTATTTTTTTTCGGAATGGGTATAATTTTTGCGTTTTTCCATGGTGCAGGAAACTCACTACTATAAATACATGTATTAAAAATGTGTTTCAAAGGCGGGAGAACAAAAGGTAAAATTAAACGTATAAATTTCGGCGAAATATTATCGGAACCAGTTGCATTGGATTTAATTGACTTTATAGCATGTATTACTTCACTTTCATCAACACAGTTAAATGAAAATAAGCCTTCATCATTAAGAGGAACAGTTAAAGGCAAACCCGTGTTAAGGATAGGTGGAGCATAAAATGCCTTCATTTTCTGAGGACTTATTGGACATGACGTATTCTTATCAGCAATAACACCAATATCTTTCAGATTTTTCCAAAGCACTTTGGAACTAAAGGAAATATCAAGTTTTTGAAGGAAAAATGTCTTTTTACATGAGCGTATAAGAGCAGTTACTTTATTGCGAGCAAAAATATATTGGTGTTTATTGTACTGCGAAGGGTTTCTTTCAAATTTCTTAAAAAATAGTTCTCTTTCTCTAATTTGTGCTTCAATGTCATTACTGTACCAAGGACAGGCCTTATGTCTTTTAACCTGCTTAGTGATAAGCGGAACATAAGCATCAAAAAGTCTCTCCAACAGGCTATTAAAAAGTAAAACTTTACTGTTAACATCAACTGTGTATAGTATATCATTCCAGTAGTTGTTTCCAACATTTTTTAGTAAATCTGCACTGTTCAAATGGCGGAAAGATCGATAGCTAAATGTTTTTGGAGCCAGTATGTTTCTTACATCAAACTGAAACGAACAAAAAATTATATCGTGAATAAAGTCTGAAGTTGGTCTGATTTGGTCATTGCACAAAACTTTAAGCTTTGAGGTAGTCAGAAACATGTCAATAAGTGATGGATTCAACACTGATTGAAAACATGTTGACCAAACTTGATTTACAACATCTAAGCCCAATTTATCACAAAAATAGTGAAAGAGACGTGTTGTAGTATTGTTAACAAATTGATTGACATTAAAATCCCCCCCAACTAAGATATCAGAATACTTTGAATTCAGACGGAGCAGAGTTTCTTCAAATTCATGTAAGTTCGCCTCTTTGAAAGTGCAAGGTGGGCAGTACACCACCACCAAAAGGCATTTCTCAGTACCATTATAAATTTCAATGCATACGAATTCAACTTGCGATTTATTTGATGAATAAATAATTTTCGAAGATATATTATCACTAACGTACATGCACACCCCTCCCCCACGAGAGCCACGATCATTTCTATAAAGTTTAAACCCAGGGAAACCAACTAATTGGGAAGAAACACTTTCATTCAGCCATGATTCCGACACCATTATAACATCCATATTAGAGCTACTTAACATTTGAAGGAGGACAGTGTACTTAGAGCGAATACTTCCAGCATTAAGGTGACAAACATTGAGACCGTCATACGCATTGCACAGAACATTGCAAATAGATCTTACATTATCAGGATTTGTACCAAACATAATTTCATTAAATAATTTGATCAATCCCACTCAGCGTTCAAAGAAGAAGTTCTAAAATACTTGATACTCGAAATAGAAAATAAATTAATTAAAAAGTAATAAAAATAGTGAAAATTTAAGTATTTAAATAAGAAAATATATGAATATATATATATATATAATGTACTAATAAATTAGAGTAGAAAATCAATGAAAATAAGAAAATAATAATCATAAAATATTAATTTCAAAAACTTAAAACACATTATGTGGTAATCAGCATCATATCAATAAATTCAAAAAACTCAAAAGTAAATTCATGGATTTTTACCGATCATTATAAAACAAAATAATTAAAGGTATTAAAAGGAAAGATATGATTATTTACATTAACATACTTGGTAAGCTTTCAGTATATATGTATATAACTATTATAAACCGTCAACATTGCCTGCAGCAATGTTTCCAGCAACACCTTCACTAGCAGCAACCTCAGCAACAACAGCAACAATACCATCTTCATCAGCAATATCATTAACATTGTGTACAGCATCTTCCTGAATGTTAACATCCACACTTCGGCCACATCCCGGGCCAACACCCACCTCATCACCATCGTCTGCGTTTTCATCAAATTTAGATAATTGAGCTTCTCTTAAAACACTATCATCAGTTTGTAGAGCGAAGGTTGTTTGTAATTGAGACATACTTGTAACACAAATTGGCTTCTTATCCGCATCCACTCTGACGTAGACTCGCCCATACCTGGTAAACACAGAATGAAGGAGCTTACTCTTACGGAGATCATTGGCCTTTCGAAAAAGAGCATGATTTTGTTTTGTTAGACTTTCATAAACTCTAACAAATTTATTGCTGTTCACAAAACCAAGGTCATGTAGAGTAACCAAACGGGAATTTGTTTTGTAATATTCATTTACTTTCTTCAGTACATAATTTTTTTCATTTGCGTGCGGGAGTCTAACAATGATCGCGCTGGTAGATATATTGTTTTTCGGGTTAGTGCGCAGCATGTAGTTCGGCCTAATCAAAGGCAAACTGATTGCTGTGCAAAATTTGTTAAAGATCTCGTAAAGGTTTTCATTTTGACGAACGGGTATTCCATGCAGAACAAGATCCCCTGCAATGTTTTTTCTAGCCAAAGCGTCAATCTGTGATTTCAGTTGTGTGTTGTCATTATCAAGGGTCTGTGCCTTAAACAGGGTAATTCATCTCCTAGTGAATCGATTTCGCGGCAGCGGTTTTCAAAGCTTGCAAGCTTGGTTTCACAGTTGAAAATTAAGTTGTTAATAGAGCCATATCTGTCACTAAAATCCTTCTCAAGTGATTTAATACGTATATCAAAGTTAGTTTCAATTTCATTAAAGCGTTCATTGAAAGTTTGTGTAATGTCATTTAATTCTTTCCTTAGCGTTGACAGGATAGTGTCAGTCAATGTTTTGGTTAGATTGTTCAATCGACTCTCGATTTTTTCCCAAAAAGTTGACGAAGAAGGAGCTGCTAAAGGAGAGCTCAGAGTGGAGACATCAGCAAGTTTGGAACGTAATTTCCTTTTTCCATCTTTAAGGTTAGAATTTGACATATTTTCACTTTTCCAATGAATTTATTTTTTTAACTTAAATTTCAATAAAATAGTGTTTGCAAACAAATTGAAATAAACTTTGAAAGAAAAAGAAAAAAAAATGAATGAATAAAACTAGTTCTGACAATTAATATTGATTTTTACTACGAATTGAATGAATTTAATGTGGAGCTAACTACAACCACAACACTAAGCTTGACATGTGATAACCAAGTTATAATGAAAATTGACGAGTATGTGCGCAGAGTGGAACAAACTATTGAAAAAGGAAAATACCAAGAACTGAACAAAAACCCACTTAACAAAATGATAGCGAGAGTCGACAAAGTTTTAAAAAAAAGTAAATAACAAGTTCGAAAACTTAAAATGGAAATTGAAAATATCATGCCCGCAAGTACCAAAATTCTATTGTTTACCTAAAATACATAAAAATGGCGAAGATATGAGACTAATTTCCTCTAACATAAACGCTCCGACAGAGAATCTGGCTAAATGGTTAATCAAAAGACTTAATACCCTCACTCCACCGAAAGGTTTGTACGTACAAAACTTATTAGAGTTCACAGAGAAAATTAAAAACATTGAACTTAAGCAGAACGAATTAATGGTATCATTCGATGTCACAGCTTTATACCCAAATATCCCAATACAAGAAGCTATGAAAGAGCTTAAAAATTGGCTTAATGAATGCAACTTATGCGAAGAAGAAAAAGAAATTTACTACGAAGTAGCAGACGTATGCATGTCATCAACGGAGTTCCAGTTTAATGGAAAATTCTACAAATCAACAGATGGGACAAGCATGGGAAATCCACTATCCGCTTTCATAGCGAATTTGTTCATGGGAATTTTTGAAACTAGGCTTAGAGAAGAAGGAAAGATACCAACAATATGGCATAGGTACGTAGATGATGTATTCGCAGTGATCGAAAGGGACAAACTGAACGTAACTTTAGGCTATTTGAATGAAACATACAACAGCATAAAGTTCACAGTCGATATAGAGAAAGACAATTGTTTACCTTTCCTCGACCTCCTTCTAAAAAGGAACGGAACTACAGTGAACGTAGCAGTGTACAGAAAACCAACCCACACACAACTATATATCACCAGAGACTCCTTCACCCCCTTTCAGCGCAAAATCGCAGCCTACAACAGCATGACGTACAGATTATGCAAACTACCTTTAAATGCCAAAGACTACATGGAGGGACTTGAATACATCAAAAAAACGGCAATAATCAACGGATATCAAGAAACCATTGTAGAAACAATGATAGCAAAACATATGAGAAAAATAAGAAGAGAACAAAGATCAACTTTCTTCTCTATTAAAGGAGAAAACAGAGAAGAATTAAGAAGAGTAAAAATAAATTACTATCCCGGTGTCACTGACAAATTAAAAACTATTTTCAAAAAACATAATATGGACTTGGTTTACACGAATGAGAGAAAATTGAAAATGATTTTACCAAGCAACAAAGACAAAACTCCAGTAAACGAAAAACCAGGAATATACCAAATGGCTTGCTCCCACTGCAACAATAAATACATAGGTCAAACTAAGAGACGAATCTCGCAAAGTTATAAAGAGCACATCTCCCACATAAAATATAATCGGCCTAACAAATCAGCGGTAGCAGCACACGCAATAGAAAGAGACCATCTTATAAGTTCGGATGGTTTAAAGCTATTGAAACAGGTGAACGACAGCAGCAGATTAGACGCATACGAGAGCCTATACATATCCCAAAAGGAAAACCTGATGAAAAACGAAAACGGACCTATAACATCGAGCCTATTTTATTTATCATGATAACTGATAACTCTATCATCTTTTTGTTATCAGTTTCAAATTAATTTATTCTAAGAAAAAACGCGACTGAGGATGGTTAGTGACCGAAATGCGCATATCGCATATAAAACTTTTTAATTACATTTTAAATAAAAACATTTTATATACATATATCGACTAACGTCAATAAGGGTGTTTTTATTTTTTCTTTGATTTATTTCTTTAATAACTTCTATTATGTTTAATTGTTCTTCATTTGTAATTATTCTTTGAGGGGGTTTATATACCTATAAGTATTTTCGTGGGCGAGTGTTTATCATCTGGTTGCAACCTATTATAAATATCTTTTAATTTTTCTTTTTCAATATATATGAATATTAAATCTTCTTCACTAAGCGCTATTTCTTTTATGGGTACCCTTTTTAAAACTGATACGAGCTTCTCCAGGGTCGAAACGTGTTTCGCTGGATTATCGCTGCATCTCACAATAATTTCAATTTTATTCATCTCAATACTAGTATCATTTTTTATTTTATTACAACTCGCTATTTCAAATCCTAATTTTTTCATATTTCTGACGTCAGTTATGGGTATACAGTCCCACATATGAAGGTAGCTAGTCTTCTGCTGAGACGTGTAGTTCTCCTCTATATTATTATTTTTATGGGCAATGTTTTTTGCCATACCCCTTGTTATTGCCATGATCCGCTCCTTGGAGTCGCAATCACTTTGGAAATTATTATTATCATTATTTACCAACATGGATTTTAAAATGTCACTGTCAATTTTAATTCTTGAGAGTGCATCTGCATTCGTTGCTGAACCTTGTTTGTAGATTATCTCAAAATCATAATCTGATAAGTCTATTCTAATTCTCGTTAATTTTGAAGATGGATTTTTATGTGAAAATAGTGAGACTAACGGTCTATGGTCAGTTACAACTATAAATTTTCTTCCGTAGAGATAAGGTCGGAAAAAAATTATACCCCAATGGATAGCCAATAATTCTTTTTCTATAATCGGTTTATTTATGTCATGTTTTTGTAAAGCTTTGCTCGCAGAAGATATTGGCAAGTCATGTCTATTTCACCTTGTTAGAGTTTTGCGACTTATGCAAAATCTGATGCATCAGTGGTGAGTATGAAAGGTTTATAAAAATTTGGGTACTGTAAAATTGGTGGGCTAACTAATTTCTGTTTTAAATCTTTAAAAGCTGTGTCACATTCGTTTGACCAAATGAAAGGTTGATTCTTTTTAAGAAGAGAATTTAGACTTTTTGCGATTTCAGCAAAATTGGGAATAAATCGTCTATAATAGTTACAGAAAGCAACGAACCGTCTTACTTCGTCTGCATTTGTTGGTATGGGATAGTTTTCTATTGTTTTATATTTGAAAGGGTCGGTTTGTATGCCTTTGCTTGTTATCAGGTGTCCTAAATATATTTCTTCAGATTTTAGGAAATGACACTTGCTGGCATTCAATTTGAGGTTGTATTTTCGTAATCGTTCGAAAACGTTGATTAAGTTCTGGTAGTGGTGCTGTATACTACATCCAAAGATAATAATATCGTCTACATATAAGAATGCTTCTGATTCTAGACCACTAAGTGCTATTGTTAGCATTCTGTGGAAACTATTTGAAGATATTTTGAGTCCAAAAGATAGTCTTTTGAATTAGTAGTGTCCGTCTGGTGTTGAGAATGCAGTGATAGGTCTTGATTCACGTTCTAAAGGTATTTGGTGAAACGAACTAGTCATGTCAAGAGTGGAAAAACATTTTGCTCTACCTAGTCTATCGAGAACATCTTCTATTCTTGCCAATGGAAACTTATCATTTACTATCTTGTCGTTTAATTTACGGAAATCTATTACTAGTCGCCATTTTTGGAACGAAGTTCCTTATCGCGCGTTGTGAAAGGGGGCTAGACGGAAAAAACTCTTACCAAAAGTTGTCACGACACTTTTTGCTATAGTTAGCTATTGTAAGCTGTGCGGCGTGCGCATGTTTCTCTGTCTGTCTCTCTCTCTCTCTCTCTCTCTTATAGAAAGCAAGCCAGATATTTTCATTTCTATTTCGCATTGAACAGTCTGGTGTCTTGACGATTATTTTTGTTGAGTATATACAGGATTTTTGTACATAATAAATCCTACTATATAATATTATAAATGTGAAAGTTACGATGTCTGGATGTTTGGATGACACGCAATAGAAAGAGACCATCTTATAAGTTCGGATGGTTTAAAGCTATTGAAACAGGTGAACGACAGCAGCAGATTAGACGCATACGAGAGCCTATACATATCCCAAAAGGAAAACCTGATGAAAAACGAAAACGGACCTATAACATCGAGCCTATTTTATTTATCATGATAACTGATAACTCTATCATCTTTTTGTTATCAGTTTCAAATTAATTTATTCTAAGAAAAAACGCGACTGAGGATGGTTAGTGACCGAAATGCGCATATCGCATATAAAACTTTTTAATTACATTTTAAATAAAAACATTTTATATACATATATCGACTAACGTCAATAAGGGTGTTTTTATTTTTTCTTTGATTTATTTCTTTAATAACTTCTATTATGTTTAATTGTTCTTCATTTGTAATTATTCTTTGAGGGGGTTTATATACCTATAAGTATTTTCGTGGGCGAGTGTTTATCATCTGGTTGCAACCTATTATAAATATCTTTTAATTTTTCTTTTTCAATATATATGAATATTAAATCTTCTTCACTAAGCGCTATTTCTTTTATGGGTACCCTTTTTAAAACTGATACGAGCTTCTCCAGGGTCGAAACGTGTTTCGCTGGATTATCGCTGCATCTCACAATAATTTCAATTTTATTCATCTCAATACTAGTATCATTTTTTATTTTATTACAACTCGCTATTTCAAATCCTAATTTTTTCATATTTCTGACGTCAGTTATGGGTATACAGTCCCACATATGAAGGTAGCTAGTCTTCTGCTGAGACGTGTAGTTCTCCTCTATATTATTATTTTTATGGGCAATGTTTTTTGCCATACCCCTTGTTATTGCCATGATCCGCTCCTTGGAGTCGCAATCACTTTGGAAATTATTATTATCATTATTTACCAACATGGATTTTAAAATGTCACTGTCAATTTTAATTCTTGAGAGTGCATCTGCATTCGTTGCTGAACCTTGTTTGTAGATTATCTCAAAATCATAATCTGATAAGTCTATTCTAATTCTCGTTAATTTTGAAGATGGATTTTTATGTGAAAATAGTGAGACTAACGGTCTATGGTCAGTTACAACTATAAATTTTCTTCCGTAGAGATAAGGTCGGAAAAAAATTATACCCCAATGGATAGCCAATAATTCTTTTTCTATAATCGGTTTATTTATGTCATGTTTTTGTAAAGCTTTGCTCGCAGAAGATATTGGCAAGTCATGTCTATTTCACCTTGTTAGAGTTTTGCGACTTATGCAAAATCTGATGCATCAGTGGTGAGTATGAAAGGTTTATCAAAATTTGGGTACTGTAAAATTGGTGGGCTAACTAATTTCTGTTTTAAATCTTTAAAAGCTGTGTCACATTCGTTTGACCAAATGAAAGGTTGATTCTTTTTAAGAAGAGAATTTAGACTTTTTGCGATTTCAGCAAAATTGGGAATAAATCGTCTATAATAGTTACAGAAAGCAACGAACCGTCTTACTTCGTCTGCATTTGTTGGTATGGGATAGTTTTCTATTGTTTTATATTTGAAAGGGTCGGTTTGTATGCCTTTGCTTGTTATCAGGTGTCCTAAATATATTTCTTCAGATTTTAGGAAATGACACTTGCTGGCATTCAATTTGAGGTTGTATTTTCGTAATCGTTCGAAAACGTTGATTAAGTTCTGGTAGTGGTGCTGTATACTACATCCAAAGATAATAATATCGTCTACATATAAGAATGCTTCTGATTCTAGACCACTAAGTGCTATTGTTAGCATTCTGTGGAAACTATTTGAAGATATTTTGAGTCCAAAAGATAGTCTTTTGAATTAGTAGTGTCCGTCTGGTGTTGAGAATGCAGTGATAGGTCTTGATTCACGTTCTAAAGGTATTTGGTGAAACGAACTAGTCATGTCAAGAGTGGAAAAACATTTTGCTCTACCTAGTCTATCGAGAACATCTTCTATTCTTGCCAATGGAAACTTATCATTTACTATCTTGTCGTTTAATTTACGGAAATCTATTACTAGTCGCCATTTTTGGAACGAAGTTCCTTATCGCGCGTTGTGAAAGGGGGCTAGACGGAAAAAACTCTTACCAAAAGTAGTTGTCACGACACTTTTTGCTATAGTTAGCTATTGTAAGCTGTGCGGCGTGCGCATGTTTCTCTGTCTGTCTCTCTCTCTCTCTCTCTCTCTTATAGAAAGCAAGCCAGATATTTTCATTTCTATTTCGCATTGAACAGTCTGGTGTCTTGACGATTATTTTTGTTGAGTATATACAGGTTTTTTGTACATAATAAATCCTACTATATAATATTATAAATGTGAAAGTTACGATGTCTGGATGTTTGGATGTTTGTTGCTGACTAACGCCAGAATGGCTAAACGGATCTGGATAAAATTTGGCACATGGAGCTAATAGTCTGAAATAGCAGATAGGCTATTTTTTATCCCGGCAAAATGTATGGTTCCCGTGGGATAGATTTGTTTTAATTTTTGAAATTACACCAGAATGGATGAACGGATCCGAATGAAATTTAGCAAAGAGATAGATTATAGTCTGGAATAGCATATTGGCTACTTTTTATCCCGGTAAAATTGATGGTTCCCGTGGCATAGATTTGTTTTAATTTTTAAAATCACACAAGAATGGCTGAACGGATCTGAATGAAATTCAGTACAGAAATAGATTATAGTCTGGAATAGCATATTGGCTACTTTTTATCCCGGTAGAATGTATGGTTCCCGTGGGATAGATTTGTTTTTATTTTTGAAATCACACCAGAATGGCTGAACGGATCTGAATTAAATTTAGCACAGAGAGAGATTATAGTCTGGAATAGCACATCACATAGGTTTCTTTTTATCACGGTTTAATGTAGGTATGGAATTATAAAGCTATAAAAAAAGAAGAAGCTAGATTACGATAGACGACTCCTCAAGCTACAGTCTACTTCTTGATCATCTGAAACTCGAGCGAAGCCGCGGGTAAAGGCTTGTAATAAATATTATTATAACTTAAAAAAATAAAATTTTATTACAATTCCTTCACTAGTTAAAAGGAACTTTGTTCCATCCGGGTGTCCCTTGACACCTCTCAACTTTTTTTTTTTTATTTTCTTCGGTTTTCTTAGGTACTAAAAGCAATGGTGAATTGTAAGGACTAACTGAATGCTCTATAATGTCATCGTCAAGCAGTTCAGCTACTTGCTTTTTTATTTCAAAATTTTGTGTATGTGGTAGTCTGTAGTTTTTTATGTAAACTGGGGCCTCGTTCGTAATATTTAGTCTTTGTGTGTAAAAATTATTAGTTGTAAGGGGTTCATCTTTGAGATGAAAAATGTCTTGGTATTTTTCGCATATTTGTTGCAGTGTTGTTTTTGTATTTGTGTCAGTTTGATCAATTTTTATTTCTTCTAATAATTTTTTGTATCGTACCTAGTCTTTGTTTTAAGTATTGTGTAGTTATCTTATCTCTCTATTTTGGGTTCTATATTGTTAATTAATACCTCAAAGTCGTTTAAGTTTAGTAATTTTATATGACATCTACCTTTTGCAGGTATAATTGAGTTTGCTACAAAAACTCCAGTTTCTATTTCGTTATTTAAAATAACACCGTCTTCGTTTACTGTTAAATTAATTGGACATATTATTTCTGTTCTTGGTGGTATTTTGAATATTTTTGTAGTTTTGTAATCATAGGCTGAACGATTTAATTTTCTTCTATAATTGTAGTAATTGTATATGTTTCGTAATCTATTTTACACATGTACTTCAAAAGGAAATCTTAACCTAAAATACCATCTGTCGTGATTGGAAAATTAGTTTCGACTATATGGAAAGTATGAGATATTGTGTTGTTTGAAAACTTTAGATTTAATTCTTTTGTGCCTAGAGACAAAATTTCTTCTTCTGATATACCCGTGAGTCTGCATCTTTCATTTGCAAGGTTTGCGGTGTCTATGTTGTCTTCTTTATAACGGGTGATTTTTTAGCTGGTTTGGTTTTGGCAACACTGGTTTTGACAGCTGACGTGTGTTTAGTACCTTGTGTCACTGTCAAACAGCTTCAGTTTGGTTTGCAATTTAACCATGGATCGTCTTACAAATGAACAACGCTTGCAAATTATTGAATTTTACTATCAAAACTCGTGCTCGGTTCGAAATGTTCATCTGGCCGAGGATCCGCTTTTTTATCGAAAAATTGTGTTCAGCGATGAGGCTCATTTTTGGTTGAATGGGCACGTAAATAAGCAAAATTGCCGCATTTGGAGTGAAGATCAGCCAGAAGCATTGCAACAGCTACCAATGCATCCCGAAAAAGCCACTGTTTGGTGCGGTTTATGGGCCGGCGGCATTATTGGGCCATATTTCTTCAAAGATGATGCGAATCGCAGCGTTACTGTCAATGGTGAACGCTACCGAGCGATGATAACAAACTTTTTTTTGCCCGAAATGGAAGTTCTTGACTTGCATGATATGTGGTTTCAACAAGACGGTGCCACATGCCACACAGCACGCGAAACAATGGCGCAATTGCGAGGCGAGTTTGGTGAACAGTTAATTTCACGTTTCGGGCCGGTCAATTGGCCGCCTAGATCGTGCGATTTGACACCATTAGACTATTTTTTGTGAGGGTATGTCAAGGCTAATGTCTATAGGGACAAGCCCGCTTCGATTGACGCACTGGAAGCCAACATCCATGCATTCATTCGTGAGATACCGGCCGATATGTGTGAAAGAGTATGCCAAAATTGGACTCAGCGGATGGGCTACCTGAGACACAGCCGCGGTCAACATTTGCATGAAATTATCTTTAAACATTAAATTGCAAGGTTCAAACTATCGATTCAAATAAATATTGCATTCATTTTTTCGAATTTTTTGTGTTTTTTTAAAAAAAAAAGTTCTAAACCTCTTAAAAAATCACCCGTTATATGGATATGTCTGCGCCTGTATCTATGAGGAATGTTTGATTTAGGTTTAATTTAGGTATGTATATAGATACGCAGTTTGTTATGTTGTTTGAAATATTTAGCACTATTGATTTTGGTATCCCGGATAATTGATGTCTGCGATTTCCGGGCCATCCACGTTTCCCTGGTTGTTCAGAACGTTAATTCTTCTGTTATTTGTCATCCTGTTGTAAGTATTTTGGTTCCGGTTTTTATAATTTGGTCTTCGTTGTTGGTTGTTGAAATTGTTATTTTGGTAGTTACATTGTTGGTAGTTGTTGTGAGACCTATAATTGTTGTTCCATTGTTGTTGTTGATTTTGGAAATGTTGTCTGTTGTTGTGTTAGGTCGGTGGACGAAGACTCTGAAGATCAAGTTTTGGACGATGAAGGCACTGCTCTACGCGATGTAGGTCGTCAAGCAGCCATACGAATGGTCGCCGAAAATTCTTCGTACATACAAAATGTAGTTTCTGCTTCCATCGAACTTCATCGTGTCGATGAACGTAGGTTCATCCAAGAACAACTGGCACTTAGCCAGAAGGCTCTTCTCGAGCAAGTTGCTAAATTGCTCAAAGTAAATGGCAAGAAACCTGAGCTTCCGTCCACTTCAAAAGGCCATCAGCCTAGAACGAATATTGCACTTCATGGACCCCAGGGTCGTCCGAGTGTCGCACCACAGAAAACTGTAGCGCGAGACATTACCGTTTCGTTACCGAAAACTCAAGCGCCAGGTCATCCCGACCTTGTTGATTTACCGACGCCAACGTATGATCCGATACCGCATAGGCCCTCGGAACATGTTGTTCCTCAGGCAGCTATGGAAAAAGGAGCTAGCGTTGATGACTTCTTAAAACAGTTAAGCGAACTTAATTTCAATACTCAACCTTCTTCATCGCCAATCCGACAAACTCCGTCCAACTCCAATTCCAATTTGAGGTAACCTCAAAACCACAAATGGGGAATCAAGTTTGATGTCAAAGGCGTGTCTATCGACGATTTTCTTTTTCGGTTAGACCGAATAAGATCCAGTTATGGAGTAACGTGGGATGAAGTAGTGGGAAATTTTCACCACTTTGTGGGAGGCAATGCTGAGTCTTGGTACTGGATATACGTTAAGAGTAATCCAGATGCACCTTGGAGGGCTCTCAAATCGGCTTTAATCGAACAGTTCCGAAGCCTTGAGACCGACTCAGAATTGTCTCGTAAGATTGCTGACAGGAAGCAACTGCCCGGAGAGTAGTTTTCAGACTTCTACGATGCTTTGATGCTTCTTAACAGTCGTTTGCGTGTTCCAAAGTCGGAAAAAGGAACTTATCGAAACTATCAATCTCAATGTTCGACGTAAAATGGGAGAGTTACTTATTATGTACAGTACCCATAACCTTAGGTAGTTGGCCTATATATGTCGCTTGATAGAGAAGTCCCTTGACCGATCGGAGAGCACGCGTGGCCCTTTTGTGCCAAACACGCAACGACCACCCGCAAGACGTTATGTTAACGAAGTAAAAAACGAACTAAATATTGAATTGGCTGTTGCCACACCCAATCAGATTGAAGCGCTCAAACGGGATCCGAGCTTAAATATGTGCTGGAATTGCCAGGGCGTGGGTTACAAAACTATTATGAAGTCCGAAAACGCATAGTGACGTTTCCGGAGTTATCCAATCGCATTAGGCGCACAAGAGATCGTTTTATAGAGAAGAGAACCTTATATCGTAATATAGCTTCGACGACATTGGGCGATTCTGGTGATCCACGTCCCTATGTCACCGTCGAACTTTTGGGGGGCAAAGTATTAGGTCTACTAGATTTCGGGGCCAGTATTAGTTGCATAGGTAACGATGCTTTGAAATATCTATCCAGCAAAGGTGTCTCGCTCAAAACGATTCAATCAAGTGTGTCTACCGCGGATGTCAAAAAGCAAAAGATCTGCGGAATGATTACGACCGATGTTAAGTACAAGGGTGTCATTCACAAAATGAATTTTTATGTCGTTCCGACATTGGCACTGAAACTGTACTTAGGCGTAGATTTCTGGCAGAAATTCAAGATTGCACCGAACATCATTTCGGGATTGTCACTAGACGTGACAGATAAATGAAATGATATACTAGTCAACCAGGTTAAGCTGACTAGTGATGAGTCAGCCAAACTCGATCAAGTAGTTCGAAGTTTTCCTTCGTTCACTGCCAAAGGGTTGGGTAAGACGAGTTTGGTTGAACATTTTATAGATACAGGTGATGCCACTCCTATCAAACAGCGGTATTATCCTGTCTCTCCGGCGATTCAAACCCCAATGTATGCGGAATTGGATCGCATGCTTTCTTTGGGAGTAATCGAGGAAAGAACAAGCGCGTGGAGTTCCCCGGTTGTGCTGGTGCGCAAACCCGGTAAGAACCGCCTGTGCTTGGACTTTCGCAAGGTGAAAAGTGTGACCAAGATAGATGCGAGGCCAATTACGCATATAGAGGGGTTGCTGGCGCGCCTTTCGGAAACACGCTTTATTTCAAGCGTGGATCTGAAGGATGCGTTCTGGCAAATACCGCTGGAGAGGAGTTCTCGTGAGAAGACCGCTTTCACGGTACCGGGGCGTCCCCTGTATCGATTCATGGTGATGCCATTTGGTATCTGCAACGCTCCGCAAAGTTTAACTTACCTGATGAACTAGTAGTTCCATCGGAGTTGCGAGACCAGGTTTTCGTCTACCTAGACGACCTTTTGGTAGTGTCGAAGACATTCGACGATCACTTGAGAGTTTTAGGTATTGTTAGTCGACGTTTGAGTCATGCAGGACTCACCATCAACGTTGAGAAATCGAAGTTTTGTTTTAGCGAGCTTCAGTATCTCGGCTATAAGGTAGGACAAGGATGTCTGAAGGCGGATCCAGACAAAGTCGCCGCCATCATTGACTTCCCGGTGCCAACAACCACTCGCCAGGTGAGGCGATTCTTAGGAATGGCTGGTTGGTACCGGCGATTCGTCAAGGACTTCTCCACCTTGGCCGCACCCTTAACCGATACGCTGAAGAAAGGCAAAACATTCATTCTCAACGACGATGCGAAGGCGGCTTTCAATAATATCAAGCAGGCTCTAACGTCAGCACCTGTGTTGACTGATCCAGATTTTAATAAAGAATTTGTTATTTTATGCGATGCATCCGCGTCCGGTATCGGATGTGTTCTCTGCCAGCGGGATGAAGACGGGACTGAACGCCCGATCTATTACTTCTCCCAGAAGTTGAACGCTGCGCAGAGAAACTATTCGGTTACCGAACGCGAATGCCTCGCTGCGTTTTTGGGAATTCACAAGTTCCGTTCCTATGTGGAAGGATATCACTTCAAGGTAATAACCGATCACTCGTCATTGAAATGGTTGATGAGCCTGAAGGACCCTACTGGCAAACTGGCCAGGTGGAGTATGAGACTCCAAGGTTTCGATTTCGAGGTAGAGCACAGAAAGGGTACACTAAATGTGGTCCCTGACGCACTTTCAAGGGTGTATGAATTTGATGCCTTAACGGCAGAAAGCTACATGGCATGTATTGATCAAATCGAAACCGAGGAGGTGCTCCACATTGACCTGGAGGACCCTGCGTTCAAGTCAGAGGAGTACCTTCAGCTCATCACCCGTATCAAGGAGAAGCAGGAGCGATTACCCGATCTTAAAATTTCAGAGGGTTTCATTTATAAACGAACCAAACATTCGGTGGGAAATCCGTTGTTGGACGATCTCTCATGGAAGTTATCTTTGATTTCCCTGGCACATCGCCCACCAAGGGCTTCACACGGGGGAGTAGTTAAGACTATTTACAGGCTTAGGCAACAGTTTTATTGGCCAGGTTTATATTCGCAGGTCAAGCAATTTGTGGACCGATGCGAAACGTGCAAAACAACGAAAGCCTCCAATATGACTCTGCGTACCGAAATGGGGGAGAGCTATAAGGTAGAACGTCCATTTCAACACCTCTACGTGGATTTCCTGGGCCCCTATCCGAGATCAAGAAGCGGTAACGTACACATCGTCATAGTTGTAGACCAACTGACGAAATTCGTTTTTATAAGACCTCTTCGTAAAGCCACCGCAGTAAATGTTATTAATTTCCTCCGAGATGAAATTTTCTTAGTCTATGGAGTACCTGAGAGTATACTCTCGGACAATGGTTCACAGTTTTTGAGCCATGAATTCAAAGAATTGTTAAATAAGTTTGGAGTGAAGCATTATCGTACTGCCATCTATGCTCCACCATCTGACGCTAGCGAGAGGGTAAACAGCTCAATTTTGGCTGCGATTAGAGCATACGTGGACACACGACAGACTAATTGGGATGCCCATTTGTCGTCGATTAGCAGCGCGTTAAGAACCACCGTACATTCGACACTAACAATGTCCCCATATGAGGCTCTTTTCGGCCAAAGAATGATAGAGCATGGTGCGGATTATCGCCTGTTAAAAGATTTGGGTGGGTTGAACAACTGCGGATTAGATTGGTTGCCAAAGGTGGCCAAGATGAATATTTTACACACTTACTTAAAAACCGCACTCGAAAAGACACATGACGCCTATGAGAAGACTTACAATCTTCGTAGTCGCAAGGTGGACTTTAAAGTGGGAGATATTCTTTATAAGAGAAATATCGTATTGAGCGATGCCACTAAGCATTTTAATGCGTAATTGGGACTAAAGTTCGTCAAAGTCAAAGTAACACAAGTAATTGGGAACAATTTATTCGAAGTCGAGGACGAAAAAGGGTAAAGGAGAACGTCCCATACGAAAGATTTGAAAAGATGATGTTTTGTGATAGTAACAGATTAATTTGTGCCCGGCGCTCAGCTGTGCATGAGACTCTGTTTTCATAGTATTAAGTAATATAAAGTAATAATAAGTTATAAACCAGATTGAACATTTATATAGTTAAATGTTGGTCTAAGTGTCAGTTTTCATTTTTCTTATGTCTTTGTCAGGAGCAGGGCTCAAGACAAAACCATAAGCTGTGTAAGGAAAACTTTTCAAACAAATAAGTTTCTATTTATAAAGGTCCTATAATGATACACAACAACAAGAAAGTTAACAATTAAAAATAACTTGTATCATTATTAATTCGTTCTTCCATCGCCTTAGACTCACAAGAAGAACATATAAAATCCAAACCAGTAGGTAGGCACCTTAAAAAAATGTTGCTACATATGACAGTTTAATGAGCGCTGAACTCGTTCTCAAACTGCGCAATCAGCTGTCATCCACAGTCCACAACTAGAGAAAATCAACTTCTTATCGGGTGGACTGCAGCCATCATTTGTCTTTCCTACATAACCGCCAAGCAGACAACAAGTAACTTTATAAATCGTAGCAAGCCACAAGTTTGTAGTTTCAAGTATTAAGAATTTCTAAGGCAATCGGGACCACGAGCACTGAAAAATTAATCCCTGATTTACTAAGGAATCCGAAGCCCTTTTGCTGGCTAAAATAGCCCAAGGTTAAAATAGACATTTTGTCTTTCATCTGGTAATTTAATTTTGTAGGATTTTCTACAGGTTCGTCCAGAAAATTGAATTTTTCTCTACCAACCCGGTAAGATAGATTTTTGTTAGTTTTCCCTAATATTTCCGAGTTTTGCGTCCATTTTGTTATATTAAGTTAATTTCATATTGTAGGAAATTGAGGATTTGTGAGCTCCAATCAAAGTTCGAGAAGACGAGCCACTATTTATCCCCAAATAGACCAGGAATGCATGAGGACCACGATGCTCGTGGTCCACCAGCATTAAATTAAGACCATGCGAGCCAACGCGGGACCACACACAGTTCCAGAGATTGAGTACGTGCACATAAAATGTACCGACGAGGGAGCACCACAACAGTACAGACAATTTAATGTACCAACGCGGGAGCACCATTTTGATTTCCAACATAGAGGAATTTCTCCGCCCAGGAGAAACACCATCACAGAAACAACATTCAGCCAGGATTATGTACCTTATGTACTTCATCAACCATATTATAATAAAAATAAAGTAAATTCGCTGATATCACAGGTAACCCTTGCAGAATTTGTCTTTATATATATCTATGTGAAAGTGCTTCGCCGCCCAAAAAGGCGAACCAAAAGGAATATATAAGATTTACAAGAACCAACAACTCCTGAAAGTGCCCATCGAACAAAAAATAGCGTGCCACAACGATTACGATTTATACACACACATTGTGTGAGAATACGCTTCAGTTTCCTTGCGTATTCCTTGCTCCGACAAACAGGAGGAATTTTTACTATAGTTTGCATGAAATACATGTGCATACCTACCACGGCGAATCTACGAATTTCCTCAATTTTTGCTCCGACTAAAAGAATGTCAGTCCAGAATATTTTATCTGAAAGAAAAATAAAAGTGCAAGCATCCATTTGAAGAACGGCTGACGGTTAACGTCACGCCCAATCGCTCGACGACACAAAATCCTCGTTTTATATTGCATATGAGTTCAGAATACGCCAAATAATCCAACTCATAAATGCACCCACATTCAGTACAGTTAAACGACAGTTAATATATGTAATCAGTGTTTACATCTTTTTATCGGAACTCAATTCTGTCAGGCACGTACCAGTGCCCCAAAATTCTGCAAGGCTACATACAAAAAATACACGACATCACATCTACGCATCTATACATATATACATCTACGCATCTACGCTTGTCGAATCTGAAAATAAGAAAAGTGAAGTACCCAAACGCAGGTACAGATTTGATTTTTATTGTTGAAGCACATACGCATCATATTCTTGCGTACTCTTCGCCCGAACGGTTGTGCCTTTGCATGACCTACGACACCACAACACAAGTTGTCTACGATATACATCAGCATATACTTATACCCACTCACTCGTTGCAAAGCCAGCGGTATCGACGAACGCGAACACCAATCTGGGTTTGCTAAGGCTGCAATCGATATAGTGGAAAGGATACTTCGTCTCCGGCACATAGCACACAAATCTTGAAAGAGTTGTCGACGTAGTATGTAAGCTATATAGATAGGTATTATATATAATCTTTCAAGGGTCAAATACAAAGTAAAATAAGCAAGTCACACATACGTATATCCGAAACGTATCTGAAGTAAATCATAAACGATTTTGATGCACAATTTTAAGAAACTATTGTGGTTGTTATAAAGTAAAAGTCAACTGAACATACGACGAAACCAACAAGACAAATCCATCAGTAATCCCCCTCATTCATTTTATAATACATACCTTTTCATTACATTTCCTATATTTCATAACGTAACGATAAATTTAACTTTACAGCATATAGATATCGTCACCAGAGCTGCAGTGCACTACACTCGGATAGATGGTATTTGCATACAGTAACATTTTTAAATTTTTTTTTCCTTCTTTTGTTTTTATATATACATATATTGCTTTCATAACATATACATATTTACATACCTTTTCCCATTTCCCTTTCTGATCTGAGTGGTCTATCGCCGAACTGGAGATAACCACGGAATCCTAACAGTATAACCCGTGAGCGAACTGTTCACAAATTTTGTTTTGGGTTTTATTCTTCTCATTGGTATATTACACATGGATTGGTGAATTAAGTTCATTGAGTCAAAGTTTAAAGAGTAAATTTCTCTGAGTCGGTTTCAGTTCTAGTTTTTTTATTGTTGTTTGAATACAATTAAAGTAGAGTAACTGGTCATACGCTCCTCAGGGAGTAAGTATTTTATTTTTTTTTTTTTTTATCATTTAAGCATCGAACATTTTTAAGATTCGAATACAGTACAGGCGGTGATTATTGAAAATGTATTTTAATTGTTTGAAAGACAAAACAAAGATTAATAGGTTTTGTATAATAATAGTTAGAAGTTAAAAGATAGAGTATTATTTTATTTTGTAAGATATTTACGCGGAAAGTATTCAGTTGTGAATTCTTTTCTATATAATTAAGAAATAACAAATTAAGAATTTTCCTTTTGATAAGTAATAAAGAGTTTTTATATGCGATTATAAAGATTATAACGTTTTACGAAAATACCTTTCTTATTATTTTTTCTTATTTAGAGTTATTGATTTTTTCAGATTACATAGTTGGTAATTATTTTTCGCTTTAGGTATATGAATTTCATATAATGTAAGTTTAAGGATTTTCTTCGGGGGAGGCGGACACCCTTCCGAATAACAACGATGGAACGGACATGGGATGATGGGGGAGAGTACGATAACTGAGGCGCCAAGATTTAATAACGGTTTTGTGTAGGGGCGTCAAATGCAAGTATTTTTTACTATGGGAGGGGGGGTCTACCTCGCCCCGTTTAGGAGGTAGGGGCGATTTTCGAAAAAAATGTCTTGAATGGAAAAATAAATATTAAAAAACAACGGCAATACTTAAAAAACATTACTATAACGGTTTTAAAAGCCAGAAGTCTGTTCTTTAATCCTACATTTAAATTAAATCACTCGTTACAATAGTTTTCAAAATATTCGCATTCAAACTCGAAATTTCAATAAAAAAACGTAAAAAAATATCTTTAAACCGATTTTGTTCAAAATTGTGAAATGGAAAATAAATTTTTTTTTCTGTGATCGATGCTTCAATAAATATTTAATCGAACGCAAAAAACCAAAAGCTTTTATGTCTTCTAGTTCTTGTGAAAATTGAAAATTACTGAAACTACTTTTTTATGAAATTCTAGATTCTTGGCATTTATTGTCATTTCATTAGAGGATTAATGTTGATGAAAGGTTTATCTTTGAAAGTAAAGTACAACAATTCAGTTAGCGTTACCCAGAATGCATGACGAGGAGTTAGAATTGCGTTGCATTCCACTTTCTAGTCAGTCAGTTTGTGAGTAAGGAGTCAGATGAAAAAATCAAGTCAATTTACAACTCACATGATGTATTTAAAGGGTATGTCAGTCTCGTCAATGAAGTCATCGTCTAGGTTTTCACTTTGGATGGTCGAAGTCTTTAAGTTGCAGACCAACACTTTCTCTCCCATAGACAAGACCTGACTATACTTTTTTGTATGTCCAATGTCCGCGGGTGTGCCCCCGAAAATGGAGCTGAAACCCCTAGATCCCGCGAAGCGGTCCACCCAGGTACTGTTGATTAAAAATACAATTGACACAGGCGCCTGCCAGGCAACGAAGTTGCGTGAGTGGATGTGACCCCGAAAAAAGGGGTGACACGCCTCAATATCCGCGGACAAAATAACCGCATACACCCGACCTCGCACCTACCCCAAGTCCTATAGTGTGCCCAGGCAGGGGGGTTGCAGGGGGGCAGCATGCCCCCCCTTACATAGGTCATTGTTTATACACCGTAATATTATGCGTCGCGGATATTTTGACGCGGATATTTTGTCCGCGGACATTTTGTCGCGGATATTTTGACCCGGATATTTGGTCCGCGGATATTGAGGCGTGCAGCCCGAAAAGGGAGTTAAAATCCCTAGATCCCGCGAAGCGTGCCACTCAGGTACTGTTGATTAAAAATACAATTGACACAGGCGCCTGCCAGGCAACGAAGTTGCGTGAGTGGATGTGACCCCGAAAAAAGGGGTGACACGCCTCAATATCCGCGGACAAAATAACCGCATACACCCGACCTCGCACCTAGCCCAAGTCCTATAGTGAGCCCAGGCAGGGGGGTTGCAGGGGGGCAGCATGCCCCCCCTTACATAGGTCATTGTTTATACACCGTAATATTATGCGTCGCGGATATTTTGACGCGGATATTTTGTCCGCGGACATTTTGTCGCGGATATTTTGACCCGGATATTTTGTCCGCGGATATTGAGGCGTGCAGCCCGAAAAGGGAGTTAAAATCCCTAGATCCCGCGAAGCGTGCCACTCAGGTACTGTTGATTAAAAATACAATTGACACAGGCGCCTGCCAGGCAACGAAGTTGCGTGAGTGGATGTGACCCCGAAAAAAGGGGTGACACGCCTCAATATCCGCGGACAAAATAACCGCATACACCCGACCTCGCACCTAGCCCAAGTCCTATAGTGAGCCCAGGCAGGGGGGTTGCAGGGGGGCAGCATGCCCCCCCTTACATAGGTCATTGTTTATACACCGTAATATTATGCGTCGCGGATATTTTGACGCGGATATTTTGTCCGCGGACATTTTGTCGCGGATATTTTGACCCGGATATTTGGTCCGCGGATATTGAGGCGTGCAGCCCGAAAAGGGAGTTAAAATCCCTAGATCCCGCGAAGCGTGCCACTCAGGTACTGTTGATTAAAAATACAATTGACACAGGCGCCTGCCAGGCAACGAAGTTGCGTGAGTGGATGTGACCCCGAAAAAAGGGGTGACACGCCTCAATATCCGCGGACAAAATAACCGCATACACCCGACCTCGCACCTAGCCCAAGTCCTATAGTGAGCCCAGGCAGGGGGGTTGCAGGGGGGCAGCATGCCCCCCCTTACATAGGTCATTGTTTATACACCGTAATATTATGCGTCGCGGATATTTTGACGCGGATATTTTGTCCGCGGACATTTTGTCGCGGATATTTTGACCCGGATATTTTGTCCGCGGATATTGAGGCGTGCAGCCCGAAAAGGGAGTTAAAATCCCTAGATCCCGCGAAGCGTGCCACTCAGGTACTGTTGATTAATCCTTAAAGTTAGATCACCGTAAATACCAAAAATAAAAATCTCATAAAAAAGTAGTTCAAGTAATTTTCAATTTTCGCAAGAACTAGAAGACATAAAAGCTTTTGGTTTTTTGCGTTCGATTAAATATTTATTGAAGCATCGATCACAGGAAAAAAAATTTATTTTCCATTTCACAATTTTGAACAAAATCGGTTTAAAGATATTTTTTTACGTTTTTTTATCGAAATTTCGAGTTTGAATGCAACTATTTTGAAAACTATTGTAATGAGTGATTTAATTTAAATGTAGAATTAAAGAACAGACTTCTGGCTTTTAAAACCGTTATAGTAATGTTTTTTAAGTATTGCCGTTGTTTTTTAATATTTATTTTTCCATTCAAGACATTTTTTTCGAAAATCGCCCCTACCTCCTAAACGGGGCGAGGTAGACCCCCCCCCTCCCATAGTAAAAAATACTTGCATTTGACGCCCCTACACAAAACCGTTATTAAATCTTGGCGCCTCAGTTATCGTACTCGTGCCGGATGATGAAGCAACTAGGAGTATAGAATTAGTTTTGAAGTTTGGTTAGTTTTTAGATCCTGGTTTGCCAGTGTTGGCATATTTTGAGTAATATGATTTAGTTAGTTTTTTTTTGAGTTTAAGTTCATCGGTTCTTTGAGAACCGGACTTTTGGTTAAGGGGTTCCATCAATAAATAACAGTTAGTATATAGGTCGTATATGGAACCATGGTTCTATGTGTGTGATGGGTTGGAGTAGCTTATCTCCCTCATAGTGGGTGGGTTTAGAGACCTTGAGGGTATACGCTTCCATCTTAGTATACCCCACTCTTCTCATGGACTAGTATAGTCACCCTGTCGCATGAGAACTTCCGTAAACTTAAGTACTAGTAAGAAGTGGGTTAAAACATACAGTACTCGTTGTGTAACACCTTAACAACGCACTGGTAGCTAATAAGGGACCTGTAGATATGAATGTAAAATTGGATGAATTTAACTGCTTGGTATTCAACGAAGTCAACCGAAGCTGTTGTGGCGGACAGCCCAGCTTAACAGAAGTAAAGGAGGTTCAGACTAACAGAACCATATGGTCTGCGATAACGAAAATGTAACACGTCGTGATCGCACAGCAAGGATCCACCCTTGGACTGAGCAAAGCAGGGAGGGAGCGCAGGCCAGCCGCGGTGCTCGATCAACGACACCCTGTCAACGTCCCGCACCTCGTGGCTTTTGTAATGGGGAGGCTACTACCATAATGAAGGCTGAGTTGAGCGGACAGACAGTGGAGTGATGGAAATTTTTTAAGTTTTTGTGTATTAGTGAAAGTCGTGTGTGGAGGAACAGTAGGTTCGCAGTGAATGGTTAACAAGTTTCTAACTTGGGCTTGGGGTGAAACAATAGGTCTTCCTCTTTAATGTATGCAAATGGGACAAGTTATGTTCGGTGCCCTTGCCTGTTCCGATTCATGACACGGGTAGTCGTGAAGATTGTGATTCTTCATGATGGCGCCCAACGTCGGGCCCGAGTTGTGTATGCCCTACCAGCCCCATTAGTGCGTTGATGATGTTTTCCATCATGATCAGATGATTATTTACGTTACAGATGGCGCCCAACGTGGGGCTGTCTACCTGAAGGTTTCAGTTTTGAGATCCGACAGTTTAGGGTGATTTTTGATTTTTGTTCGAAGACGTTAAGTTTCTAGTTCAGTTTTACATTTATGGTGCTTGAGTAAAGTTTTTTTTTTGCTCTGTGATTTTTTTGGAGATTGTTGTTGAATTTAGTTGATTTTCTTTTGCTAGAGGTAGTACATCGAAGGCTGAAGAGAGGATGACATTTTGTCCGGAAGATTGGTGACATTAATCCCGATCTTTGTCTGTTGCATTGGATTCACTCTCAGTCTCTCAGCCTCTCGAGTAGGTGCTTCACATACCTTGTCCGGGTTTAGACGCGTTCGCGTTAGATTGTCAGTTGCTAGGTTTGTGAGTATCGAGTCGTTAGCAGGAAAGAGGTTTTGTATGGAGGTATGGGTACTTGTTGTTCGACCGGTGGTTGGTGATATTTTCCTGACGCACGTCTGTTGCGAAGATTATACACCACCTTCGTCAATTCCTTACTCCTAGTTCGAATTCAATTCTTCAGTTGTGAAGTATTTTTATTACTCCTGTAATACAAGAATCCATAATCTACATAAATTTTTTTTTTGATTTAGTTTGGTCAAGTTTTGCGTTGTTGGAAGTTGAGTAGTTGCATGAAGTGCTAACCGGTGGTTAGGGACGTATACATGACGCACGTCTGCAGTAGCATAATGAGCTATTCCTCGGTCCAATGAAGTCAAATGATTGAGTTCTGACTTATTTCGGTCCTATTTAGTGAAGACGTACATTTAAGTTTTTTTTTTGGCTAAGTGGTTGCCCTAGTCATCCGTTCCATTAGAGTTGTTTAGGGGAGTGTCCGTCCCCCTGGTATTTTTGATGAATTTTTGAGATATTAGTATTTATGAGTTTTAGTTTTTTTTGAGATTCAAGTTACAGATTTAGTATTTTCAGTTTTCAGTTTTGGGATAGTGCCCGCTTTAAGTATTCAGTTTTCAGATTTGGGATAGAGCCCGCATTTAAGTTTTTTTTTTGAGTTCAGATATTGGGATAGTGCCCGCAGTTAAGTTTCGAGTTTTTTTTTTGAAGTTTTTGAAGTTATAGAGATCAAGTTATTATAGTTATAGTTAAGTTTTTTGAGTTTTCTTTCTTTTTTGATTATAGAGTTAAGTTTTGGTTGAGGTATAGTATTTATCGTAAAGTTTAGAGTTTTAGGTCATAAAGTTTGAGTTTTCTTTAGTTATAGTTGAAATTTTGATTGAGGAAGCTATAAGTAGAATAAGTATTTAGTTGAGTTCAAGTTAAAAAGTTTTTATTTAAGGTTCAAAACAATTTTTTTTTATTATGTATCAGAGTCTTAAAGTACAGCTGAGATGGTTCGACAACCGAATAGAAAGCAAATTGCCGCCGGCGCGCAAAGTCAACAAGTAGACGTGATTATATCACCACCACCTTTACCATCAGAGAGGGGGGAAGATAATGCGCCCGCACCGGAAATAATTCCAGTCGGTCCTGGTTGTGTTAGGTCGGTGGACGAAGACTCTGAAGATCAAGTTTTGGACGATGAAGGCACTGCTCTACGCGATGTAGGTCGTCAAGCAGCCATACGAATGGTCGCCGAAAATTCTTCGTACATACAAAATGTAGTTTCTGCTTCCATCGAACTTCATCGTGTCGATGAACGTAGGTTCATCCAAGAACAACTGGCACTTAGCCAGAAGGCTCTTCTCGAGCAAGTTGCTAAATTGCTCAAAGTAAATGGCAAGAAACCTGAGCTTCCGTCCACTTCAAAAGGCCATCAGCCTAGAACGAATATTGCACTTCATGGACCCCAGGGTCGTCCGAGTGTCGCACCACAGAAAACCGTTTCGTTACCGAAAACTCAAGCGCCAGGTCATCCCGACCTTGTTGATTTACCGACGCCAACGTATGATCCGATACCGCATAGGCCCTCGGAACATGTTGTTCCTCAGGCAGCTATGGAAAAAGGAGCTAGCGTTGATGACTTCTTAAAACAGTTAAGCGAATTTAATTTCAATACTCAACCTTCTTCATCGCCAATCCGACAAACTCCGTCCAACTCCAATTCCAATTTGAGGTAACCTCAAAACCACAAATGGGGAATCAAGTTTGATGTCAAAGGCGTGTCTATCGACGATTTTCTTTTTCGGTTAGACCGAATAAGATCCAGTTATGGAGTAACGTGGGATGAAGTAGTGGGAAATTTTCACCACTTTGTGGGAGGCAATGCTGAGTCTTGGTACTGGATATACGTTAAGAGTAATCCAGATGCACCTTGGAGGGCTCTCAAATCGGCTTTAATCGAACAGTTCCGAAGCCTTGAGACCGACTCAGAATTGTCTCGTAAGATTGCTGACAGGAAGCAACTGCCCGGAGAGTCGTTTTCAGACTTCTACGATGCTTTGATGCTTCTTAACAGTCGTTTGCGTGTTCCAAAGTCGGAAAAGGAACCTATCGAAACTATCAATCTCAATGTTCGACGTAAAATGGGAGAGCTACTTATTACGTACAGTACCCATAGTCTTAGGTAGTTGGCCTATATATGTCGCTTGATAGAGAAGTCCCTTGACCGATCGGAGAGCACGCGTGGCCCTTTTGTGCCGAACACGCAACGACCACCCGCAAGACGTTATGTTAACGAAGTAAAAAACGAACTAAATATTGAATTGGCTGTTGCCACACCCAATCAGATTGAAGCGCTCAAACGGGATCCGAGCTTAAATATGTGCTGGAATTGCCAGGGCGTGGGTTACAAAACTATTATGAAGTCCGAAAACGCATAGTGACGTTTCCGGAGTTATCCAATCGCATTAGGCGCACAAGAGATCGTTTTATAGAGAAGAGAACCTTGTATCGTAATATAGCTTCGACGATAGTGGGCGATTCTGGTGATCCACGTCCCTATGTCACCGTCGAACTTTTGGGGGACAAAGTATTAGGTCTACTAGATTCCGGGGCCAGTATTAGTTGCATAGGTAACGATGCTTTGAAATATCTAACCAGCAAAGGTGTCTCGCTCAAAACGATTCAATCAAGTGTGTCTACCGCGGATGGCAAAAAGCTAAAGTTCTGCGGAATGATTACGACCGATGTTAAGTACAAGGGTGTCATTCACAAAATGAATTTTTATGTCGTCCCGACATTGGCACAGAAACTGTACTTAGGCGTAGATTTCTGGCAGAAATTCAAGATTGCACCGAACATCATTTCGGGATTGTCACTAGACGTGACAGATAAATGAAATGATATACTAGTCAACCAGGTTAAGCTGACTAGTGATGAGTCAGCCAAACTCGATCAAGTAGTTCGAAGTTTTCCTTCGTTCACTGCCAAAGGGTTGGGTAAGACGAGTTTGGTTGAACATTTTATAGATACAGGTGATGCCACTCCTATCAAACAGCGGTATTATCCTGTCTCTCCGGCGATTCAAACCCCAATGTATGCGGAATTGGATCGCATGCTTTCTTTGGGAGTAATCGAGGAAAGAACAAGCGCGTGGAGTTCCCCGGTTGTGCTGGTGCGCAAACCCGGTAAGAACCGCCTGTGCTTGGACTTTCGCAAGGTGAAAAGTGTGACCAGGATAGATGCGAGGCCAATTACGCATATAGGGGGGTTGCTGGCGCGCCTTTCGGAAACACGCTTTATTTCAAGCGTGGATCTGAAGGACGCGTTTTGGCAAATACCGCTGGAGAGGAGTTCTCGTGAGAAGACCGCTTTCACGGTACCGGGGCGTCCCCTGTATCAATTCATGGTGATGCCATTTGGTCTCTGCAACGCTCCGCAAAGCTCAACTTACCTGATGAACTAGTAGTTCCATCGGAGTTGCGAGACCAGGTTTTCGTCTACCTAGACGACCTTTTGGTAGTGTCGAAGACATTCGACGATCACTTGAGAGTTTTAGGTATTGTTAGTCGACGTTTGAGTCATGCAGGACTCACCATCAACGTTGAGAAATCGAAGTTTTGTTTTAGCAAGCTTCAGTATCTCGGCTATAAGGTAGGACAAGGATGTCTGAAGGCGGATCCAGACAAAGTCGCCGCCATCATTGACTTCCCGGTGCCAACAACCACTCGCCAGGTGAGGCGATTCTTAGGAATGGCTGGTTGGTACCGGCGATTCGTCAAGGACTTCTCCACCTTGGCCGCACCCTTAACCGATACGCTGAAGAAAGGCAAAACATTCATTCTCAACGACGATGCGAAGGCGGCTTTCAATAATATCAAGCAGGCTCTAACGTCAGCACCTGTGTTGATTGATCCAGATTTTAATAAAGAATTTGTTATTTTATGCGATGCATCCGCGTCCGGTATCGGATGTGTTCTCTGCCAGCGGGATGAAGACGGGGCTGAACGCCCGATCTATTACTTCTCCCAGAAGTTGAACGCTGCGCAGAGAAACTATTCGGTTACCGAACGCGAATGCCTCGCTGCGTTTTTGGGAATTCACAAGTTCCGTTCCTATGTGGAAGGATATCAGTTCAAGGTAATAACCGATCACTCGTCATTGAAATGGTTGATGAGCCTGAAGGACCCTACTGGCAAACTGGCCAGGTGGAGTATGAGACTCCAAGGTTTTGATTTCGATGTAGAGCACAGAAAGGGTACACTAAATGTGGTCCCTGACGCACTTTCAAGGGTGTATGAATCTGATGCCTTAACGGCAGAAAGCTACATGGCATGTATTGGTCAAATCGAAACCGAGGAGGTGCTCCACATTGACCTGGAGGACCCTGCGTTCAAGTCAGAGGAGTATTTTCAGCTCATCACCCGTATCAATGAGAAGCAGGAGCGATTACCCGATCTTAAAATTTCAGAGGGTTTCATTTATAAACGAACCAAACATTCGGTGGGAAATCCGTTGTTGGACGATCTCTCATGGAAGTTATCTTTGATTTCCCTGGCACATCGCCCACCAAGGGCTTCACACGGGGGAGTAGTTAAGACTATTTACAGGCTTAGGCAACAGTTTTATTGGCCAGGTTTATATTCGCAGGTCAAGCAATTTGTGGACCGATGCGAAACGTGCAAAACAACGAAAGCCTCCAATATGACTCTGCGTACCGAAATGGGGGAGAGCTTTAAGGTAGAACATCCATTCCAACACCTCTACGTGGATTTCCTGGGCCCCTATCCGAGATCAAGAAGCGGTAACGTACACATCGTCATAGTTGTAGACCAACTGACGAAATTCGTTTTTATAAGACCTCTTCGTAAAGCCACCGCAGTAAATGTTATTAATTTCCTCCAAAATGAAATTTTCTTAGTCTATGGAGTACCTGAGAGTATACTCTCGGACAATGGTTCACAGTTTTTGAGCCATGAATTCAAAGAATTGTTAAATAAGTTTGGAGTGAAGCATTATCGTACTGCCATCTATGCTACACCATCTGACGCTAGCGAGAGGGTAAACAGCTCAATTTTGGCTGCGATTAGAGCATACGTGGACACACGACAGACTAATTGGGATGCCCATTTGTCGTCGATTAGCAGCGCGTTAAGAACCACCGTACATTCGACACTAACAATGTCCCCATATGAGGCTCTTTTCGGCCAAAGAATGATAGAGCATGGTGCGGATTATTGCCTGTTAAAAGATTTGGGTGGGTTGAACAACTGCGAATTAGATTGGTTGCCAAAGGTGGCCAAGATGAATATTTTACACACTTACTTAAAAACCGCACTCGAAAAGACACATGACGCCTATGAGAAGACTTACAATCTTCGTAGTCGCAAGGTGGACTTTAAAGTGGGAGATATTCTTTATGAGAGAAATATCGTATTGAGCGATGCCACTAAGCATTTTAATGCGTAATTAGGACTAAAATTCGTCAAAGTCAAAGTAACACAAGTAATTGGGAACAATTTATTCGAAGTCGAGGACGAAAAAGGGTAAAGGAGAACGTCCCATACGAAAGATTTGAAAAGATGATGTTTTGTGATAGTAACAGATTAATTTGTGCCCGGCGCTCAGCTGTGCATGAGACTCTGTTTTCATAGTATTAAGTAATATAAAGTAATAATAAGTTATAAACCAGATTGAACATTTATATAGTTAAATGTTGGTCTAAGTGTCAGTTTTCATTTTTCTTATGTCTTTGTCAGGAGCAGGGCTCAAGACAAAAGCATAAGCTGTGTAAGGAAAACTTTTCAAACAATTAAGTTTCTATTTATAAAGGTCCTATAATGATACACAACAACAAGAAAGTTAACAATTAAAAATAACTTGTATCATTATTAATTCGTTCTTCCATCGCCTCAGACTCACAAGAAGAACATATAAAATCCAAACCAGTAGGTAGGCACCTTAAAAAAATGATGCTACATATGACAGTTTAATGAGCGCTGAGCTCGTTCTCAAACTGCGCAATCAGCTGTCATCCACAGTCCACAAGAAGAGAAAATCAACTTCTTATCGGGTGGACTGCAGCCATCATTTGTCTTTCCTACATAACCGCCAAGCAGACAACAAGTAACTTTATAAATCGTAGCAAGCCACAAGTTTGTAGTTTCAAGTATTAAGAATTTCTAAGGCAATCGCGACCACGAGCAGTGAAAAATTAATCCCTGATTTACTAAGGAATCCGAAGCCCTTTTGCTGGCTAAAATAGCCCAAAATAAGAATAGAACTTTTCTCTTTCATCTGGTAATTTATTTTTGTAGGATTTTCTACAGGTTCGTCCAGAAAATTGAATTTTTCTGTACCAACCCGGTAAGATAGATTTTTGTTAGTTTTCCCTAATATTTCCGAGTTTTGCTTCCATTTTGTTATATTAAGTTAATTTCATATTGTAGGAAATTGAGGATTTTTGAGCTCCAATCAAAGTTCGAGAAGACGAGCCACTATTTATCCCCAAATAGACCAGGAATGCATGAGGAGCACGATGCTCGTGGTCCACCAGCATTAAATTAAGACCATGCGAGCAAACGCGGGACCACACACAGTTCCAGAGATTAAGTACGTGCACATAAAATGTACCGACGAGGGAGCACCACAACAGTACAGACAATTTATGTACCAACGCGGGAGCACCATTTTGATTTCCAACATAGAGGAATTTCTCCGCCCAGGAGAAACACCATCATAGAAACAACATTCAGCCAGGATTATGTACCTTATGTACTTCATCAAATATATTATAATAAAAATATAGTAAAATCGCTGATATCACGGGTAACCCTTGTAGAATTTGTCTTTATATATATATATGTGAAAGTGCTTCGCCGCCCAAAAAGGCGAACCAAAAGGAATATATAAGATTTACAAGAACCAACAACTCCTGAAAGTGCCCACCGAACAAATAAAAGCGTGCCACAACGATTACGATTTATACACACCCATTGTGTGAGAATACGCTTCAGTTTCCTTGCGTATTCCTTGCTCCGACAAACAGGAGGAATTTTTACTATAGTTTGCATGAAAAACATGTGCATACCTACCACGACGAATCTACGAATTTCCTCAATTTTTGCTCCGACTAAAAGAATGTCAGTCCAGAATATTTTATCTGAAAGAAAAATAAAAGTGCAAGCATCCATTTGAAGAACGGCCGACGGTTAACGTCAAGCCCAATCGCTCGACGACACAAAATCCTCGTTTTATATTGCATATGAGTTCAGAATACGCCAAATAATCCAACTCATAAATGCACCCACATTCAGCCGTACAGTTAAACGACAGTAAATATATGTAATCAGTGTTTACATCTTTTTATCGGAACTCCATTCTGTCAGGCACGTACCAGTGCTCCAAAATTCTGCAAGGCTACATACAAAAAATACACGACATCACATCTACGCATCTATACATATATGTATACATCTACGCATCTACGCTTGTTGAATCTGAAAATAAGAAAAGTGAAGTACCCAAACGCAGGTACAGATTTGATTTTATTGTTGAAGCACATACGCATCATATTCTTGCGTACTCTTCGCCCGAACGGTTGTGCCATTGCATGACCTCCGACAACACAACACAAGTTGTCTACGATATACATCAGCATATACTTATACCCACTTACTCGTTGCAAAGCCAGCGGTATCGACGAACGCAAACACCAATCTGGGTTTGCTAAGGCTGCAATCGATATAGTGGAAAGGATACTTCGTCTCCGGCACATAGCACACAAATCTTGAAAGAGTTGTCGACGTAGTATGTAAGCTATATAGATAGGTATTATAGGTAATCTTTCCAGGGTCAAATAGAAAGTAAAATAAGCAAGTCACACATACGTATATCCGAAACGTATCTGAAGTGAATCATAAACGATTTTGATGCACAATTTTAAGAAACTATTGTGGTTGTTTTAAAGTAAAAGTCAACTGAACAAACGACGAAACCAACAAGACAAATCCATCAGTAATCTCTCTCATTTATTTTATATAATCAATAGATCGAGAGTTGAGCACTTGGTGGAAATTAATCTTAGACATTTTAAAAAAGATGTAATAAAACACTTGTTTTTTCCACAATTTATAATAATTGTTTTTATTTTTATTTTTATTCAGCCAACGCGTTTCGTCTTAGTTAGGACATCATCAGGGCACTAAATTTAATATCAAATCATACAATAAAGATGGTTACAACATGACATAGTAGTGGACATAAGTAAGAGCTTAAAATAATTAAGGAAATCGCAACAAATAATGGATATGATATCCAAACGATTGATCGTTTATTGCAGAAAAAATCTAGGAAATTAGCCCTGCAATCAATTTTCCCGATTCCGGTTGAAAAGGAACTACAAAAATGGAGAAAGATCCCTTACATTCCTGGTGTTTCAGAAAAATTGTGTAGCCCACTATCCGCTATAAATGTTAAACCTGCTTTTTTCAACAACTTCACCCTAAAAAACGCTCTATGCAACAACAAAATTAGAGCTAAAACGCCTGCATATTCAAAAAGCGGTGTGTATAAGGTAACCTGCCAAAAATGCAATGGAGTCTATATAGGAAAAACTTCAAGATCCCTATCGAAAAGATTTGCTGAACACCTAAAGGCTTCTGAGCGCACAGAACCTTCTTCTGGACTCGCTCAGCATATTCAAACTTCTGGACATGGATGCTCTCTCGATGATGTGTCTCTTCTACATTGTTTACCTGCCGGACGTGTATTAGATAAATACGAAATCTTCGAAATAAATAAGCATAAGTGCTTAAATATTTTGAACTGTCAAATCGATTTATTAAATAATAGCCCTCTCCTTAACAAATAATTTTTTATCGTCACTTTGTTATTATCAATTTCTCATTTTGTATGTTTTTTATTTATTTGTACGAATACTTATGTCCACTACTATGTCATGTTGTAACCATCTTTATTGTATGATTTGATATTAAATTTAGTGCCCTGATGATGTCCTAACTAAGACGAAACGCGTTGGCTGAATAAAAATAAAAATAAAAACAATTATTATAAATTGTGGAAAAAACAAGTGTTTTATTACATCTTTTTTAAAATTTATTTTATAATACATACCTTTTCATTAAATTTCCCATATTTCATAACGTTACGATAAATTTAACTTCACAGCGTATAGATATCGTCACCAGAGCTGCAGTTCCCTACACTCGGATGGATGGTATTTACATACAGTAACATTTTTACATTTTTTTTCCTTCTTTTTTTACTTGCGATTATAGGTACTATAAGGCAAATTATGCATTCATAAAAAAAAAAAAATTCTAACAATCAAACATGACATTACGATGATAGAGAAGTCGAAAAAAGTGGGTCCGACAATTCTGTCTGTCTGCCTGTCTGTCTGTCTGTCTGTCTGTCTGTCTGTCCGTGTGTCTGTCTGTCTGTATAGTTACCTACAGCCTAAGCGGCTTAACCGATTTGCTTCAAACTGTGTACATAGTACTATTATGACGTCCTACAGAGGGGTTTTTGGAATAAGCATCCTAGCTCCAAAACTAACGGTACCTGCCATACGATTTTTTGTGAAAAATTAAGTTTTCTCAAAAACGGCTCCTACGATTTTGATAAAACTTTCTGAATGATGTTTTCTGTGCAAACTTTATGTTTTGGTTGGAATAGATTTTTCAGGAAAAGTCTTATAACGGTACCTCCCATAGGACCGGTTTTTTGAAATCCGATTTTCTCGTAAGCCACTTGACGGATTTCGATGAAATTTTTCATGTAGAAGCCCTTTTATAAACGAAATAATATAAATTCTTAATTTTTGGAAAAAAATTTTTTTTCAGTTTTTAAAAAAAGTTTCAAAATTTTTTTTTAACTTTCGTTTTTCCAAAAACGGTTTAATCTATATTTTTTTAATTTTATTTTTCTTATAAAAACTACAAAGTGCTAGAAGTTGGCATACTCAAAAAAAATTTGGAATATATTTTCGAAAAGTTTTTCAAAAAAAAATGTTTTTTGAAAAAACTGGTCCAACGATTTTGAAAAAAAATTTCGTCAAAATTCAAAAACGTAAAAAAAATTTGATGGCTTACTTCATTTTCTCCAAAAAACGTTTAAGGTATTGATTTCAAAGTGATTTATAAAATTTCATATGATTTTTTCAACGCTTTTTTCCCAAAATCTCAAGCACCCAAAACCATTTTAACATATTAGAGCAAGTTCGTACGACCCAGTCGTGCACTTTATTTTACTTGCGATTATAGGTACTATGAGGCAAGTTATGAATTCGTAAAAAAAAATTTTTTTTTGGGCAACAAACATAACATTACGATGATAGAGAAGCCTAAAAAAGTGGGTCCGACAATTCTGTCTGTCTGTCTGTCTGTCTGTGTGTCCGTCCGTCTGTATCGGCACCTATAGCCTAAACGGCTGGACCGATTTGCTTCAAACTTGGTAGATTGTATTATTATGACGTCCTACAGAGGGGTTTTTGGAATTAGCATTCTAGCTTTAAAACTAACGGTACCTGCCATACGATTTTTAGTGAAAAATTAATTTTTCTCAAAAACGGCTCCTACGATTTTGATAAAACTTTCTAAATAGTGTTTTATGTGCAAGCTTTATGTTTTGGTTGGAATAGATTTTTCAGGAAAAGTCTTATTACGGTACCTCCCATAGGACAGGTTTTTTTTTAAATCCGATTTTCTCGTAAGCCGCTAGACGGATTTCGATGAAATTTTTAATTTAGAAGCCCTTTTATAAAAGAAATAATAAAAATTCTTAAATTTTTCAAAAAAAGTTTTTTTGAGTTTTTTAAAAAAGTTTCCAAATTTGTATTCAATTTTTGTTTATTCCAAAAACGGTTTAATATATATTTTTTTAATCTAATTTTTCTGATAAAAACTACAAAGTGCTAGAAGTTGGCATACTCAAAAAAAAAAATTGGAATATATTTTCAAAAAGTTTTTCAAAAAAAACTGTTTTTTGAAAAAACTGGTCGATCGATTTTGAAATTTTTTTTTGTAAAAATTCAAAAAAGTAAAAGAAACCTGATGGCTTATTTCATTTTCTCCAAAAAACGTTTAAGGTATTGATTTTTAAGTGATTTATAAAATTTCATATGATTTTTTCAACGCTTTTTTCCCAAAATCTCAAGCACTCAAGATCATTTTAACACATTAGAGCAAGTTCGTGCGATCCAGTCGTGCACTTTATTTATATATACATATATTGCTTTCATAACATATACATATTTACATACCTTTTCCCATTTCCCTTTCTGATCTGAGTGGTCTATCGCCGAACTGGAGATAACCACGGAATCCTAACAGTATAACTGCTGGAACACAATGGAGCCGGAGCCGGATCCGAGATCGCATCCGTATCGCATTTCAAAATATTGAATACACACGAATTAAATGTTGTGAACACAACGAGACGGATCCGCAAACGCAGCCGCAAACGGCGACGGACGAGTTGGCCAACTTTTAATAAATACGTGCGTATTTTTGACATTCCATAAAAAAAACAAAGAGCAACGTGCTAATAAAATCCTTTAAGAAATATTAGGTCAGGTAATTACAAATTCATAGAAAAGTCTATACATGATGCGATGTATGTTTTATCATCTTTTATATGCATATATATGTATGTTTCTCAGTGGAAATTGTAAAAAAAACGTGGAGTACGTACGACTCTATTGTGGGCACTTCTAATTAAGGTACATACGGCATGCGATACGGTTGCGGCTGCGGTTCCGGCTGCGTTTTTCTATTGTGTTCCAGCAGTAACCCGTGAGCGAACTGTTCACAAATTTTGTTTTGGGTTTTATGCTTCTCATGGGTACATGGATTGGTGAATTAAGTTCTTTGAGTCAAAGTTTAAAGAGTAAATTTCTCTGAGTCGGTTTCAGTTCTATGTTTTTTTATTGTTGTTTGAATACAATTAAAGTAGAGTAACTGAATCATTTAAGCATCGAAAATTTTTAAGATTCGAATACAGTACAGGCGCTACTTATTGAAAATATATTTAAATTGTTTGAAAGACAAAAGAAAGATTAATAGGTTTTGTATAATAATAGTTAGAAGTTAAAAGATAGAGAGTTGTGAATTCTTTTCTACATAATTAAGAAATAACAAATTAAGAATTTTCCTTTTGATAAGTAATAAAGAGTTTTTATATGCGATTATAAAGATTATAACGTTTTACGAAAATACCTTTCTTATTATTTTTTTCCAGATTACATCGTTGGTAATTATTTTTCGCTTTAGGTATATGAATTTCATATAATGTTAGTTTAAGGATTTTCTTCGGGGAAGGCGGACACCCTTCCGAATAACAACGATGGAACGGACATGGGATGATGAAGCAACTAGGAGTATAGAATTAGTTTTGAAGTTTGGTTAGTTTTTAGATCCTGGTTTGCCAGTGTTGGCATATTTTGAGTAATATGATTTAGTTAGTTTTTTTTTTGAGTTTAAGTTCATCGGTTCTTTGAGAACCGAACTTTTGGTTAAGGGGTTCCATCAATAAATAACAGTTAGTATATAGGTCGTATATGGAACCATGGTCATATGTGTGTGATGGGTTGGAGTAGCTCATCTCCCTCATAGTATGGGTGGGCTTAGAGACCTTGAGCACAGACCATATACAGACCGCCAACTCGTACTCCTCTTGCCTGAAACACCCTCGAAATATTTTTTCCAGTCTGTGAATACGTGTACATATCTCTCTGTGCATTTTGTAATGGCAACTATACCTGCGTATGCCATTTATTTTTTAGGTGTGTTTGCTAAATGGGTTTTAAAGCAAGGGAGAGCATCACACTCTCAAAATAAATGGCATATCGGCTGATTTTTAGCTTGGTGGCAAAAAGAGAGACCATATGGTGAGTTGGCGGTCTGTATCTTCTTGGTCCGTGACCTTGAGGGTATACGCTACCATCTTAGTATACCCCACTCTTCTCATGGACTAGTATAGTCACCCTGTCGCATGAGAACTTCCGTAAACTTAAGTACTAGTAGGAAGTGGGTTAAAACATACAGTACTCGTTGTGTAACACCTTAACAACGCACGTAGCTAATAAGGAACCTGTAGATATGAATGTAAAATTGGATGAATTTAACTGGGTGCTATTCAATGAAGTCAATCGAAGCTGTTGTGGCGGACAGCCCAGCTTAACAGAAGTAAAGGAGGTTCATTCTAACAGAACCATATGGTCTGCGATAACGAAAATGTAACACGTCGTGATCGCACAGCAAGGATCCACCCTTGGACTGAGCAAAGCAGGGAGGGAGCGCAGGCCAGCCACGGTGCTCGATCAACGACACCCTGTCATCGTCCCGCACCTCGTGGCTTTTGTAATGGGGAGGCTACTACCATAATGAAGGCCAAGTTGAGCGGACAGACAGTGGAGTAGAAGAGTGATGGAAATTTTTGAGGTTTTGTGTATTAGTGATAGTCGTGTGTGGAGGAACAGTAGGGTTGCAGTGAATGGTTAACAGGTTTCTAACTTGGGCTTGGGGTGGAACAATAGGTCTTCCTCTTTAATGTATGCAAATCGGACAAGTTATGTTCGGCGCCCTTGCCTGTTCCGATCCATGACACGGGTAGTCGTGAAGATTGTGATTCTTCATGGGCTATCCTTTTTGCTTAGCGAATTTTCTAGTTTCCTTCGGTTTTTATTTTGAGTTACGGAATAGTGAGTATTGATACATAGTACAGCAAGGTGTATTGGAGAGGGGTTGTCATGGGGGCTGGCTGTTGCTTGCTGCTGCGCACCTAGTGGCTGTATTGGTGGTGGTACAAGTGATACTAGGTTCCTGACTCCCCGAACATTTCGGTATTGTGGAGATGATGTGAATAATTTAGTGGGTCGTGTTTTTCAGTCCTTTTGTGCGGTTGATAATAGTATGAGGGGAGAACATATTCCTCACATTTAGTTCCTACGTTACAGATGGCGCACCGAGTAATGTTAAGTTCTTATACTCATATAAGGTGGCCTGATGTCTAGTGGGGTTTAGTGTCATCTCATCTTCTTTTATCTCGTCTCATCAGTTTAGGTATATCCATCATTATTTATGTTACAGAGTCACTTTGACGGAACAGCAAGCATTTTCCAACGTCATCCTGATCAGGCGTATCAATTAAGCAGGGGTTTAAAAGTTGCACTTGGCACGATATAGTTCAACCCAGTACTTCAAGGCATTGTGGCCAAAGAAAAACTGTTCATATTATAACAATATTTTGAGAATTTAAATAGATAGTTTACATTCTGTTTCCATCCTATTAAGCATTGAGAATCAAACATATAGATTCTTTGTTTTTGACTTTAAACTGACAAATCACAAACGCACACACTCAAATTTTCAACAAAATAAAAAAAAATGTGTTACAGTAAACAGTTGTCTACTGTTTGAAACACAAATGGAATTTTTTTTTTAAATACATTTTTCGGGTATACATAAATTAAAATTTTCATTCAAAAATGTTTTTATAACAATTTTCAATTTATAACATTTTAAGTCTTTTTTGCATTTTATTTTTTAACCACCAAAATTATTGAAGGTTGTCAACATTTTGTTTTCATTTCTTACTAAGGATCATCTAATGATCATCAACAAAACCCTTACTATGAGCAACAGCAGCATCTTAATCACCAAAATCCACAACAACAACAACAACAGCAGCAACAAAATTAGTCGATTCAGCAACAACATCAATTATTAACTCCAACTAAGACGCATACAAAATTTTTTAATTGCAGAAATAACTTGTGTCAGCTACAAATTTGAACCAGGTAATTACTATTAAAACAAAACTTTATACGTATAACGATTTCTAAATGTTAATGTAGATCCAATTCCCATATAAATATTATACTATAGTTTGCATGTATACTTGTATAGTATGTAATTATTGTAACCATGCAAAAGTGTGCCTAGAGAATTTCATAGAACTAATGATTCCGTTCATGTTTTGGTATTTTTTTTCAAAAGAAAATAATCTTATGCTTTCTTAACTGGATAAAAAACATAAATTTTGAAAATATTTCAAGAAGATTTCATTCAAACACAAACATCATACCGTTTAAGGTTGATTTTATAACGCTAATAAATTTACTTTTGTTGAAATTTCTAGTTCTATATATATATTTATTATTTTAATCTGTAAGTGTCGTTTTCAAAATTTCATTTTATATAAAGCTGTTAGTACTGTAAAAACAATTTTAACTTAGAATATAGAGAAATTAATGAAAATGATTTTTGGTTTTATTTTTTTTGTACGCTGAACTTTTTAAATAATTCTTATTTACAGTTTTTATTGTGTACACATAAATGCAACCTATGTATAACCTATGTTAATTGTATGAATAATTGCTGTTTTTTTTTATATTATATATAATCATAGCACGCAAGAGCTCAACAAAATAATCAAATTTCTTATTTAAAAAAGAACGATGATGATTATAATTTTTTTCTAAGTACCAAATTTATCAATTGCGAACATAATATAAATAACAAAATTGTATGAGCATCAGTTTATTTTTGTTGTTAAACGTTCCCTATATTTCCTCAGGGCAGAGATTTTTGCTTGCGATAAGAAATGTTTTAATTAATAATCTTAACATTTTCCTTTTCAAACATGCATTTCATCCGATGGATCAAAAAATGCTCTGGAACCCGTTTAAAAAATTTACATTTTCAAAAAAACGAAAGGATGCTGCCAAATAGTAGAGAGCAATAGTCTAAATGCTATATCAACAATAGCACTTAAAACGACATTTCTTATTTATTTATTTATCGACATCTATAAGTCTTATGACTCTCTTAGAATAAAGTACATATTTCTTAAGAAGTATTACAAAAATACTTATTAAATAGACACAGAAAAGAAAAAACTTCATAAAATGTTTTTCATAATAACAAAATTAAAAATACATATTTACATCTTTAACATATTTTGATTGAGCGTAAGCAACTGTCGTTTTTTTACCATAGTTAGTTGCATGTCTAGAAGTATACAAAAAACTATTGAATCTAGCTTTTTAAAGCCCTAGAAGGCGCATTTATTTCCAGCAAATGTTATATTGAGTAAGTTCTTCTAGAAGGTTGAGGCTTTAATCTAATTAATGAGCACCTTCTGTTATAAGATGGCATGGAACTAGACCATTACATGACCTATCTGACTCTGTTTCTGGTTTTGAGCTTAGCTTAACCGGAGGACACTTTTTGTAACACTATTGCCGTATACATCTACATGATAGTTGTGGGACTTGGACCCAAGGTCTTTCAAAATATCCTGTTACAGACATAGAATGCTATAATTGCCTGCTTAGCTCTTTCTTCGACGTTGAGATTCCAGTTCAGTTTTCTGTTTAGAACTACACCAAGGTTCTTGGCGTTATTTGACCGGATAAGTGGAATCCCTCTCTCTTGAAAGTAGATTAAAAACTGGTATTTTTCTTTTGTTGCTAAGGAGCCCGCATCTCACTGACCAGGGGTGGAATTATGTAAGGTGATAGTTGGTTGATAGTTGGTAGTCACAATCGCAAATTTGGTATTATGTTAGGCGGTAATCACCGTGACTGTCGCCTTTTTGCGATGAAAATAGAGTGACGCCTATTTAGGTGTCACATCCATACATTGTTGATTTCTAAAAAGTTTAAATGCACAGGATAAGAAATGATTTATTTGCAAATTTGTTGTGTTTCGAAATAAAAACATATGGTTTCCGATAAACACTTCAATTTAATATTATTTATTTATTTATTTATTTATTTATTTGTTTATTTATCTCATCAATTAGAGCTAACAAACTCAAATAGACTTTGAAAAAATATAAGTACACAATTAAATCTTATAGTTATAACAGTTAATTATTAATGACATAAAAAAATTTAATTCGTTAAAAAATATAGGCTTAACATATTTTTAAAAGACTTTCTGCTCAAATGAAAATTAAAATCAATGTTGTTTGATACTATATTGGTCTCCCTGACACTGCGAGTTATAGGCTCATTAAAGGCATAGTTTACTCTATGATTACTTTCTCTGAATAAGGTACGAATTCTAAGTTCTCGGGAAGGAGCGTATAAATCAATAAGAAACAAAAGATGAGGGCAATCAATATAATAGGATAATATATCATTTATAAAATTTATAGCGAAAATCTTACGGCGGTTTTCTAATGTCTGAATGCCAATAAGCTGACATCTTACTTTATAGCAGGGCATTTCAATGTTCCATCCCAGTTTGTTTATTACAAATCTTGTGAATTTTTTTTTAACTTTTTCTATTCTACTAATGTGAATATTGTACAGTGGATTCCATACAACGCAGCAGTAATCCAGGATTGACCTAACATAAGCAACGTATAGAGATAATAGCGTGTAAGGATCTCTTAAATTAAAAGAATTACGTATAATAAAACCCAGCATAGAGTTGGCTTTATTCACCATGAACTCTATATGGCCTACAAAGTTAAGTTTAGAGTCAAAAAGTACTCCAAGATCCTTTTTCACTGAAACTCTGTCAAGAATATTATTTTGAATGTTATAATTGTAAACAACAGGTAAAACACTACGAGTGAAAGAGAAACATTGACATTTGGAAATATTTAGGCCTAATTGGTTTATTTTGCACCAAGCGGTGAGGTTGGTTAAATCTTGTTGGAGAAAGGAGCAGTCGGTTGAGCTTTTTATGCGTCTAAAAAATTTGAGGTCATCCGCAAACATGAGACACATTGAGTTTGTAAGAGCTTCCGGTAGATCATTTATAAAAATAAGGAACAATAATGGGCCTAAGTGGCTCCCTTGTGGAACTCCTGAGGTTACTGAAACGGGATACGACATGTACGAATCTATTTTAACACGTTGACTTCGTCCTGTAAGATAAGTCATCAACAATTTATGCATGTTGGAATGAAATCCTATACTTTCTAATTTTTGTAATAAGATATTATGATGCACCCTATCAAATGCCTTGGCAAAATCCGTGTAGATAACGTGAACTTGGTAACCCTTTTCTAGTGAATTTAAAATAGAATTTGTGAAAATTGTAAGGTTAGTGGAAGTTGACCTACCTGATACGAAACCGTGCTGGAAAGGGGATATTGTTTCTTTTAACAAGAAAGTTAGTTTATTACAAACAATTTTTTCAAATAGTTTAGCTATTGAGGATAATTTACTAATGGGGCGGTAATTTGTTATATCCTGTTTTGAACCACTTTTGTGAATTGGAGTTACAAAGGATGTTTTCCATTCCGGGAGAAATTCCCCACATGAAAGTGAACTATTGAATACAACACACAGAACTCTAGATAGAGCTGTTGAACATTTTTTTTAGTATTATAGGCGGTATTCCATCGGGGCCAGCATTTTTGTCTTCACTTAAGCCAGATAGCGCTACTTCTACTTCCGACATGGAAATATATAAGTTCCCTATACTCACACTGTTTATGGGCGGACTTGACGACATGTTGACGGTACTATTCGAATCAATATAGTTCGATTTAAAGAACTCAGCAAAAGCATCACAAATAGCTTGGAGATTTGTACAAGTCGAACCTAAATATTGCATACTCTTAGGAATTCCGTTTGATTTTCTTTTGTTTTTTATGAAGCTCCAAAAACATTTCCTATTTTGTCTTAGATTGGACTCCAAAGAAAAAATATAGTTTTTATATAAAAATTTATTAAGAACTTTGAAATTCCTTTCCAGTTCAATATAACGTCTGCGTAAATTTGCATCAGATGAAGACTTTTGAAAACATTTATATGCTTTGTTTTTCTTATTATTTATATTAATGAGCTGTTTATTAAACCAAGGAGGCTTTGAGACATTTTTCACTTTTGCTTTAGGAACGAAAAGATCTATAGCTTCTTTGATAGAACTTAGAAAGTTGTTGTAAAAAATGGACAAATCTCGGGCTTGAATGAAATCGTTAGGTAGTTTTATATTATTTATGTAACTCGCAATGTCATTGAAATTAGCTCTAGAAAAATTGTATTTGTAATTAAATGGCACTTAAGATTTAAAAAAGTTCAATAATTTAAAATCAAATATCAGAGCAACGTGGTGTATGGTGTTAGGAAAAATAGGAAACAGAAATTTATTTACAGACAAAAATAAGTCTTTATCTACAAATAATAAATCAAGAATTCTGTCTAGACTATTTTTACAATTATTAGTTTGAATTAAATTGGCCGCTGTCAAAGAATCAATAAACATAGAGTCAGGATAATTTTTAACATTATATGGAACAAGATAACCCTCATCTGAATCAAAGATCCAATTAATATTCGGCAAGTTAAAATCACCTACTAAAATTACATGTTGGTTTTCGTTTAGCTTAGATATATAATAAATACAATTATTAATGTGTTCTTTATATAAGTCTAGCGGACTTTTTGGAGGAATATAGCTCACTATAATAAAAATATCTTTGTTACATTTAAATGATACCTTAATAATAATCTGATCAACATCAAGAGATGAATTATTCGAAGATGGCAATGAAAATTCAGTACAAGCATATATAGAGCGCACTGCAAGAAGCACCCCTCCTCCTCTTTCTAATCCAGTAGAAAAAGAACATCTGTCTTTACGAAACACAGAGTATTGGTTGCAGTTTAACATCTCTGATTGTTTTGGTTTTCGGTTAGCCATGTCTCTGAAAAAGCTAGGAAATCAAATTGCTCAGACGATGACGACAGTAGTAGTTGTTGCATTTTTGTTCGCATTCCACCAATGTTTTGGTAATACCCATAGAAAATGTATGAGTCCGTCCGAGAAGGCAAATTAGAAGCAATGTAAGGCGTTTGTGAAGGTAACGGGGATGGTGGCGGTGATGGTGATGGTAAGTATAAAGGTGACGGGGATGGTGGCAGAAATGGTGAAGGTGAGTATGACGATGACGATGTAGACGTAGAGAGAGTTGATTTTTCGATGAAAGATGGACTACTAGAGAGCGATGATGATGATGATGATGATGATGATGATGATGATGATGATGATGATGATGATGATGATGATGATGATGATGATGATGATGATGATGATGATGATGATGATGATGATGATGATGATGATGATGATGATGATGATGATGATGATGATGATGATGATGATGATGATGATGATGATGATGATGATGATGATGATGATGATGATGATGATGATGATGATGATGATGATGATGATGATGATGATGATGATGATGATGATGATGATGATGATGATGATGATGATGATGATGATGATGATGATGATGATGATGATGATGATGATGATGATGATGATGATGATGATGATGATGATGATGATGATGATGATGATGATGATGATGATGATGATGATGATGATGATGATGATGATGATGATGATGATGATGATGATGATGATGATGATGATGATGATGATGATGATGATGATGATGATGATGATGATGATGATGATGATGATGATGATGATGATGATGATGATGATGATGATGATGATGATGATGATGATGATGATGATGATGATGATGATGATGATGATGATGATGATGATGATGATGATGATGATGATGATGATGATGATGATGATGATGATGATGATGATGATGATGATGATGATGATGATGATGATGATGATGATGATGATGATGATGATGATGATGATGATGATGATGATGATGATGATGATGATGATGATGATGATGATGATGATGATGATGATGATGATGATGATGATGATGATGATGATGATGATGATGATGATGATGATGATGATGATGATGATGATGATGATGATGATGATGATGATGATGATGATGATGATGATGATGATGATGATGATGATGATGATGATGATGATGATGATGATGATGATGATGATGATGATGATGATGATGATGATGATGATGATGATGATGATGATGATGATGATGATGATGATGATGATGATGATGATGATGATGATGATGATGATGATGATGATGATGATGATGATGATGATGATGATGATGATGATGATGATGATGATGATGATGATGATGATGATGATGATGATGATGATGATGATGATGATGATGATGATGATGATGATGATGATGATGATGATGATGATGATGATGATGATGATGATGATGATGATGATGATGATGATGATGATGATGATGATGATGATGATGATGATGATGATGATGATGATGATGATGATGATGATGATGATGATGATGATGATGATGATGATGATGATGATGATGATGATGATGATGATGATGATGATGATGATGATGATGATGATGATGATGATGATGATGATGATGATGATGATGATGATGATGATGATGATGATGATGATGATGATGATGATGATGATGATGATGATGATGATGATGATGATGATGATGATGATGATGATGATGATGATGATGATGATGATGATGATGATGATGATGATGATGATGATGATGATGATGATGATGATGATGATGATGATGATGATGATGATGATGATGATGATGATGATGATGATGATGATGATGATGATGATGATGATGATGATGATGATGATGATGATGATGATGATGATGATGATGATGATGATGATGATGATGATGATGATGATGATGATGATGATGATGATGATGATGATGATGATGATGATGATGATGATGATGATGATGATGATGATGATGATGATGATGATGATGATGATGATGATGATGATGATGATGATGATGATGATGATGATGATGATGATGATGATGATGATGATGATGATGATGATGATGATGATGATGATGATGATGATGATGATGATGATGATGATGATGATGATGATGATGATGATGATGATGATGATGATGATGATGATGATGATGATGATGATGATGATGATGATGATGATGATGATGATGATGATGATGATGATGATGATGATGATGATGATGATGATGATGATGATGATGATGATGATGATGATGATGATGATGATGATGATGATGATGATGATGATGATGATGATGATGATGATGATGATGATGATGATGATGATGATGATGATGATGATGATGATGATGATGATGATGATGATGATGATGATGATGATGATGATGATGATGATGATGATGATGATGATGATGATGATGATGATGATGATGATGATGATGATGATGATGATGATGATGATGATGATGATGATGATGATGATGATGATGATGATGATGATGATGATGATGATGATGATGATGATGATGATGATGATGATGATGATGATGATGATGATGATGATGATGATGATGATGATGATGATGATGATGATGATGATGATGATGATGATGATGATGATGATGATGATGATGATGATGATGATGATGATGATGATGATGATGATGATGATGATGATGATGATGATGATGATGATGATGATGATGATGATGATGATGATGATGATGATGATGATGATGATGATGATGATGATGATGATGATGATGATGATGATGATGATGATGATGATGATGATGATGATGATGATGATGATGATGATGATGATGATGATGATGATGATGATGATGATGATGATGATGATGATGATGATGATGATGATGATGATGATGATGATGATGATGATGATGATGATGATGATGATGATGATGATGATGATGATGATGATGATGATGATGATGATGATGATGATGATGATGATGATGATGATGATGATGATGATGATGATGATGATGATGATGATGATGATGATGATGATGATGATGATGATGATGATGATGATGATGATGATGATGATGATGATGATGATGATGATGATGATGATGATGATGATGATGATGATGATGATGATGATGATGATGATGATGATGATGATGATGATGATGATGATGATGATGATGATGATGATGATGATGATGATGATGATGATGATGATGATGATGATGATGATGATGATGATGATGATGATGATGATGATGATGATGATGATGATGATGATGATGATGATGATGATGATGATGATGATGATGATGATGATGATGATGATGATGATGATGATGATGATGATGATGATGATGATGATGATGATGATGATGATGATGATGATGATGATGATGATGATGATGATGATGATGATGATGATGATGATGATGATGATGATGATGATGATGATGATGATGATGATGATGATGATGATGATGATGATGATGATGATGATGATGATGATGATGATGATGATGATGATGATGATGATGATGATGATGATGATGATGATGATGATGATGATGATGATGATGATGATGATGATGATGATGATGATGATGATGATGATGATGATGATGATGATGATGATGATGATGATGATGATGATGATGATGATGATGATGATGATGATGATGATGATGATGATGATGATGATGATGATGATGATGATGATGATGATGATGATGATGATGATGATGATGATGATGATGATGATGATGATGATGATGATGATGATGATGATGATGATGATGATGATGATGATGATGATGATGATGATGATGATGATGATGATGATGATGATGATGATGATGATGATGATGATGATGATGATGATGATGATGATGATGATGATGATGATGATGATGATGATGATGATGATGATGATGATGATGATGATGATGATGATGATGATGATGATGATGATGATGATGATGATGATGATGATGATGATGATGATGATGATGATGATGATGATGATGATGATGATGATGATGATGATGATGATGATGATGATGATGATGATGATGATGATGATGATGATGATGATGATGATGATGATGATGATGATGATGATGATGATGATGATGATGATGATGATGATGATGATGATGATGATGATGATGATGATGATGATGATGATGATGATGATGATGATGATGATGATGATGATGATGATGATGATGATGATGATGATGATGATGATGATGATGATGATGATGATGATGATGATGATGATGATGATGATGATGATGATGATGATGATGATGATGATGATGATGATGATGATGATGATGATGATGATGATGATGATGATGATGATGATGATGATGATGATGATGATGATGATGATGATGATGATGATGATGATGATGATGATGATGATGATGATGATGATGATGATGATGATGATGATGATGATGATGATGATGATGATGATGATGATGATGATGATGATGATGATGATGATGATGATGATGATGATGATGATGATGATGATGATGATGATGATGATGATGATGATGATGATGATGATGATGATGATGATGATGATGATGATGATGATGATGATGATGATGATGATGATGATGATGATGATGATGATGATGATGATGATGATGATGATGATGATGATGATGATGATGATGATGATGATGATGATGATGATGATGATGATGATGATGATGATGATGATGATGATGATGATGATGATGATGATGATGATGATGATGATGATGATGATGATGATGATGATGATGATGATGATGATGATGATGATGATGATGATGATGATGATGATGATGATGATGATGATGATGATGATGATGATGATGATGATGATGATGATGATGATGATGATGATGATGATGATGATGATGATGATGATGATGATGATGATGATGATGATGATGATGATGATGATGATGATGATGATGATGATGATGATGATGATGATGATGATGATGATGATGATGATGATGATGATGATGATGATGATGATGATGATGATGATGATGATGATGATGATGATGATGATGATGATGATGATGATGATGATGATGATGATGATGATGATGATGATGATGATGATGATGATGATGATGATGATGATGATGATGATGATGATGATGATGATGATGATGATGATGATGATGATGATGATGATGATGATGATGATGATGATGATGATGATGATGATGATGATGATGATGATGATGATGATGATGATGATGATGATGATGATGATGATGATGATGATGATGATGATGATGATGATGATGATGATGATGATGATGATGATGATGATGATGATGATGATGATGATGATGATGATGATGATGATGATGATGATGATGATGATGATGATGATGATGATGATGATGATGATGATGATGATGATGATGATGATGATGATGATGATGATGATGATGATGATGATGATGATGATGATGATGATGATGATGATGATGATGATGATGATGATGATGATGATGATGATGATGATGATGATGATGATGATGATGATGATGATGATGATGATGATGATGATGATGATGATGATGATGATGATGATGATGATGATGATGATGATGATGATGATGATGATGATGATGATGATGATGATGATGATGATGATGATGATGATGATGATGATGATGATGATGATGATGATGATGATGATGATGATGATGATGATGATGATGATGATGATGATGATGATGATGATGATGATGATGATGATGATGATGATGATGATGATGATGATGATGATGATGATGATGATGATGATGATGATGATGATGATGATGATGATGATGATGATGATGATGATGATGATGATGATGATGATGATGATGATGATGTGATGATGATGATGATGATGTGATGATGATGATGATGATGATGATGATGATG
>OU696696.1:175893730-175908730 GCA_916050605.2 Platycheirus albimanus
ATGATGATGATGATGATGATGATGATGATGATGATGATGATGATGATGATGATGATGATGATGATGATGATGATGATGATGATGATGATGATGATGATGATGATGATGATGATGATGATGATGATGATGATGATGATGATGATGATGATGATGATGATGATGATGATGATGATGATGATGATGATGATGATGATGATGATGATGATGATGATGATGATGATGATGATGATGATGATGATGATGATGATGATGATGATGATGATGATGATGATGATGATGATGATGATGATGATGATGATGATGATGATGATGATGATGATGATGATGATGATGATGATGATGATGATGATGATGATGATGATGATGATGATGATGATGATGATGATGATGATGATGATGATGATGATGATGATGATGATGATGATGATGATGATGATGATGATGATGATGATGATGATGATGATGATGATGATGATGATGATGATGATGATGATGATGATGATGATGATGATGATGATGATGATGATGATGATGATGATGATGATGATGATGATGATGATGATGATGATGATGATGATGATGATGATGATGATGATGATGATGATGATGATGATGATGATGATGATGATGATGATGATGATGATGATGATGATGATGATGATGATGATGATGATGATGATGATGATGATGATGATGATGATGATGATGATGATGATGATGATGATGATGATGATGATGATGATGATGATGATGATGATGATGATGATGATGATGATGATGATGATGATGATGATGATGATGATGATGATGATGATGATGATGATGATGATGATGATGATGATGATGATGATGATGATGATGATGATGATGATGATGATGATGATGATGATGATGATGATGATGATGATGATGATGATGATGATGATGATGATGATGATGATGATGATGATGATGATGATGATGATGATGATGATGATGATGATGATGATGATGATGATGATGATGATGATGATGATGATGATGATGATGATGATGATGATGATGATGATGATGATGATGATGATGATGATGATGATGATGATGATGATGATGATGATGATGATGATGATGATGATGATGATGATGATGATGATGATGATGATGATGATGATGATGATGATGATGATGATGATGATGATGATGATGATGATGATGATGATGATGATGATGATGATGATGATGATGATGATGATGATGATGATGATGATGATGATGATGATGATGATGATGATGATGATGATGATGATGATGATGATGATGATGATGATGATGATGATGATGATGATGATGATGATGATGATGATGATGATGATGATGATGATGATGATGATGATGATGATGATGATGATGATGATGATGATGATGATGATGATGATGATGATGATGATGATGATGATGATGATGATGATGATGATGATGATGATGATGATGATGATGATGATGATGATGATGATGATGATGATGATGATGATGATGATGATGATGATGATGATGATGATGATGATGATGATGATGATGATGATGATGATGATGATGATGATGATGATGATGATGATGATGATGATGATGATGATGATGATGATGATGATGATGATGATGATGATGATGATGATGATGATGATGATGATGATGATGATGATGATGATGATGATGATGATGATGATGATGATGATGATGATGATGATGATGATGATGATGATGATGATGATGATGATGATGATGATGAGATGATGATGATGATGATGATGATGATGATGATGATGATGATGATGATGATGATGATGATGATGATGATGATGATGATGATGATGATGATGATGATGATGATGATGATGATGATGATGATGATGATGATGATGATGATGATGATGATGATGATGATGATGATGATGATGATGATGATGATGATGATGATGATGATGATGATGATGATGATGATGATGATGATGATGATGATGATGATGATGATGATGATGATGATGATGATGATGATGATGATGATGATGATGATGATGATGATGATGATGATGATGATGATGATGATGATGATGATGATGATGATGATGATGATGATGATGATGATGATGATGATGATGATGATGATGATGATGATGATGATGATGATGATGATGATGATGATGATGATGATGATGATGATGATGATGATGATGATGATGATGATGATGATGATGATGATGATGATGATGATGATGATGATGATGATGATGATGATGATGATGATGATGATGATGATGATGATGATGATGATGATGATGATGATGATGATGATGATGATGATGATGATGATGATGATGATGATGATGATGATGATGATGATGATGATGATGATGATGATGATGATGATGATGATGATGATGATGATGATGATGATGATGATGATGATGATGATGATGATGATGATGATGATGATGATGATGATGATGATGATGATGATGATGATGATGATGATGATGATGATGATGATGATGATGATGATGATGATGATGATGATGATGATGATGATGATGATGATGATGATGATGATGATGATGATGATGATGATGATGATGATGATGATGATGATGATGATGATGATGATGATGATGATGATGATGATGATGATGATGATGATGATGATGATGATGATGATGATGATGATGATGATGATGATGATGATGATGATGATGATGATGATGATGATGATGATGATGATGATGATGATGATGATGATGATGATGATGATGATGATGATGATGATGATGATGATGATGATGATGATGATGATGATGATGATGATGATGATGATGATGATGATGATGATGATGATGATGATGATGATGATGATGATGATGATGATGATGATGATGATGATGATGATGATGATGATGATGATGATGATGATGATGATGATGATGATGATGATGATGATGATGATGATGATGATTGTTCAGTTCCACAGAACAATCTTCATAAAGTATAAAATTCATATTCAAATATTTTTTCTTTCTTTACATACCTACTGTAATGATTTTTGCATTTTCATAATATTCATAAAACTCAATTGTAGTGCCTTCTGCATTTTCAGCATTAATTTAGGTTTCAACCAATAATGTAACAAAACACCTTGCACACTTTAATTATTTTTAAATTCACTTTTTTGTTAATTCGGCATTATTTGTCACACCAACCAAATTGTAAATAAATATAGACTAAGCATATTTTTAAGTATAAATATCGGTAGGAAATAAAATTGATTTCAGATAGCAACGAAACAGTACCCAAGACTTTTATTTACTTCAAGTGAGTCTGCTTGAAGCTGTTTGTGTCATCTCAAGGAGTTATAGTGCTGCACTATATACTCCACCCCAGTCACAGTACAAGAACTGTGATCTGGACAGCATAAGACGATAGAACAATCGTTTACATTTGGTGACCCCGACGTGATTGTTGCTTCCCCCCACCAGAGGTAAGGGGTAACTATCAAGGTACTTAAGCGTTATCAGGGCTTTAACACTGATAAAAACTCTAAAACAAAGAATTGCTTCCCCCCATCAGAAGTAAGGGGCAATTTTCATCGTAAAGTAAGCGTGACCAGGGCTTAGACACTGGAATACCTTCAAACATACTACAATCAAGGGGATACATCAACAACGTACATCGAAGACGTCAAATATGGATGAGAAAGCTGCAAAACAACAGGAGACTGGAGGCAACATCCAGCGTTTACTATCGAACTATAAGAAGGATGGGCCAGACAGGAAGACACTCCCGTATTTCCAAAAGCTGACAGCCAAACTGGACGAACTATGGGAAAAATTCGAGTCCATGAACACAGCGATTCAAGAAGAGCATCCGACTGAGTTGTTACATGCATACCACGTCAACATGTATTTCAACTCAGTCAAAAGGGTGTATAGCTCATATAGAGAAGAATTCTCTGCCAAAATGAAGGAATTAGAAAAACAGAATAAGGTCGACACCGCCAAAATTCCACTACAAGAGGAAGAACTCAATACTGGTGGCGACAGCACCAAATCCGAAGGCCAGGCTATTTTACACTCAAGCCAGAGTGAAGATATGCAAAGGCTTTCTCGCAAACAAGAAACAATAATCTCTTCACTGCGAAGGGCCTTGAACAATGCAAAACACACAGGGAAGTCAAAACAATTTTATGACCTCCAAGAAAAAACGATCCAAAGACATTGGATGCAAATCGAAGAAATTCACAATTCGATTGGAGGATCAACGGAAGCTCCAGAAAAAATTGGATACAACCAAGGCAGATTCATAGAGCTGGAAGAAGAGGTGCATAACGTCCTCATTTCATTAGCACAGCAGCTTGAAACCAGCCTGCTACCCCATCAACCGGGTACTACTACCCCAAAGATGAATCTGCCAAAAATAACGCTACCAAAATTCGACGGGGATTACCTAAAATGGCCTCAATTTCACGATTTGTTTACACAGATGGTAGACAAACAAAAGATGTCAAGCTGCGAAAAAATGTTCTACTTCAAAACTAACCTTACAGGAGAAGCAGAACGGGTCATAAGACATGTGGCTCTATCGGAGGAAAATTACTCAGCAGCTTGGAAGTTGCTCCAAGCAAGATACAGCAATCCCAGACTACAAGTATCCGCACTACTCAACCGACTCTTGGGTCAACCGTCTCGGTCGTCAGACGCAGCATCCGCTGCGGCATTAAAAGACCTTCATGATACAACACAAGAATGTATGCATGGCCTCACCAACCTTGGATTAGATATTGCTGAATGGGATCCAATACTGCTTCACATACTCACAAAGAAGCTAGATAAGTCCACTCATACACTATATGAACAAACCTTGACCAACCCCAAGGAACTGCAGCCGCTAGATGAATTTCTCAAATTTCTAGAAACTCGTTTCCAGTCATTGGAGGCACTTAGTGTAAAGGGCAACAGAAGGGACATCGAAGAAGGAAGGCGAAGGTACCCAAAGGCAACGAGCTCCATTACCATCCAGAATAAAAATTGTACGTTGTGCAAGAGTCAGCATCAATTATACTCTTGCCGTACATTCTTGAACCTAACGCCTTTGGAACGATTAAACCATGTGAGAAAAAATAATTTGTGCGTGAATTGTCTCCAGGATGGACATACCTCCTTCAACTGTCGACTGCGAGGCTGTTTAAAATGTGCTAAAAAACACAATTCCTTAGTGCACTTGCCCAAATTCACCCAACCGAAATCGAGTGCATCAATTTCGAATTCCGGTACTAAAGACGTGGCACCACCAGATCCAGAACCATCCACTACATCCGAAGTTAATAATGCGATACTAGCAGCGTTAAGCACAAACAAGAAAGAGGGTTACGTATTCCTCAGCACCGTTATCATACATTTGATAGATCAAGATGGCTCACCGATCAACTGTCGCGCTATTTTGGATTCCGGCTCACAAATCAACATCGTCTGTCGCGCTATTTTGGATTCCGGCTCACAAATCAACATCGTCACAGAAAGAATGATTCGCAAACTAAACATACCATTATCTTCCCGCCCCATGATCATACAAGGAATAGGAAATTCCAAAAGGGATTCAAATAAAAGAGCCAACATATGTTTAAAATCGACTACTACAAATTTCACCACCAGGCTCGAAGCAATCGTATTGCCTCAGATTGTATCCCCTCAGCCAACACACACAGTTGATATATCTACGTGGAAATTCCCAAGGAATGTCGTACTAGCTGACCCGCAGTTCAACCAAAGAAATAATATTGATCTGCTCATCGGAGCCGAATTTTACCATCAGTTACTCTGCGTTGGTCAGATTAAACTTGGCACCGAATTACCCCTACTCCAAAATACGCTGTTAGGGTGGATAGTCACTGGAAAGATGAACGAAGATTCATCTAGAAATACAGTTTGTGGAATAGCTACCGAGGAATCATCCCTCGAGCAAACAATCAGCAAGTTTTGGCAAACCGAAGAACTTTTGTATCCAACATCAAGTCGCACCATCGCAGAAGAAAAATGTGAAGAACATTTCTATCAATCGACGTCAAGAGACGCAACGGGAAGATACGTTGTCAGTCTACCCTTTGCTGAGGACGCAAATAAACTAGGGTCATCTAGCGACATTGCCCTCAGTCGATTTCATGCGTTGGAACGCAGATTAGACCGAAGGCCAGAATTATATTACCAGTACCGAAAATTCATGGATGAGTACATTCAACTGGGACACATGACAGAGATTGATTTTAAATCAATTCCAACACCACACTACTTTCTGCCTCATCATTGCGTGCTCAAGCCAGAAAGTAGTAGTACAAAGTTACGAGTAGTCTTTGATGCCTCTGCAAAGACGTCAACTAACCTGTCGTTGAACGACTTACTCTATTCTGGACCAACAATTCAAGACGAATTGTTTTCAATATTATTGCGTTTTAGACTGCCAAAATTTGTTATTAAGGCCGACATTCAAAAAATGTATAGGCAAATACTCATAAGAGAAGAAGACCAACAATTTCAGCTGATATGGTGGCGACCCAATCGAACTGAGCCTATAAAATGTTATAAACTTCATACCGTGACTTACGGAACCACTTCAGCTCCATATCTCGCAACAAAATGCCTTCAGGTCTTAGCTACAGAATATTCTGCAAAATATCCATTAGGCTCGCAAGTTTTGCTCAAAGACTTCTACGTTGACGACGTTATGGCAGGTGCAGACAGCATTGTAGCAGCAAAAGACATCCAGTCACAATTGTCATTGTTGCTGCGGGAGGGAGGGCTCCAGTTAAAAAAGTGGTGTTCAAACCACCAACAATTACTTGATAACATTCCATTAGAAGATCAGGAGATACCTCTCACCGACGACAATAACGAAGGCGCTGTCAAGACCCTTGGGCTAATATGGAGACCCAAGTCAGACGTCTTCTGCATAAAAACAAATTATAGAACGTCAAAAAGATTCACAAGGCGATCTGTAGCCTCAGATATAGCACGTCTTTTTGATCCACTCGGAATAGTCGCTCCAGTAGTAATCGTCGCAAAGCTCTTTCTGCAAGAATTGTGGGAACTTAAGTACGACTGGGATGCTTCCCTACCAGAAGAAATGTACACCAGGTGGAACAATTACTACCAAGGCCTCCAAGAATTAGACAAATTCCAAATTCCTAGACACGTTTTTGGTCATTACATCACTTCATCAATGCAAATGCATACCTTTGCAGATGCGTCAGAGAAGGCCTACGGGGCTGCTGTATATATCAGATCAGTTAACAAGGATGGTACAATCGTAGTACGACTGCTGTGCTCCAAATCTCGAGTTGCACCAACTACTAAAACGGCATCAGGAATGAGATCGATGACAATTCCACGTCTAGAACTATGTGCAGCATTACTAGCTGCCGAACTCTCAAAACGAGTCAAGAGTGACCTTAAATTGGACAACACCAATAGTTTTCTGTGGTCTGACTCCCAAATTGTATTGAGTTGGATTAATTCAAATTCAGAATCCTTCCAGACATTTGTTGGACGTCGAATTGCCAACATCCAATCTCTAACCAGCACTAATCAATGGCGATATGTGAAATCAGCTGAAAATCCAGCTGATGTTTTATCCAGAGGCATATCCCCAGAGAAACTGCAGGATCATACACTATGGAAGTATGGTCCGAGATTTTTGCATGGATCGGAATCAATTTGGCCACCCCCTTACAAACTCAGCAAAATTTGGACAGATGAAAGGAAGGAAGTTGCGTTATTGACCACTAATGACGACGATCATGTACAAAGTATGTTGGAAGGAATAAAGCATTCCAACTCATTCAACAAACTTAATGTAATCCTAGCCTACTGTTTTCGATTTGTCCAATTATGCAAGTCAGGTAAACTCAAGGATGCACTTAAATCCGTCAGACAACCCCCAAAAAAAGGCGACAGAACGGCATGGTCATTATCAACCTCGGAACTAGAAATATCCATGCAGTTTATTATCAAGGAAGTCCAAAATCACGGTTTCCATAAAGACATACGCTTCCTGAAGGCACACAAAGAACTAGATAAGGAAAGTCCATTGAAGGGACTCGCTGTATTTTTAGACCAAGATGATCTTCTGCGTGTCGGAGGCAGACTTCAAGCATCAAATTTACCATACGACAGCAAGCATCCAATGCTGTTGCCATATTCTCACCCACTCGTAAAAATGCTCATGACGGATCTTCACTTCAATAATAATCATATTGGACCCCAAGGCCTATTGGCAATCACGAGGCAGCGATTTTGGCCAATCAAGGGCAAGAACATTGCCCGCTCTATTGTCCAGCACTGCATATTTTGCGTCAAAGCGAAACCGAAAATGTACTCGCAAATAATGGGAAATTTGCCAGCGCCAAGAGTGCAACCATCACGTCCATTCATCAACACAGGAGTGGACTTCTGCGGTCCATTATGGGTTCATTACCGAACGAGAGGGAGTCGAGCTCAAAAATGTTACTTATCAATATTTTGCTGCTTCGCCACAAAGGCGGTTCACATCGAAGTCGTCAGTGATTTAACTACAGATGCATTCCTTGGAGCCCTGCGAAGATTTATGAGCCGACGTGGCCACATTAAAAATCTGTATTGCGATAATGCCACCAATTTTGTCGGAGCCAAAAATCAACTGGAAGAGCTCAAAACAAGCATATATTCAAAGCAAGCACAAAATAAAGTCATTAATTCATGCAGTTCGAAGGGAATTGATTTCCATTTTATTCCACCACGAGCTCCACATTTTGGAGGATTGTGGGAAGCAGCAGTCAAATCCGCAAAACATTTGCTACTATGCAAAACAGCTACAGCATCATTAACCTACGAGGAGATTTGTACTATCACTACAGAAATAGAAGCAATTTTAAATTCGAGACCTCTTACAACACTATCCAATGATCCAAACGACCTAAGCGTACTAACACCTGGTCATTTTTTGATTGGGGCAGTCGTTGATAACAAGGCTGAACCGATCAAGGGTACCTTATTAACCAGATGGAAGCTAGTATCTCACATCAAACGAGAATTTTGGAATCGATGGTCTCAAGAATATTTAAATGAACTCCAACTGAGAACAAAATGGAAAACGCAATCCAAAAACATTAAAACTGGCACCGTGGTAATTATGAAAGAAGACAACACTCCTGTTATGAAATGGCCGCTAGGTAGAATCGAAAAGGTGCATTATGGAAACGACGGTTTGGTACGTGTCGCAGACGTACGAACAAAATCAGGCGTTTTGCGGCGTCCAATACACAAACTTGCACCTTTGTTAGAAAATAATGAAGCTGCGCCTGAACCTCAAACAAACGTGCCATCATCCGAACGGAAGCGAAGAAATGATAAGTCTGATCCTAGTGAATTATCGTCATCAAAGGCAGCAAGAAAAACAACAACTCAAACTAGGGCAGACTCAACAAACCCAAACTTCTTCACTACACTATTGTTAATTGGTCTAATTCTTCCAATTGTAATTGCAAGTGACATAGAGGTTATAAAATTCAACAATGCTTCCCCTGGAATTCATTTTCAACGACATGGAACAATAAGTCTGATTCATCACAGATGGAACCTTGTAGTGTACTATAATCTCGAGCCATACATGAAGGAATTCCAAGCATTAGACAACAGTACTACAATATTGGATCATATTTGCAATAAACTTCCCTCCAAAGAACTCTGCTCCCAAGTTATACAACAGCTGCGGCTTATAACACACGAATTAGATGAAGATAATATTATTCCATCAAACAAGTCCTCTGTAAGAATTAAACGAGGTGCCATCGACGTTGTCGGAAACATAGCTAATTCACTCTTCGGAGTGCTTGACTCCAAATACGCTAATGAAATGTCGCAACGTTTAGAAAGCATCCAATCAAACGAGGATCAACTTATGAACCTTTTAAAAAATCACACTTCCATTCTAGACTCGACAGTCAACATCATGAAATTAAGCCAAGACGATATGTCAAAAAGACAACATGCGCTTGATAATCAACTGAGTCAATTGTTCAATCGTGTAAACAATGTCACTGAAGAACTATACCAATCCAAACTGAAAGAATTATTTCTGTCTTGGTGCACCCACGCTACCCTTATAATCATTAACATTCAAAGAATGCAGACATCCATAACAGATGTTTTGGCAGATACTCACCAAGGACGAGTAAATCATCTTTTGATCACCTATCAACAACTTAAAATTGAAGTAGGTAAAATAAGAAGTCATCTTCCACCAGGTCTTCGGATTCCAGTAGAACCTGACCAAATCCTACAACTCTATAAGCTAATGAAAGTCGAGGGACACGTTAGCTCAAATCATATCGTATTCAACATTGAACTGCCGTTACTCGGGTTAGAAGAATTCATAGCATACAAGCTAATTCCCATCCCAGCAGCAATTAATAACAGCTACATAACCATACAATTGTCAACAGACGTCCTAGCTGTCAGTGCTCACCATGATCAATATTATCCCATAACCGAAGATGAACTTTCTAGATGTACCACTACTAACGGAGATCATCATTTATGTAGACAAACCCATCCGGTATATCAAGCTGGAACTAATTTGAGTTTGTGCGAAATCAGCTTGCTTAACAATAAATCAGATCTGTCAACATGCGAACTAAAAATGATCAAGGCTAATTCAGTGTGGACCAAGCTTCCTGAATTAAATCAATGGATATTTGCAGTTAACGAAGAAACTATGCTTAATGTCGTTTGCAAGCAACAAACATCATTTATAGCATTAGAAGGAAATGGTTTGCTGAAACTTCAACCGTATTGTGTGGCAAAAAATAAGCATTTGACACTTCAAGGCCAACAAATTTATTCATCTAAGGTTCAAGCTTCATACACCAGATTAATTCAAGATGTTCCGTTTCAAAGGGCGATTCAGTTAGCCACACTTCACTACAACATGTCAAATACCAGCTCTTTAAATCAAGAGTTGAATGAACTGCGAGATCAGATCAGACGTCAGCAGCTGGAATTACCCAATCATATCCGGTATCATAACATTCCCCACAGCATCGTGAGTTCACTTGGACTACTCATCACCATTGCAATAGTGGGATTCTTAGTTTACAAGAGATACTGTCAGAAACACCCTCCGCCTATTCCGGCCCCACGGAGAACACGTTCATCAAGCTACACCATAAGTATCTAAGATATCATCCTGATGAACCCGCAGATCATCAGCGCGGGGCAGGATGTTCAGTTCCACAGAACAATCTTCATAAAGTATAAAATTCATATTCAAATATTTTTTCTTTCTTTACATACCTACTGTAATGATTTTTGCATTTTCATAATATTCATAAAACTCAATTGTAGTGCCTTCTGCATTTTCAGCATTAATTTAGGTTTCAACCAATAATGTAACAAAACACCTTGCACACTTTAATTATTTTTAAATTCACTTTTTTGTTAATTCGGCATTATTTGTCACACCAACCAAATTGTAAATAAATATAGACTAAGCATATTTTTAAGTATAAATATCGGTAGGAAATAAAATTGATTTCAGATAGCAACGAAACAGTACCCAAGACTTTTATTTACTTCAAGTGAGTCTGCTTGAAGCTGTTTGTGTCATCTCAAGGAGTTATAGTGCTGCACTATATACTCCACCCCAGTCACAGTACAAGAACTGTGATCTGGACAGCATAAGACGATAGAACAATCGTTTACATTTGAAGCAACTATCACGTCGGGGTCACCGATGATGATGATGATGATGATGATGATGATGATGATGATGATGATGATGATGATGATGATGATGATGATGATGATGATGATGATTACTTCAAGTGAGTCTGCTTGAAGCTGTTTGTGTCATCTCAAGGAGTTATAGTGCTGCACTATATACTCCACCCCAGTCACAGTACAAGAACTGTGATCTGGACAGCATAAGACGATAGAACAATCGTTTACATTTGAAGCAACTATCACGTCGGGGTCACCGATGATGATGATGATGATGATGATGATGATGATGATGATGATGATGATGATGATGATGATGATGATGATGATGATGATGATGATGATGATGATGATGATGATGATGATGATGATGATGATGATGATGATGATGATGATGATGATGATGATGATGATGATGATGATGATGATGATGATGATGATGATGATGATGATGATGATGATGATGATGATGATGATGATGATGATGATGATGATGATGATGATGATGATGATGATGATGATGATGATGATGATGATGATGATGATGATGATGATGATGATGATGATGATGATGATGATGATGATGATGATGATGATGATGATGATGATGATGATGATGATGATGATGATGATGATGATGATGATGATGATGATGATGATGATGATGATGATGATGATGATGATGATGATGATGATGATGATGATGATGATGATGATGATGATGATGATGATGATGATGATGATGATGATGATGATGATGATGATGATGATGATGATGATGATGATGATGATGATGATGATGATGATGATGATGATGATGATGATGATGATGATGATGATGATGATGATGATGATGATGATGATGATGATGATGATGATGATGATGATGATGATGATGATGATGATGATGATGATGATGATGATGATGATGATGATGATGATGATGATGATGATGATGATGATGATGATGATGATGATGATGATGATGATGATGATGATGATGATGATGATGATGATGATGATGATGATGATGATGATGATGATGATGATGATGATGATGATGATGATGATGATGATGATGATGATGATGATGATGATGATGATGATGATGATGATGATGATGATGATGATGATGATGATGATGATGATGATGATGATGATGATGATGATGATGATGATGATGATGATGATGATGATGATGATGATGATGATGATGATGATGATGATGATGATGATGATGATGATGATGATGATGATGATGATGATGATGATGATGATGATGATGATGATGATGATGATGATGATGATGATGATGATGATGATGATGATGATGATGATGATGATGATGATGATGATGATGATGATGATGATGATGATGATGATGATGATGATGATGATGATGATGATGATGATGATGATGATGATGATGATGATGATGATGATGATGATGATGATGATGATGATGATGATGATGATGATGATGATGATGATGATGATGATGATGATGATGATGATGATGATGATGATGATGATGATGATGATGATGATGATGATGATGATGATGATGATGATGATGATGATGATGATGATGATGATGATGATGATGATGATGATGATGATGATGATGATGATGATGATGATGATGATGATGATGATGATGATGATGATGATGATGATGATGATGATGATGATGATGATGATGATGATGATGATGATGATGATGATGATGATGATGATGATGATGATGATGATGATGATGATGATGATGATGATGATGATGATGATGATGATGATGATGATGATGATGATGATGATGATGATGATGATGATGATGATGATGATGATGATGATGATGATGATGATGATGATGATGATGATGATGATGATGATGATGATGATGATGATGATGATGATGATGATGATGATGATGATGATGATGATGATGATGATGATGATGATGATGATGATGATGATGATGATGATGATGATGATGATGATGATGATGATGATGATGATGATGATGATGATGATGATGATGATGATGATGATGATGATGATGATGATGATGATGATGATGATGATGATGATGATGATGATGATGATGATGATGATGATGATGATGATGATGATGATGATGATGATGATGATGATGATGATGATGATGATGATGATGATGATGATGATGATGATGATGATGATGATGATGATGATGATGATGATGATGATGATGATGATGATGATGATGATGATGATGATGATGATGATGATGATGATGATGATGATGATGATGATGATGATGATGATGATGATGATGATGATGATGATGATGATGATGATGATGATGATGATGATGATGATGATGATGATGATGATGATGATGATGATGATGATGATGATGATGATGATGATGATGATGATGATGATGATGATGATGATGATGATGATGATGATGATGATGATGATGATGATGATGATGATGATGATGATGATGATGATGATGATGATGATGATGATGATGATGATGATGATGATGATGATGATGATGATGATGATGATGATGATGATGATGATGATGATGATGATGATGATGATGATGATGATGATGATGATGATGATGATGATGATGATGATGATGATGATGATGATGATGATGATGATGATGATGATGATGATGATGATGATGATGATGATGATGATGATGATGATGATGATGATGATGATGATGATGATGATGATGATGATGATGATGATGATGATGATGATGATGATGATGATGATGATGATGATGATGATGATGATGATGATGATGATGATGATGATGATGATGATGATGATGATGATGATGATGATGATGATGATGATGATGATGATGATGATGATGATGATGATGATGATGATGATGATGATGATGATGATGATGATGATGATGATGATGATGATGATGATGATGATGATGATGATGATGATGATGATGATGATGATGATGATGATGATGATGATGATGATGATGATGATGATGATGATGATGATGATGATGATGATGATGATGATGATGATGATGATGATGATGATGATGATGATGATGATGATGATGATGATGATGATGATGATGATGATGATGATGATGATGATGATGATGATGATGATGATGATGATGATGATGATGATGATGATGATGATGATGATGATGATGATGATGATGATGATGATGATGATGATGATGATGATG
>OU696696.1:176531230-176600672 GCA_916050605.2 Platycheirus albimanus
ATGTCATAAAGAATGTATAACAATGGTTTACTTATGCCAAGTCTGGTCAGCTTCAGATAAAGACCCTCTAGCCAAACGGTGTCGAAGGCCTTTTCCAAATCAACCAGAACAGCACCCGTGCATTGATTCTTAGCTTTGTTCCATTGAATATCAGATACTAGCTTAGACGCAGCATGAATGGTGTCATGCCCCGCCTTAAAGCCAAATTGATTATCCGGAATAATATTTTTGTCCTCTGCCCACTTGGTCAGAGCTCTATTAAGAACTTTTTCGAATACCTTACTGATACTCGGAAGAAGACTTATCGACCGGAGATTTGCCGGATTGGAGCTATCCTTTCCCTTTTTCGGGAGAGGATGAACCACAGCTGTTTTCCAACGCACCGGATAATATGCATTATTCAGTGCGTTGTTAAACAGTGTGGTGTAAATGTCTACTGCTTCCTTAGGGAGATGTCGCAGTACAACGTTGGGTATACCATCGACTCCTGCTGACTTCTTTTTCTTTAATGATTCGAAGATGAGCTGGAGCTCTACCTTCGATATTAGCATGGAACTGGGCCCATTTAGCTCGGCGACAGTGGCATTTGCCAAATTGTCGTCATAAAACAGTGTTCTCAGATCGCCATTGCGTAATGCTGTTTCGAAGGTAGAAATGGTGCACCAGAGCTCTGTTCTCCAGGTCGTGATTTGGGCGAATGCTAGCATTCACCTTATACACTTGCTGGAAAGCAGCCCCTACTGCTTCCACCTTCTCTTGAGGATCTTCAATCATAAAGAAGTCGTCATCAAGGACGGCATTTCCCGGATCTATACCTGCAATGGTAAGTACGTCTTCGTTGTCAGTATTTCTCGGAAGCTTAAGGCAAGGAAGATCGTTTTGATCATTCCTCCTAAAGATTTTATTAATTTGGGGAAACATACTTGGGTCGCTAGAATTAACGGCCCGTATCTTGTTATCCCAAAACAAATTAATAGACAATCTATAGTTCTGCCTAATAAGCAGATTGAGGTTTTTGATCTCAGACTTCAGTGTCCTAATCTCCGAGTCGTTTCTGTCAGTAAACCGTCTGTATAAGAGTTTGAGTCTTGTAAGCAGTCTACTTTTCTGTTTGTGTAGTGCGTCTATTGTAGCGTTTTTGTATTTTCCAGTTGCGTCTTGTTCTTTGTATCGTGGGATTGTCCTGTCCATCGTTCGTTGTATTGTTTCATCCATTTGACTAAGGTATCTGTCGATCTCAACGTTCGTCAGATTCCTGTCATTTGGTGGCGAAATGTCGTTCGAAACAAGTTCACTCGATAAGGCGTTGGAGAAGCGTTGCCACCGCGTCCTACTGAAATTGTAGGAGTGCGCAGGCACATACTCCTCCAACTCCACAAGCTCGTTCGGAATCCGTATTACGGCGGCAAGTCCGCAGTGGTCACTGTCGTACTCCACCGTCCGTAAACAGTTTCTTGTTTGACCCATAGCGTCAGTAATTGTCAGTCTTGAGTCAAGCAGAAGTAGATCCAGAAAACCACCGCTTCTTGGAAACGATGGTCTATCAGTAGCAAATAGGTCGATCCTATACTCAACGTTGTATCGACCCATCCAATTGAAAAGATGGTATCCTCTAGGATTTTGTATTTGATTTCCCCAATCTTCATGTTTGGCATTCAGATCTCCGGCCATGAGATAATAATTTTCTTCCGAGTTAAGGTGAAGACATTCGAAAAGTTTTTCGAGCTCTGATATAAAATTAGCAGGCTGAGGTGCTTCTGGTGCGTACGCCGAGATCACGTATATTCGCTTCCCCTGTTGGAGAGGAATGCAAATGATGCAGGCTTCTAGCAACCCGAATCTGCGCACTTCATTATTATAAATTACCTTATAACTAATGCCTTTTCGTATGAAAATTGCGACCCCACCCCCACGAGTGGAGTTGGGTCGATCTCTTCTTACGATATTGTAATTGTTATGAGTCATATTGAAGTGTTTTAGTCTCCATGTTGTGTTTGGATTATGAAATAATAAAACTAAGATGAATGTATTAATAATTTATCTTTATTTTATTTGTTTAAATTACTTAAAAAATATCACAACATTAATTTCTTAAAGAGAGCGACGCGCGTTTCGGACTTTGTCCATCATCGGGCTCGAAATTTCTACTGACAATGCCATGCCAATTATGTCTTTCGTTTTCTTTGTTATTGCTTGTTGTTATTTGTTTTGATATGAGTTTTTGGGTTGATTATGTTTTCTCTTTCTATCTGCCGTTGATTGTATTGTAATTAATTGCTGTGTCATATAGTGTGTTGTTTTTAATTGTTAATTTGTCGTTGAGTATTTTGTCTTGGTCTGTTTTGCATGCTTTGTAAATAGCAAATTCCTCCAATGCGTCCAGTGTTTTCCCTTTTTGGCATATATGGATTGGAGTTAAATTTGTTATAAAGTCGGTGTAATTGTGGTTCTCTTCCATCAAATGCAGTGCGAAATTGGACTTTGTGTTTATTTTCGGTTTATGTTCTTTAAACCTTTCTTGGAATGTTCTTCCCGTCTGTCCAATATAAAATTTTTCGCAGTCACTGCACTTGATTTTGTACACACCTGAGCATAGTTCTATTTGTTTGTTTGATTTAGGTCTTAAGATTTTTTGTGTGTTGTTGTTGGTTTTATAAGATATGTGTATGTTTAGTTTTTTAAGTTCGTATTTCAAGATATGTGGGATTAAGTTGGTGTATTCGACTGAAATATATTTTGGAACTATGTTGTCATCTTGATTGTTGTTTTTGTTATTGTTTTGGTGTATTTTCTTTTTCTTTTTGTTTATTAAGTTATCTATTATATTTGTGCTGTACCCGTTCGAGATAGCTATTTGTTTAATTATTTTTATTTCTTCTTCATAATCCTTCTCGTCCATTGGTATGTTTAGTAGTCGGTTTATAAAGGCGTTGAATGCCGACATTTTTTGTGAAAATGGGTGGTGGGATGTGTTGTGTATTACTATATCTGTTGTTGTAGGTTTTCTATATATTTTATATTTAAGGTTTTCTTTGTTGTTTTTGCTTATAGTTAGGTCTAAGAAATTTATTGCATTATTTTCTTCTATTTCTGCTGTGAATTTAATTTTACTTTTAATACTGTTGATGTAGTTTTTTAAGGTATCAATTTGTCTATTTGTGCCATCAAATATAATAAAAGTATCGTCAACATATCGTGCGTAGAAAAAGATTTTGTTTTGTGATGGGTTTTTGTTTGATAATAAGTATTTGTTTTCGTAATAGTTTAGGTAGATGTCCGCCATTAATCCGCTCAGGGGGGATCCCATAGCTAGTCCGTCGTCTTGTATATAGTATTTATTGTTAAATGTGAAGTAATTTTGTTTGAGGGTTATTTGTAGTAGGTGGATGATTTCGTTTATTTGTTGTTTATTAATGGTTGCGGTTGTTATTAGATTTTCTTTTATTAATTGAATTGTTTCTTCTACCGGTATGTTTGTGTACATGTTTGTGATATCAAGGGAAATTAATTTGTGTTGGGGCAGTATTTTTAAGTGTCTAGTTTTTTCTATTAGTTCTGTGTAATTTTTTTAAACTGTGATTATTTAGTATGGTGGTATTATTTTTAATGATTTTTTGTAATTCCTTGGCGACCTTGTAGCAGGGTGCTGTTTTGTAATTGATGAGTGGTCGTATTGGGATTCCATTTTTGTGTACTTTTGGTAGTCCTGTGAACTGTGGAGCTTGTGCATTGGGCTGTTTGAGTTTTAGTTTTGTTAAATTTGAAAATAAATGGTTGCTCTTATTTATTGCTTGGTTTATATTTTTCACATAATCTTTCGTTGGGTCGTTTGTTAAATTTCGTATGTTATTGTCTTGTATGAATGTTAACGCTATGGGATCCCCCCTGAGCGGATTAATGGCGGACATCTACCTAAACTATTACGAAAACAAATACTTATTATCAAACAAAAACCCATCACAAAACAAAATCTTTTTCTACGCACGATATGTTGACGATACTTTTATTATATTTGATGGCACAAATAGACAAATTGATACCTTAAAAAACTACATCAACAGTATTAAAAGTAAAATTAAATTCACAGCAGAAATAGAAGAAAATAATGCAATAAATTTCTTAGACCTAACTATAAGCAAAAACAACAAAGAAAACCTTAAATATAAAATATATAGAAAACCTACAACAACAGATATAGTAATACACAACACATCCCACCACCCATTTTCACAAAAAATGTCGGCATTCAACGCCTTCATAAACCGACTACTAAACATACCAATGGACGAGAAGGATTATGAAGAAGAAATAAAAATAATTAAACAAATAGCTATCTCGAACGGGTACACCACAAATATAATAGATAACTTAATAAACAAAAAGAAAAAGAAAATACACCAAAACAATAACAAAAACAACAATCAAGATGACAACATAGTTCCAAAATATATTTCAGTCGAATACACCAACTTAATCCCACATATCTTGAAATACGAACTTAAAAAACTAAACATACACATATCTTATAAAACCAACAACAACACACAAAAAATCTTAAGACCTAAATCAAACAAACAAATAGAACTATGCTCAGGTGTGTACAAAATCAAGTGCAGTGACTGCGAAAAATTTTATATTGGACAGACGGGAAGAACATTCCAAGAAAGGTTTAAAGAACATAAACCGAAAATAAACACAAAGTCCAATTTCGCACTGCATTTGATGGAAGAGAACCACAATTACACCGACTTTATAACAAATTTAACTCCAATCCATATATGCCAAAAAGGGAAAACACTGGGCGCATTGGAGGAATTTGCTATTTACAAAGCATGCAAAACAGACCAAGACAAAATACTCAACGACAAATTAACAATTAAAAACAACACACTATATGACACAGCAATTAATTACAATACAATCAACGGCAGATAGAAAGAGAAAACATAATCAACCCAAAAACTCATATCAAAACGAACAACAACAAACAATAACAAAGAAAACGAAAGACATAATTGGCATGGCATTGTCAGTAGAAATTTCGAGCCCGATGATGGACAAAGTCCGAAACGCGCGTCGCTCTCTTTAAGAAATTAATGTTGTGATATTTTTTAAGTAATTTAAACAAATAAAATAAAGATAAATTATTAATACATTCATCTTAGTTTTATTATTTCATAATCCAAACACAACATGGAGACTAAAACACTTCAATATTACACAGCTGAACAAGCACAAATAGTCTTTAAATACTACAACGCCATTATAAAGTTAACTAAAATAAACCAAAACATCAAGTTTAACAAAACATGTCCTAAAAAATCAATAACACCTAAATACGCACAAATTAAAGTAAATAACAAATCAATACCAGCCCTTAAAACACAAAAAATAGCACAAATTACACGTATAAAAGAAGAAATCAAATATCTATACAGTAAGAAAAATACCACAAATAATACACTTTACAAATTACACTTAGAACTTTACAATAAATTACACATCATAGAAGCCGAATCATACACATACAAAATACGCATTTACGCCAACGAAATTGCCAAAAACATCTCAATTAAACAACATACCAAATTACAAGATCTCATTAGTAAAATTCCTCCCACAAACGCATTACAAATACACACATTTTATCCAAAATTGATCAATAATACAAACATCATATTCAGCACTCCCGAAATAGACACTTTAAACAAAGGACTCAAATTCAACTTACCCAACAACAACAACAACAACATTAACCAAGAAGTGATAAATGCCGAAGCAGCCATTAAAGCAATACCAACACAAGACATACAAAACGAAACAAGAATCATCATAAATAGAAAACTAAAACAAATCATCAAAAATAACACATCACAGAAAAAACTCCAACATAAATTTAAACAAGATAAAGTTAACCTAAAAAACATAAAACAAAACTAAAAGAAAACAACGCAATTATTACAAAAGCCGACAAAGGAAACACCACTGTCATTCTTGACCAACAAGAATACATAAACAAAACGTTAACATTCATACAAGACAATAACATACGAAATTTAACAAACGACCCAACGAAAGATTATGTGAAAAATATAAACCAAGCAATAAACAAGAGCAACCATTTATTTTCAAATTTAACAAAACTAAAACTCAAACAGCCCAATGCACAAGCTCCACAGTTCACAGGACTACCAAAAGTACACAAAAATGGAATCCCAATACGACCACTCATCAATTACAAAACAGCACCCTGCTACAAGGTCGCCAAGGAATTACAAAAAATCATTAAAAATAATACCACCATACTAAATAATCACAGTTTAAAAAATTACACAGAACTAATAGAAAAAACTAGACACTTAAAAATACTGCCCCAACACAAATTAATTTCCCTTGATATCACAAACATGTACACAAACATACCGGTAGAAGAAACAATTCAATTAATAAAAGAAAATCTAATAACAACCGCAACCATTAATAAACAACAAATAAACGAAATCATCCACCTACTACAAATAACCCTCAAACAAAATTACTTCACATTTAACAATAAATACTATATACAAGACGACGGACTAGCTATGGGATCCCCCCTGAGCGGATTAATGGCGGACATCTACCTAAACTATTACGAAAACAAATACTTATTATCAAACAAAAACCCATCACAAAACAAAATCTTTTTCTACGCACGATATGTTGACGATACTTTTATTATATTTGATGGCACAAATAGACAAATTGATACCTTAAAAAACTACATCAACAGTATTAAAAGTAAAATTAAATTCACAGCAGAAATAGAAGAAAATAATGCAATAAATTTCTTAGACCTAACTATAAGCAAAAACAACAAAGAAAACCTTAAATATAAAATATATAGAAAACCTACAACAACAGATATAGTAATACACAACACATCCCACCACCCATTTTCACAAAAAATGTCGGCATTCAACGCCTTCATAAACCGACTACTAAACATACCAATGGACGAGAAGGATTATGAAGAAGAAATAAAAATAATTAAACAAATAGCTATCTCGAACGGGTACACCACAAATATAATAGATAACTTAATAAACAAAAAGAAAAAGAAAATACACCAAAACAATAACAAAAACAACAATCAAGATGACAACATAGTTCCAAAATATATTTCAGTCGAATACACCAACTTAATCCCACATATCTTGAAATACGAACTTAAAAAACTAAACATACACATATCTTATAAAACCAACAACAACACACAAAAAATCTTAAGACCTAAATCAAACAAACAAATAGAACTATGCTCAGGTGTGTACAAAATCAAGTGCAGTGACTGCGAAAAATTTTATATTGGACAGACGGGAAGAACATTCCAAGAAAGGTTTAAAGAACATAAACCGAAAATAAACACAAAGTCCAATTTCGCACTGCATTTGATGGAAGAGAACCACAATTACACCGACTTTATAACAAATTTAACTCCAATCCATATATGCCAAAAAGGGAAAACACTGGACGCATTGGAGGAATTTGCTATTTACAAAGCATGCAAAACAGACCAAGACAAAATACTCAACGACAAATTAACAATTAAAAACAACACACTATATGACACAGCAATTAATTACAATACAATCAACGGCAGATAGAAAGAGAAAACATAATCAACCCAAAAACTCATATCAAAACAAACAACAACAAGCAATAACAAAGAAAACGAAAGACATAATTGGCATGGCATTGTCAGTAGAAATTTCGAGCCCGATGATGGACAAAGTCCGAAACGCGCGTCGCTCTCTTTAAGAAATTAATGTTGTGATATTTTTTAAGTAATTTAAACAAATAAAATAAAGATAAATTATTAATACATTCATCTTAGTTTTATTATTTCATAGTTATGAGTCAGTTTGTGTTTCTGGTTTAGCTTGGTTTCGCTAGCCAAGAACACATCAGGACTTTGGTCTTTTAGCAAATGAAAGAGATTTGCTCTGCGTTCGGTCCTAATCAGTGAATTTACATTCACAGCTAGGATCTTAAGGGGTCTCTCAAACAGCGGGCCTTTAACCTTTAAGCGTTTGGACAGGCAAAATAGAGTAGAGGTAGTCCACTCTTTCTGCCTGTTCCCGGATCTGTTTTTGCACGTCAGCAAGCATACCCGCAATGGTATGCAACGCCTTCATGACATCGTTCTGCACCGTAGGAGCTGTAGGCACTGGGGCCTGTGGGGCTACCTTTGGTGCAGGTTGTACCGTACTTCTTCTCCCCGTCGTCATTTGGGCGAAGGAGATCAGAGGTGTAACGGTCTCTGAGGGAGGACGCACTACTGGGCGACTAACCTCAACTTTTTTATTACCGGCTTTTTTTGTTTTCTTCAGCTCTTGGTACTTCGGGCATCCCAGATAACTTGCAGGGTGCCCGGAGCCCTTGCAAAGAGCACATTTAAGCTGGGCCCTATCTTCGACCCTTACTTCCCCGAGTTTACACTCTCCCTTTTTGTGGCCTTCTGCACATTTCACGCAAACAGGATCCATATTGCAGTTTCCTGCTGCGTGGTGAGGGCCTTGACAATTCGTGCATCGAGGCACGTCGTCTTTATTATTTAATTTTTCCCAGCGTACAATCTGGTAGTTCAGCACGGTGATTTTGCTTAGACTACTCAGCTTGCTTTGGGGCGAGAGCTGAACTAAGAATATAGGGAGACTCCGTTTCTCCCGTCTTGACCTTACTGCGGTGAACGGCTTGACCCTGATAAACTCGAGGTCGTCGTTCGCCACTCTACTCACTAGGCTAACTCGCCACTTATACATTTCCGATTAAAAGTCGAACTTGATCACTTCCGATACTATTTAAAATCTGCTAAGGAAAAGTCGCCAACGATGTGCACTCTTCCGCAGTTGATGCACGGCTGCACTTTTATTTTCTTATTTCAATTACTATGACCTTTCTCTTCAAAGTTTCGCAAGCGAATGAAGCAGGACACAGAAGAATCTTTATAAGATCAACAAGATCATGACAAACACGGAAACAACAACAAGGACAGCATCTATGCATCGTAATAGCATATAAATAAAGCGGTGCGACGCCAGGATATTCGTAATCCCTTATGTCCCTTTTTGCGGACCAGCCATTATTCCGATGAAAAACCATCATCAGAGCGCAAAAAAATCAACAAGTGCAACAACAAAATAGCGGGTGACCATTAAAAGGATCGATTCTAGGTCACAATCATCGGTATCCGCGAGCGGCGGCATGATATTATTCATCTTTGACTATCATAACAACCAACAACAAACACGTGAGCAACCCTTCTTGGTCCGCGGTACCAGTTTCGTTGCAAAACACCGCCGTCATAGTAGTGAACGAGAAATAGAGAGCTACTTTTGAACTATTTCCACTCATGACCATTACACATGCAAAACAACAGAATTGCACAAATACAGCAAAGATAGAGCAAACTCCAAAAGAAATTTTTTGAAAAGATTTTTTTATTTCTGCAGATCATGCAATTTCAACAAGCTTGTAGCCTAGCCTGTGTACCTATACCTACCTTAACAGTTTAGCAACAATTATTATTGTTCCATTTGCAAAACAGAAAAATAGAAAATAATGCAAAAAAAGATATCCTTCTCTAAATTTATTGGAATTGACTTTATTTGTTATTCCTAAGATTTAAAAAAAAAACCAAGTTGGTAACCACGAAACTACCTACAAGTTAAATGATAATGATAACAAATGTTCTGATTGGTTTATTTTTATACAACTTACATAAAGCTGAGTTTTTTTTTTATAGTTGTTCACACTAGCAATCTGTGGATCTTCCCATTTGGAAATTTATACATTTAACCAATAACAACTTCAACTAACTAAGAAACGTGGTTGTTTGATGATGATATGGCAACAAATGTTCTGATTGGTTTGTTATTTTTCTTGTCTGCCATATTTCCTTATACCCAAATCCGATCCTTTTCAAATCGAAGGGGACAATTGATGTTAAGATAATTATGCAATTTTAAAGATTTAAGTACATACATGCATATCTATTAAATGTTCGCACGCAATATAATATGTTATAATATGTTTTTAAATACCTACACCAAATATATATACATTATGTACCTATACCTATGTACGTACAATATGTACGAATATGGAATTGAAGAAAGTGTCCAATGAACTTTAATAGGCTGCATGAATGATAATTATGAGTGCTTTTGACTTTTATATTTAAAAAAATGGTTGGTACGAGTATATGGATCTATTATAGTGTGTGAATTGAATCCATGTACCTAGATAGTAGACAAAAATTGCTTTATCCTCTGATGAACTATTGGACATTCTGTAGGTAGATAAGATATACTATGTCGGTACATTGTACAATGTATCTACAGTGTATATGCGATTGCATTTGCATTTTAAATGTGAAATATTTTTGCTTTTTTGGTTGGGTGTTGGTTAGAAAATGATTTTTTAGGGTAGTTCAGGAACAAAATATGAATGAGAGATATTCATTCTTGTTTTACTAAAAGCAGCTACTTAACTTATATTTGGTGGGGGGTAAAACAAACTCCTGGCATAGTAAAATTGCTTAGAAAATTAATTTCAGAACAATAAACATGTCATATTCTTGCACCTACTACATATACAGGGTGTTTTCTAATTCATAGCAGGAAAAATAAAAAAAATTGTTATGTAAACACCTTACGCCTCCTTCATGCTTACCTAAAGAAAAAGAGAATTATAGCACTCTGCGTTAATCGGCAACTCTTCGCATTTATTGGAACATTATCATATAAAATTGTTGTGTATGTTAATCGTTCAGTTAAAAAATTATTTGCGCAAAAATAACTCACCAGGCCCACCACCATCCAAACACTCCTCAACGCCCCAACTACTCCTCAACTCCCCGCCCCCACTGGAAAATATCCCACCACTTTTTTGACAATTTTTTCCTCAACCCCTCCCACACACAACAACAAATCTTAAAAAAAATAAAAAAAAATGGCGGGGCTAACTTGAGTCATAAAATCGTTTCTTGCGGATATAAACGAGAGGTTTAAAAATACAAAGTTTATATTTACGGCACATAGTAGCACAAGTTTAGCACAACGCAGCACAACAAATTAAAAAAAAAAAAAAAAAATGGCGGGGCTAACTTTAGTCATGAAATCGGTTTTTGGCTATAAAAACTAGAGCTTTTAAGATAAATTTTCTATTTTAACGGTACATGATAGCACAAGAGGAGCACAACTCAGCACAAGTAAAAAAGAAAAAAAAAACATGGCTGTGGTTTTTTTCTTGTTTTTCATACAAAAGCTTTTTGGTTATAAAACGGAGAGCTTTGAAAATAAAAAAATAATCTGTACGGCACATGGCAGCACAAACGGAGCACAATACAGCACAAGAAATCTTCAAAAAAAAAACATTGGCGGGGCTAACTTTAGTGTAAAAATCGTTTTTTGGCTGTAAACGCTAGAGCTTTAGAGATAAAAAGTTTATATTTACGGCACATAGCAGCATAAGTTAAGCTCAACGCAGCACAAGAAATCTTAACAAAAAAAAAATGGCGGGGCTAACTTTAGTCATAAAATCGGTTTTTGGCTATAAAAACTAGAGCTTTTAAGATAAATTTTCTATTTTAACGGCACATGATAGCACAAGAGGAGCACAAATCAGCACAAGTAAAAAAAAATGGCTGTGGTTTTTTTCTTATTTTTCATACAAAAGTTTTTTGGTTATAAAACGGAGAGCTTGGAAAATAAAAAAATAATCTTTACGGCACATGGCAGCACAAACGGAGCACAATACAGCACAATAAATCTTAAAAAAAAAAATGGCGGGGCTAACTTTAGTGTAAATATCGTTTTTTGGCTGTAAAAGCTAGAGCTTTAGAGATAAAAAGTTTATATTTACGGCACATAGCAGCAAAAGTTAAGCTCAACGCAGCACAAGAAATCTTAAAAAAAATAAAAAATGGCGGGGCTAACTTTAGTCATAAAATCGGTTTTGGCTATAAAAACTAGAGCTTTTAAGATAAATTTTCTAATTTAACGGCACATGATAGCACAAGAGGAGCACAACTCAGCACAAGTAAAAAAAAATGGCTGTGGTTTTTTTCTTGTTTTTCATACAAAAGTTTTTTGGTTATAAAACGGAGAGCTTTGAAAATAAAAAAATAATCTTTACGGCACATGGCAGCACAAAAGGAGCACAACACAGCACAAGAAATTTAAAAAAAAAGAAAAAAAATGGCGGGGCTAACTTTAGTGTAAAAATCGTTTTTTGGCTATTAAAGCTAGAGCTTTGGAGATAAAAAGTTTATATTTACGGCACATAGCAGCACAAGCTTAGCACAACGCAGTACAACAAATCTTTAAGAAAAAAATAAAAAATGGCGGGGCTAACTTTAGTCATAAAATCGTTTTTTGGCTATAAAAGCTAGAGCTTTAAAGATACAACTTTTATATTGACGGCACATAGTAGCACAAGTCTAGCACAAAGCAGCACAATAAATTTTATATAAAAATAAAAATTGGCGGGGCCAACTTTAGTCACATTTTTATTTACACTGTTTATAAATGATCTCCCTTCTTACATTTCTAATTCTTCCAAACATTTGTATGATGATGACTACCAGCTTTACTTTAGTTGCAAGCTAGGATTGATTGAAGATGTTATATGCAAATTAAATGAAGACCTACAAAATGTAAGCAGTTGGTCCATAGAAAATGAACTTAAAATAAATCCCACAAAATCTAGCTGCCTTATTATTTATAAAAATGAATTAGACCACAGCTATTTTCCTATAATTTGTCTTGGTAATAGTCAGATTAAATATGTTGAAAAATTTGGGTTTGTGTTTCAACAAAACGCTTACATGGGATGACAACATTCAACGGCAGAATATACGGATTTCTTAGAAATCTTTCTTTATCGCAACACTTCACACCTCTCAGTACTAAATTATTAATGGTTAAATCGTTAATCGTTCCTATAATAACTTATGGTTACGGTTTTTTGTAACCATAGTGCTGAAAACAAACGTAAATTGATCGTCGCCTATAAAAATATTGTAAGGTATGTATATAATATCAAGAGGTATGATCATGTTAGTAGGTTTTCCAAAACTATATTGGGATGCACATTACATACTTACATTAATTACCGAACACTTACTTTTTTGTGCAAGCTTATAAAACTAAAAGAGCCCTCGTATTTATACAATTGCTTGTCTTTTGCAAGATCGTCGCATTCTGTTACCTTAATACAACCTCGCTTTACATGCCGCATAACCGTAATTTTGAGACTGTCTTGTTTAAGTATATGGCTACAAATGAGAACTTATTTAGTTACTCAAAATTTCTTCTTTTCATTAATAATGTCACTTAAAATTTTCTTTACATTAACTTTGTCGGATTCAATTAAAATTAAACTAATTATACTCGAACAATTTTAAAGATTGTTAAGTCTATGTGAGAGATTTGAATTTATCAAATAAATATCTAAATTTGATCGGCAGCCAATGACAGATGGTGTGTCTTTCATGATGACAAGATAATGCTTCGTCGTCAATTTCTGCAATGTATGATGAAATAGCGTGTCGCCAATTCCGTGGGAATTGATTGGTCCAAAAGGATGTCTATGTTAACATTCTTTAGTTTATCGGACATGGGGTCTTTTATTTACGTTAGCGTGATACGAGTGTGGGATCTTTTGCTTAATTTAGCATCGATGATTGCTTTGATTGAATCATGCAATAATGTGAACGTTAAAACGGCGCAACATGTCCCACAGCTACTGCCACAATTGATTTGTTGAGGGAAACGTTCGGTGAGCGCATAATATCGCGTTTTGGTCCTGTGCATTGGCCTCCAAAATCGTGCGACTTAACGCCGCTTAACTGTTTTCTGTTGGGAATGTGAAGTCGGTAGTCTACGCCAATAAGTCCGAAACGATTGACCGCACTTGGAGGACAAAATTTGCCGCGATATTGCCGAAATGTTCGAAAAACTCATCAAAAATTCGACCTCCAGATTAGACTTCCGAGCCAGCTGTGTCGGCCGTATGCCAGTAATTATATTTAAATTATAATGCCAGAAGATTATCTTTCGAATAAAGTAAATTTCACGTCAATATACACAAGTCGTCTTTGTTTTATTCCGTTTCAAAGTTCTATACCACTAAAAAAAAACACATTTATATACATAACATATTTATAAATGGTATTACGTGTGCGTAGGGTTTGATAGCCACATGCTTTTCACATCTTTGGTTTTACATATAATTTAAGAAAGTTTTTTTTACATTTGAAAAAATAAGAAATTCGTAGGCCAATGGCCATTTTGAGTAAAATTTTTGAGCACAAGAAAGTGTGAGTTATGAATGTGAAGTATCTTATGAGCCAGCTTTCGGACTAAAATGAGTTTTGTGAAAGGGGGGAAATTTAAGTTTTCCTTCGGATTTGTATGGTCACCTTAGATATAGAAAAGAAACAAAAACAGTAACTTTAGCTTTTCCCGAAGTTTCTGCAAGGGTTGTTGCCTTCTTCAGGGGAACTTTATTACATAAAAATACAAAAAGATATAATGATATGCACAATAACTAACAATCAGGAGAAACTTACATTTCAAAACGAAAAATTAAAATCTACAACAGTCATGCTAATGACTTATTAATTAAAAAAATTTAAAAACACTTATTTTGAGTTTTTTTTTTTAATTTTAAAAAGTTGAGAAAGCACTTCTGCTAAAGAAGTTTAGTCTTCAATTGAAAGAAAAGAAAAAAAGAGACATTTTATGCAGACACAAGAGAACAGTATACTGAAGATATACTCTGTGTATCCTGCTTTCGATTCATGTTGTTTCTGTTGTTCAGGATATGCAGAGTTTCCAGGGTGTATCTCTTGGAGGTATGTTTTTCTATTTGAAGAACTTGGACCCCTTCGAAATCCGGAAGATGGCCACTTTCAATGGAATGAGAAGCAAGTGCTGTTTTACCAGGGTTGTTCATGTTGATGTCTGATTTGTGATTAGACAAACGTTGGCGCAAAAATTGTTTGGTGGTTCCAATGTAACATAAGTTGCAGGGCTCGTCTATTTTTCTTTTGCAGTTGATTTTATAAATGACATCAGTGCTTCTATCTCTATCCGGTTTCACTTTCAACTTTGTAAAAAGATGTCCAACTGTTTGGTTGGATTTGAAAGCCAACCGAACATCTTGTACGTTTTTGGCAACAATTTTTTTGAAGTTTTCAGTCAAATGAGGAACATAAACAACGCTGTTAAAGAATCCATTCGTGTTTAGGATATTTTGTTGCCTGGGTCTTTTGTACCTATGCTTTAAAATCAAATTGCGAATAACTGCCGTAGGGAAGCCGTTGTCAATTAGTATTTTTGATATTCTTTTCTCATTTGCACAGTGAAACTTCTCATCACTCAACGTGAAAACTTTTTTAACGAGGTTAGAGGCCGTATTCATTATAATATGCTTGGCATGGTTGGAATGGAAGTTAATAAGTCTGAAGATGTTTCTTTTTGAAACCAATCAAATGAGAGATGATTGTTTTCTCACAGAATTTTGACATCAAGGAACGCTATTGTACAGTTGTTTTCTTTTTCGACTGTGAACTGTATTTTGGGATGAAATTTATTGAGCAGCAGTAAGATATCATCAACTTTTCGCCTATCGATCACCGCAAATATGTCATCAACATATTTCGCTACGAAATTCGGTTTTTCCTTACAGGAGTTAAAACATTCGTTCAATAAATGGTCCATTACAATATCGGCAATGGTGGGCATTCCAAAAATTTGTTTGTACATATCCCTCGACAATCAGGACTAATTCCTGACCACATTTAAAATTCTTCCAACAACACCAGACAACTTCTTTCCAGCAAAGAATCTTTTCTTATTTACGATTAGATTGAACTTAAATTTCACCAAAAAATCCTCAACCTTGAAATATCCAAAATGCACCATAAAATTAAACGCATCAACAAAGAAAACATTTCCTTTGTTTCAACTGATAGCAGATGGAGAAGAGATAATACGAAAAGTACATGATGAAAGAGAACAAGAAATGATCAGAGCACAGTACAGCAATATGCTGCACTCGTTTCAACGTCATCAACACAATGATGAATTTGCGAAATATGTGCTTAACGTCAACAAAAAAGCCATCTCTTTTCTAAAGCAGCACAAGAATATTGTTATTTTTTCAGCTGATAAAGGCATTGTGACTGTGGCAATGGAGCGCAAGGAGTATGACCATAAAATGAATGAACTGTTGTCAGACCGCAATACAAATTGGCATGTAAGAAACAATCCAACAACAACACCACAAACCCGCAATAACGAAATGGTTAAATGGCTAAACAACAACAAAATCATAGACGATAGAGAAAAAGCTAAGTTGACAACATACACCGCGCAGCTTCCCTCCATCTACGGCTTACTGAAAATACACAAGCCAAATATGCCTATGCGGCCCATCATATCTTCTAATTACCCTACTACGAACTATCGAAATTTGTTTGACGCACAACTCAGAGTACACTGTAAAAAATTCTTTCGAATTTGTGGAAAAGTCAAAAAAAGTCATATTAAAAGAATATGATGTTTTGGTTTCTTTTGATGTCTTATTGCTTTTTACCAACATTCCAACACAATTAGCGATTTATATAATCAAAAAGAAATGATATGTAATAAGTCGACACACCAAGATTAACCAAATCAAATTTTTGGAGATTATTGATTTTTGTCTTAAAGACAATAACTATCTACAATTCAAAACGAACGGATATCTACAAACAAATTTTCGGAATGCCCATGGGTAATCCTCTTTCACCCACCATTGCCGATATTGTAATGGACCATTTATTCAACGAATGTTTTAACTCCTGTAAGGAAAAACCGAATTTCGTAGCGAAATATGTTGATGACATATTTGCGGTGATTGATAAGTGAAATGTTGATGATATCTTACTGCTGCTTAATAAATTTCATCCCAAAATACAGTTCACAGTCGAAAAAGATAACAACTGTACAATAGCGTTCCTTGATGTCAAAATTCTGCGAGAAAACAATCATCTCTCATTTGATTGGTTTCAAAAAGAAACATCTTCAGACTTATTAACTTTCATTCCAACCATGCCAAGCATATTATAATGAATACGGCCTCTTACCTCGTTAAAACAGTTTTCACATTGAGTGATGAGAAGTTTCACTGTGCAAATGAGAAAAGAATCTCAAAAATACTAATTGACAACGGCTTCCCTACGGCAGTTATTCGCAATTTGATTTTAAAGCATAGGTACAAAAGACCCAGGCAACAAAATATCCTAAACACGAATGGATTCTTTAACAGCGTTGTTTATGTTCCTAATTTGACTGAAAACTTCAAAAAAATTGTTGCCAAAAACGTACAAGATGTTCGGTTGGCTTTCAAATCCAACCAAACAGTTGGACATCTTTTTACAAAGTTGAAAGTGAAACCGGATAGAGATAGAAGCACTGATGTCATTTATAAAATCAACTGCAAAGGAAAAATAGACGAGCCCTGCAACTTATGTTACATTGGAACCACCAAACAATTTTTGCGCCAACGTTTGTCTAATCACTAATCAGACATCAACATTAGCAACCCTGGTAAAACAGCACTTGCTTCTCATTCCATTGAAAGTGGCCATCTTCCCGATTTTGAAGGGGGCCAAGTTCTTTTAATAGAAAAACATACCTCCAAGAGATACACCCTGGAAACTCTGCATATCCTGAACAACAGAAACAACATAAATCGAAAGCAGGATACACAGAGTATATCTTCAGTATACTGTTCTCTTGTTTCTGCATAAAATGTCTCTTTTTCTCTTTTCTTTCAATTGAAGACTAAACTTCTTTAGCAGAAGTGCTTTCTCAACTTTTTAAAATTGAAAAAAAAACTCAAAATTAGTGTGTTTAAATTTTTTTAATTAATAAGTCACTGTCATGACTGTGTTGTAAATTTTAATTTTTCGTTTTGAAATGAAAGTTTCTCCTGATTGTTAGTTATTGTGCATATTATTATATCTTTTTGTATTTTCATTTTTATGTAATAAAGTTCCCCTGAAGAAGGCAACAACCCTTGCCGAAACGTCAGGACAAGCTAAAGTTACTGTTTTTGTTGCTTTGCTATATCTAATGTGACCATAAAAAGCCGAAGGAAAACTTAAATTTCCACCCTATTACATCAATAAACTTGGTCAATATAAACATTTTAACTAAAATGAGTTTTATTGTTTTGAACTAAGGAGGATTTAACTGACGATGTATACTAGGGAAATGGGCTAAGACCAGCTAGAAGGCATAACGAACGTAGACGGCATTTTAACATATTTGGGATGTAAGGATAATAGACTGGATGTTTAGATTATGGGTCATCTTGCGAAATTCTAGCCAGGATGAAGACATTGGTTAAATCTATGATGCTTTAGTTTCCGATGTTAATGAAATATAAGAGGAGAAACTGTTTAAAATAAGTGACATTCAATATTTATTAAACATAAAAGAAATTAAAATTAAGTTTCATATATAAATGTATATCTAAAGTTTGCGAATCATAAACCATAGAGTTTTAAATTTTTATTACAAATTCTGTAAGTTTCTTTTTTCATTAAGTTTATTTTGCAATACAAAAAATACCGCAAACGTCAAACCCAGCTGATGAACAAAAGAAAATCGCAAACAATCTCAAGTAAAAAAATTGCAACCAGCGACATGGATACGGGGACGATTCGCACAATAATACAAGAGACTCTTAATAAAAATCTAAAGGATATAAAACAAACACTCAAAGAAGTAGTCAAACTCTCTGATTCAGAAAAATTGCACGGTGAAATAAAACATTTGCAAGACAGCAACCAAATCTTTACAGAAAAAGTAACTTCACTGGAGGAAAGATGCGAGATGTTAGAGGATAGAATGGTGGCAGGCCAAATGCGTTATACAGAAGGAAATCTGATATTCCATTTACAAAAGGAAAACTTGGTCGAGCCGAAAGCGCAAATTCTAACAATATGTCGCACTCATGGCAAAACCACATCTCTTCTATCTGAAAATAACATTATCGCAATTCGATCAAACAACTTAGAAAGCAGCAATTTTTTAGTACGATTGGGAGAAAAGACAACAGCTATTAACATTCTTCACGCAAGTTAAGTAATGAATCCTCAGGGATATAAAAAAATATATTTTCTACTCCGGCACGGAGGAAATAAGAACACAAGATGAATTTAATTTGAAGAGATCTTTATTGATCGTGAGATGGTACACAACTGAACTTAAAGTTAATTCTTAATCTAACTCTATGGTGCCTTTTTCATGGTCATTCTGCTGACATAGCAGTTCAAACAAAAGAATGGTTGGGATACAAATATGATGCTGCAGACCAAGCAGTTTGTGCACAAAGAAAGAATTGTTTATACAAGTGATGCCGATGTTGGCATCTTTATAGTTATTATCTGTGGAGTGTGTATGTTAGGAGTCTGTTCTGGGGGTACCTTTGTAACTCCCCCCGCCTTAGTTTGAAGACTCTCCTGAGACTTCACATTTTTAATTTCGTTAAGAGGAATATTATCGGATTTTAATTCTTCGGCACATATTATCTTGTTTATAAATTTAATTTTCTTATTTCTATGTTTCAATATAAAAGAGCAAATAGCTATTATAATACATATTATAATTATTATGATATTTTTGAAGTTTTGACCAAATTGATTGTTATGTGGATATTTGAGAAGGTTCTCGTCGGCTTTGTTGGTCGTATTGCTTTTTTAAATGAAAACAGTTTTCATTTTTGTGTTTCCCAACGTTTCGACGGTGGTTGCCGTCTTCTTCAGGGGATGTCTTTATTTACAAAGAGAACAAGAAAATTTGTTATGTTTATACAAATGAATACTTGTATGGACGGACAAAATATGACTTACATCAAGTTAGATATTAACAAAGATCTGAATTTAACATTAAATTTATTTTTCTTTTCAATTAAAAGAAAAAAAAAAGAAAGAAATTTGTTTTTAAAATTAAACTCTTCTCGTTAGAAGATTAGTCTGAGTGATGGCGACTGTTATATTTACTGTCGGAGACCAAGGAGCAGTAAACGGCTGATATATTTTGTATGTCTTGTTTACGGTTCATGTTGTTTTTATTGTTCATTATGTGGAGTGTTTCTAATGTATAGCGTTTGGATGTGTGTTTTTCTGTTGCAAGTATTTCCACCCCTTTAAAGTCTGATTGGTGGCCGGTCTCGACGCTGTCGCAGGCCAGTGCCGTCTTCTCCGAACTTTTCAAGCGAATGTCTGACTTGTGGTTCGCCATTCTCTGCCGCAGTAATTGTTTTGTCGTGCCGATGTAACAAAGATTGCACGATTCATCCGTTCTTCCTTGGCAGTTTATTTTATAAACTACGTCTGAACGGCGATCTTTGTGCGTTTTTGTCTTCAGGCAGGTGAATAGGGACGCTATAGTCTGGTTCGACTTATATGCCAAGTTGACTTCCGGGTTCTTTTTCGTGACAATTTGCTTGAAATTTTCGGAAAGTTTGGGCACATATACGACGCTCTTATATACACCTCTTCTCTCTTCCAAATTGTTTTTTGAAGGAACTTGGTATTTTTGACGAAGTGTCAAGTTCCTTATGACTTCTATTGGAAAGCTGTTGTCCAAGAGAATTTGGGTAATTTTTTTCTCATTGGCGGAGTGGAATTTTTGGTCACTCAGCGCATATAGCTACTTTGCTTATTAAGTTCGAAGCAGTGTTTATCCGTATGTGTTCGGCCTGATTAGATCTGAAGTTGACAAGCCTTCCAGATGCCGTGTCCTTCTGATATCAGTCGAAAGAGAGCCGTTCGTTTTCGCGATAGATCTTAACGTCCAAGAACGCTATCGATCTACTTTTTTCCCTCTCTACGGTGAATTGAATGTTTGAATTAAATTGGTTGAGGCATTGTAGCACATTATCAACTTTCTCCCTATCAACGATGGCAAAGATATCGTCAACATATTTTGCTATAAACTTAGGTCTATAGCTCAGTTTAAAACATTCCTCCAGTAGGAAGTCTAAAACCAAATCAGCAATCGTTGGGGAAAGTGGATTTCCCATTGGCATTCCGTGTATTTGTCTGTAGGAATTTTCTTTAAATTGTAGGTAATTGTTGTCCTTTAGGCAGAAATTTAACAATTCAAGAAATTTGTTTTGGCTGAGCTTGGTATTTTTACCGATAATTTCCCACTTATTTTTGATGATGTTGATTGCAAGCTGAACGGGAACATTAGTGAAAAGGGAAACTGCGTCATAGGAAACCAAAACCTCGTTTGTATCAAGTATTAAATCTTTTGCCTTGAACTTGAACTCTAATGAATTTTTTACAGTGTGGGGAGCTTCTTTCGTTACACACTGTAATATTTGGCCGAGGTACTTTGAAAGTTCATAGCAAGGCACTTTCATCGATGACGTTATTGGTCTGAGAGGCATGTTTTGCTTGTGGATCTTTGGCAATCCATATATTGCAGGTATTTGTGCCGTGTAGGTAGTCATTTTTGTTTTTTCTCTGTCATCGATGATCTTGTTAATGTGCAACCATCAGTGTTGGATAGTTACGCGTAACTTTGAAATTTTAATTAGTTACACGTAACTAATGTAACTTATGTAACTAATGTAACTAATGTAACTTATTGTAACTAAATGTAACTAACTATAACTAATAGAATTTTTCAAATACAAAAACTCACATTTTATGTTAAATTGAAATTTAGAAGTTCCGTCCACAAACCCGATCGAATGACGATTGACTAAACTGTTTTAGGGCAAAGCTGGGCCAGCTGCCAGCTGTGGCAACGCCAACCTAGCAAGGAATACATTTTTAAATTACTATATTCCTGCAAAAAAAAAATTTCAAAATAATAAAACAAAATAGATCTCGTTTGATTTCCTTTGGGCTAGCTAAATCTGAAATTTGAGACCAAATCTGAGATTAAATCTGAATTAACCATACAAAAATAAATCACAATAAACAAAGAAATGTCCAGGAGTCTCAAGAAAGAAGGGAAAACTTCAAATGTAAATAAAAATTTATTGTATGCTCCAAGAATATAATATTTTATTACATTTCCTTTTCATCAGGAACATAGTAATTTAAATATGTATTCCTTGCCAGGTTGCCATTGAACTTGCTTATAAAAGAATTTTGTCAATAGTCGATTGGGATTCAGGATGAAATGTGACTTTTTTTTTTAATTTTTATTATTAAGTTAGAGTTAGTTTTATTTAGTTACAGTTAGTTACATTTAGTTACATTAGTTACATTGGTTACGCCAAATATTGGGCGTAACTAATTCATATTAGTTACGCGTAACTAAACGAGTAACTTACTTTGTGTAACTTACTTGCCAACACTGGCAACCATTTCACAAATTCATTATTTTTGCTTTGTAGGGTAGAGAGGGGGGTCGTTCTTGTGGCTCTATATGTAGAGCGGTCAGACAGTAATTCCGTCATCTTCTCTTCATACTCTATCCTATTCATCGCAACTGTCACATTGCCTTTGTCAGCTGCTACAATGATAATGTTTTTGTGTTTTTTCAGAAAGTTCACAGCATCTTTGTGTACCTTCATAATATATTTCTCGAATATGTCGTTGTGGTGGTGACGTTGGAAAGAGTGAAGCATATTACTATATTTAGCTCTTGTTGTTTCTTGTCCTATTTCGTCTTTTTCGCTTCTTATGATTTCTTCACCGTCTGCAATGAGTTAAAAAGAGGGAACGTATTTTTCCCAATTGGCAATGAGAATTTTTTTCCCAAGGAAAGAAGCCACTTGATTTCTATGGGAAACTCTGTGTCACTCTTATTGACAAACCAATTGTCATGCATCTTGATGTTCAATTTTTTCCAAAGAGTAGACTTAAGTTGGTTAATTTTTTCTGTGTGAATTTCTTGTTTTTTTGTGCAAATAGTTATTAAAGTTTGTTGCTGTTGAGTAATGAATTGTTTGTGTTCTTCTGGTGTTATGTTTTCTTGAATTCGTTTATTTAGCATTCTAATTGTGTTGTTGGTTTGTTTTATTTTGCGACAGGTTTCGGTGATTTCAAGGTTAAGAATTTTGAGATGGAATTTAAGTTCTATTTTGTCGTACAAGACTTGGGATTCCTTGCAAGAGAAAAGTGATTTGGTGTTATTTGTGGATCTGTGTAAATGTTTAGGAATAAATCCATATTGTCTACAAGTTAGCAAAAATTTGAGAGTTTGTTTTTGGTTCGCTGATTTACGTTTGAAGTTGCTATATTCCTTTAGATGTATACATACGTGTTCGCCATATTTGTAAAGCATGTGTTGGTAATAATTTTTCATGTTTGTAAGTAAAGAGATCTCGGCTAGCCGTCCGAATTGTATGATATTTTTGAAGTTTTGACCAAATTGATTGTTATGTGGATATTTGAGAAGGTTCTCGTCGGCTTTGTTGGTCGTATTGCTTTTTTAAATGAAAACACAAAAATGAAAACTGTTTTCACACAAAAATGAAAACTGTTTTCATTTAAAAAAGCAATACGACCAACAAAGCCGACGAGAACCTTCTCAAATATCCACATAACAATCAATTTGGTCAAAACTTCAAAAATATCATACAATTCGGACGGCTAGCCGAGATCTCTTTACTTACAAACATGAAAAATTATTACCAACACATGCTTTACAAATATGGCGAACACGTATGTATACATCTAAAGGAATATAGCAACTTCAAACGTAAATCAGCGAACCAAAAACAAACTCTCAAATTTTTGCTAACTTGTAGACAATATGGATTTATTCCTAAACATTTACACAGATCCACATATAACACCAAATCACTTTTCTCTTGCAAGGAATCCCAAGTCTTGTACGACAAAATAGAACTTAAATTCCATCTCAAAATTCTTAACCTTGAAATCACCGAAACCTGTCGCAAAATAAAACAAACCAACAACACAATTAGAATGCTAAATAAACGAATTCAAGAAAACATAACACCAGAAGAACACAAACAATTCATTACTCAACAGCAACAAACTTTTATAACTATTAGCACAAAAAAACAAGAAATTCACACAGAAAAAATCAACCAACTTAACTGGCTGCGCACAATGGTGTAGCAGTAGCAGTAGCACGCAGCAATGTCAAAGTTAAATGTATGTAAATCGTATTGCACGGCTACAATGTGAAGTAGCAGATGCAGCAGAGAGAGTCGCTGAAGTACAAGTCGACTCGACTTGAACTTGACGACCTGCTGCGCTGCAAAACAACAACAAACCAAAATGGCAGACATGATTTTTGTTTGAGTTCAGTGCTGCACATTGTATTCGTGTATGCTGCTTTGTGAGCTACTTTTTTTGGCATTTACTTTGACATTGCTGCGTGCTACTGCTACTGCTACACCATTGTGCGCAGCCAGTAAGTCTACTCTTTGGAAAAAATTGAACATCAAGATGCATGACAATTGGTTTGTCAATAAGAGTGACACAGAGTTTCCCATAGAAATCAAGTGGCTTCTTTCCTTGGGAAAAAAATTCTCATTGTCAATTGGGAAAAATACGTTCCCTCTTTTCCAACTCATTGCAGACGGTGAAGAAATCATAAGAAGCGAAAAAGACGAAATAGGACAAGAAACAACAAGAGCTAAATATAGTAATATGCTTCACTCTTTCCAACGTCACCACCACAACGACATATTCGAGAAATATATTATGAAGGTACACAAAGATGCTGTGAACTTTCTCAAAAAACACAAAAACATTATCATTGTAGCAGCTGACAAAGGCAATGTGACAGTTGCGATGAATAGGATAGAGTATGAAGAGAAGATGACGGAATTACTGTCTGACCGCTCTACATATAGAGCCACAAGAACGACCCCCCTCTCTACCCTACAAAGCAAAAATAATGAATTTGTGAAATGGTTGCACACCAACAAGATCATCGATGACAGAGAAAAAACAAAAATGACTACCTACACGGCACAAATACCTGCAATATATGGATTGCCAAAGATCCACAAGCAAAACATGCCTCTCAGACCAATAACGTCATCGATGAAAGTGCCTTGCTATGAACTTTCAAAGTACCTCGGCCAAATATTACAGTGTGTCACGAAAGAAGCTCCCCACACTGTAAAAAATTTATTAGAGTTCAAGTTCAAGGCAAAAGATTTAATACTTGATACAAACGAGGTTTTGGTTTCCTATGACGCAGTTTCCCTTTTCACTAATGTTCCCGTTCAGCTTGCAATCAACATCATCAAAAATAAGTGGGGAATTATCGGTAAAAATACCAAGCTCAGCCAAAACAAATTTCTTGAATTGTTAAATTTCTGCCTAAAGGACAACAATTACCTACAATTTAAAGAAAATTCCTACAGACAAATACACGGAATGCCAATGGGAAATCCACTTTCCCCAACGATTGCTGATTTGGTTTTAGACTTCCTACTGGAGGAATGTTTTAAACTGAGCTATAGACCTAAGTTTATAGCAAAATATGTTGACGATATCTTTGCCATCGTTGATAGGGAGAAAGTTGATAATGTGCTACAATGCCTCAACCAATTTAATTCAAACATTCAATTCACCGTAGAGAGGGAAAAAAGTAGATCGATAGCGTTCTTGGACGTTAAGATCTATCGCGAAAACGAACGGCTCTCTTTCGACTGGTATCAGAAGGACACGGCATCTGGAAGGCTTGTCAACTTCAGATCTAATCAGGCCAAACACATACGGATAAACACTGCTTCCAACTTTATAAGCAAAGTATATGCGCTGAGTGACCAAAAATTCCACTCCGCCAATGAGAAAAAAATTACCCAAATTCTCTTGGACAACAGCTTTCCAATAGAAGTCATAAGGAACTTGACACTTCGTCAAAAATACCAAGTTCCTTCAAAAAACAATTTGGAAGAGAGAAGAGGTGTATATAAGAGCGTCGTATATGTGCCCAAACTTTCCGAAAATTTCAAGCAAATTGTCACGAAAAAGAACCCGGAAGTCAACTTGGCATATAAGTCGAACCAGACTATAGCGTCCCTATTCACCTGCCTGAAGACAAAAACGCACAAAGATCGCCGTTCAGACGTAGTTTATAAAATAAACTGCCAAGGAAAAACGGATGAATCGTGCAATCTTTGTTACATCGGCACGACAAAACAATTACTGCGGCAGAGAATGGCGAACCACAAGTCAGACATTCGCTTGAAAAGTTCGGAGAAGACGGCACTGGCCTGCCACAGCGTCGAGACCGGCCACCAACCAGACTTTAAAGGAGTGGAAATACTTGCAACAGAAAAACACACATCCAAACGCTATACATTAGAAACACTCCACATAATGAACAATAAAAACAACATGAACCGTAAGCAAGACATACAAAATATATCAGCCGTTTACTGCTCCTTGGTCTCCGACAGTAAATATAACAGTCGCCATCACTCAGGCTAATCTTCTAACGAGAAGAGTTTAATTTTAAAAACAAATTTCTTTCTTTTTTACTTGCGATTATAGGTACTATAAGGCAAGTTATGCATTCGTAAAAAAAAAAAAATTTTTTTTGACAATCAAACATAACATTACGATGATAGAGAAGCCTAAAAAAGTGGGTCCGACAATTCTGTCTGTCTGTCTGTCTGTCTGTCCGTCTGTCTGTATCGGCACCTACAGCCTAAACGGCTGGACCGATTTGCTTCAAACTTGGTACATAGTATTATTATGACGTCGTACAGAGGGGTTTTTGGAATTAGCATTCTAGCTCCAAAACTAACGGTACCTACCATATGATTTTTTATGAAAAACTCATTTATCTCAAAAACGGCTCCTACGATTTTGATAAAACTTTCTGAATGGTATTTTTTAAGTAAACTTTATGTTTTGGCTGGAACAGATTTTTCAGGAAAAGTCTTATAACGGTACCTCCCATAGGACCGGTTTTTTTAAATCAGATTTTCTCGTAAACAACTTCACGAATTTCGATGAAAATTTTAATATAAAAGCTCTTTTATAAAAGAAATAATATAAATTCTTTAATTTTTCAAAAAAAATTTCTTTGAGTTTTTAAAAAAAAAGTGAACATTTTTTTTTGACTTTTGGTTTTTTCAAAAACGGTTTGTTCAAAATTTTTAAAATTTTTGTTTTCTGATAAAAGCTACAAAGTTCCAGAAGTTGGCATACTCAAAAAAAAATTGGAATATGTTTTCGAAAAGTTTTTCAAAAAAAACCGTTTTTTGAAAAAACGGCTCCAACGATTTTGAAAATAAAATTCCTTAAAATTCAAAAAAGTAAAAGAAATCTAATGGCTTACTTCATTTTATCCAAAAACCGATTTAATGTTGATTTTTAAATGATTAATAAAATTTCATATGATTTTTTCATTGTTTTTTTTTTCAAAATCTTAATCCCCAAGACCACTGTAGCACATTAGAGCAAGTTCGTACGACCCAGTCGTGCACTTTATTTTTTCTTTTAATTGAAAACAAAAATAAATTTAATGTTAAATTCAGATCTTTGTTAATATCTAACTTGATGTAAGTCATATTTTGTCCGTCCATACAAGTATTCATTTGTATAAACATAACAAATTTTCTTGTTCTCTTTGTAAATAAAGACATCCCCTGAAGAAGACGGCAACCACCGTCGAAACGTTGGGAAACACAAAAATGAAAACTGTTTTCATTTAAAAAAGCAATACGACCAACAAAGCCGACGAGATCCTTCTCAAATATCCATATAATTATTATGGTTGAAAAAGTAATTGTATTACGATTATTCTTATATTCTATTAATTTAATTTTATTTTGATGCCCAATATATATCTTGTATGATTAGGACTTTTATAATTATTTCTGAGTCAACTAGGCTTTAAATTTGGACTTATTATGGTTTTATGATCGAAAATTTTTATTTTATTACTATAGACTTTATTATTTAAAAATACGGTACATTAATTAAAATTGACAATAAAATTTTTATAAAAATGATAAGTTTTTTCACTGCAATTATGTTTTATTTGAGTTTCAGAATTTATAACAAGTAAAAGTCCTTTATTTATTTCTTCTACATAGTTTTTGTTTTATAAGGAATAGTTTTACACGGAGAACATTCTATTGGGTTCTTTAAATTTTTCAAATATTTGCTTACAGGATATATTTTGTTTTTATATTTGACAATTCTTTGCTCTTCTATATTTGAATTATTGTATTGTTTTCGAAAGGTATCAATCTTAAGTAATAAGTTGGACATTCTTCATCCAAAAATATGTTAACGCTTATAATAATTATAAATGTGCTTGAGTTATTTTTCACAAAAATATTTATTTTAATATCTTTTAATTCATTTAAGCCTATAAAATTTTCTTCAATTTCGTCAATATCCAGAATGGATCTTGACATGATTCCTTCTTTAGCTGCATTTACGTTATCTATTAATTTTTCTTTTTCTTGATCCAATTCTGAAACGTAGTTAGAAAGCTTCAATAATGAAATCTCATTTTTAATCATGTTAATTTCATTCCTATTATTTGCTATGAATTTAAATAATTGAGATTTTGTTTCTTCTATATTTATTTTAATGTTTTTAAAGTTGGTTTGAAAAATAACGTTAATTTCTATTTGTTGGTTATATGCGTCTGCAAGCTTTTTATCATTCTGGTCTATAACGTCTAATTGGTTTGTAATTTTTTCTCTATTATCATTATCTAGGATTCCATAAAGAAGTTTGAAAATTGATCCAATTGGATTGAGTAGAATTCTTTTTGTTCTATTATTATGCAATTTCTTACTATTTTTGACAGAATGTTCATTCGAACTTAATAGCATTTTAATATTGGTTTGTATTTTCAAAATTTTCTGTGATAAAGCGGGGTCACTTAGAATAATTTTTATTATTTCTGGGTTTTGGTTTTGATATGTTGTTAAATTGTTGAGAATATCTATATACTCTTGTAAGTTTACCCTATGGTAAATTCTGTAATGGTCACTTATAATTGGTATATCTTCATCTTTTATTAAAATTATTCCTTGATCTTCAATGTTTTCTATCTGAATATCTGCACTTGAGCTTGTTATAACACTCAGTATTATTGTCGAAATTAAAATAATTGTTTTTATGTTGAGCTGAGTTGAAATCTGTAATGAAAACGGAATTTCATTGAATTTATTTCGGTTAAGTATCTGGGCCTTTAAAATATTTTTTCTGTCTCTTAATCCGTGTAGGATGGATCTTTAAATTTATTTTTCCTTTGCTATTTATTGTTACTCCTTCATTATTTAATTTTACTTCTACCTTCCCAAATTTCGGTTTTACTTTATGTCTAACTTGATAGTAGTTTTTGATGTCAGCTTTGTCATAATAAGGATAAGGTTTATTTGTTTCTCTGTTTTTGTTATGGTAATCTAGCCACTGATTTTTCTTGGATATTTCTTGGTCTAATAGTTTAAAAATTTCATTTATATCTTCGTTCCCGAAATGTACTTCTATTGGTTTTCTTTCTATCGTCGAGTGAATTGTATTGTTATAATACATAGACGCTTTAAGGATCTTTTCTATAATTTCAAGGTTGGGTTCTGTGATATTATGTATTCTTATGTGTTCAAGTAGTGAAGAATGACATCTATTCATATCGGCATTACCGGTATGGCTGTTGGGGGAATTAAAATGGATTGATAGATTTTTTCTTGTTCTATGAATTCTAAAATGTTGGCTGAATTGAATTCATTGTCTGCTACAATTAATTTGGGTTTGGCAAAATTTGAAATATATTCTTTAATAAATTCAATTGGGGTATTTGCACTTTTATCTAGAGTTTCTTTGACGTATAAAGGTTTTAAAAATTATCTATAACCGTGAAAAAATATTTTTTTTCGATGTGAAAAATATCTAGATGAATTATTTCGTTTTTATTGCTTGGTGCAGCAGTGTGTTTAAATTTCGGTTTAGGAGGTTTTCTGTCGTATTTAGCTAAATTGCAAACTTCGCAATTGTTTATATATTCTAGTATTATTTCCTGAAGTTTAACAAAAAAGTATTTTAGTTTTATTTCGGCGTAATTTTCGTGAATTCCTCTATGGTTGGTTTTTTCATGAATTTCTTTTATTTTTTCTAAACATGAGTCTTTCCTCGGTAGATTTTCTGCTAAATATGCGCATTATATTGTGAAATTTTAAAATGTTCAAACAGTTTATTTTTAAATAAATTAAATAAGTTTTCTTCTAGCTCTGAGTTTTGATTGATTGATTAATGTTTATTTAGCATGAAAAAGCCATTTTTACATTTTTAATTATAATAAATTATATAATAACTAGCAAACCCATGCCCGCTTCGCTGAGCAGAGTTCCAATGGGCTGTTACCTGCAGTTTAGCCAAGAGGCGTATACATTTTTTTCAATTTGACAGGCTTGAGAAATGCTAAAATTGAATGGTACCTATAGAAAGAAAACTTTGAATAAAATTCGTTTTTTAAATTCAGAATCAAATCGTTGGTACTCTGCATTCATTCAAATCTATTGACTGTGTAACAAACGAAGATGAAGCCACTTATTATCCAACTGAGTTTTTAAACTTCTTAGATGTACCTGACTTACCACAGCACAATTTACAACTGAAGGCGGGCTCGGTAGTAGTCATCAGCTTCGAAATCTAAAACAACCAAAACTATGCAATGGAACGCGCTTGGTGAAAACTGATGAGTAATGTCTAACATTTCATTCTAATGCTTTCTTATAAACAACATTTTTTGTATTACTATCTTTTACATAAATAAAAAGTGCGGTCGGTTTCCCAACTCTAGAACACCCAACATGACCATGAGAAATCAATACCGCAAATTTTCAAAGGTTGACCTTGGGCTTTATTTATAGTGATGGCAAAAGCAAGGCGAATAGAAAATTGATGACGTTTACAATCAAATAGCAAATCAGGTATAATCATTGGAATTCTGGGGATCAAAACATCTTCCACTTTATATTTGCTACTAATAATCGTAGCTTCAATTAGATTATTCATTCACTTTTTTACAGCTAGTCTAGTACCATTGAAAAGTTGAGGTTGAATAATATTACGCATTATTATAATCGGGATCCAATTTTTAGAGCTAAATAATGAGGTGGCAGTCCTGGCAAATCAAGCGAATTCAAAAGTTCCGTCTGGTAATTCACTACGTCATCCTCATTTATAATTCCATCAACTCATTTGTTTTCAACAAATTGTCCATCTATTTCTTCTAAAATAGATGCATTAATTTCAGCGACATCTGTGTTTTTGCCTTTAGCTCTTTCAATTAACCAAGTACGATTTTTATAGTTCTCCGAAATACTTCGAAACACACTATGAACCAATTCTTTCTTTGAATTCCTCATACAATAGAAATTTGTAGTGTAATTTGGCCATTTGAACTATCAACGTCAATGGACATTTTTCCATTTCCAATATCCAGCAGCTGCTTTAAAAATTTGCAGCAGATGGGTCACTTTAGTGAGTGTTTTAACATATATCCACAAAGGAGAACATTTAAGGCATTGACATCCGCAGTAGTAGATCGGGGTATGACCGGCAAAGTTTGTCTAAAGTTACCCGCCAAGAATATCATGGCGCCGCCAAATATTACTTGGCTACCTCGCAAATCTTTCAGAGTTCGATCTAAAGCTTTAAGTGACTTTTTGTGTGCCATTGTACACTCATCCCATACAATAATCCTACACTGTTGCAAGACTTTGGCCATTGCCGACGTTTTAGAAATATTACATGTAGGCGCTCCGTTAACATGGATGTTTAAAGGCAATTTAAGTGCAGAGCGCCCTGTACGACCACCATTGATTGATTGCATACTGGCAAGTGCATTTGCAACATATGCAACATACGTAGCATACATGGTTTTATTTTTTTTACAGACAAACCTGGTGCAAATAAATACCTATTGGGCAAAAAAAGAATCATTCAATTTGGTGTTGTCAAACTCTAGATATAAAAGCATTTATTGCAAATGTTGTATATTATATGTTGCACTAGCCAACCCGGCGAACTCCGTTTCGCCACCAGATGGCTTCGATTCTTGTAACATTTCATTTGGGGATTAAAAGATGAAGACAAATGATTTTTTTTTGTTTTATATTTGAAATGGAACAATTTTATATCATTTCACAACAGTAATGAATTCTTTTCGATTACAAAAATGAAGTGTAATTTAGTGGAACTTCTCTAAGTAAAAAATGAAAGTGAATCCAAAGTAAATACTGAATCGAAGCGTTATACGTGTCCGCAAATTATTCGTTTGATCGAAGTGCTCTTTGGTTAAACACATTTTTTGTTTTTGGTCTGACGTTAACACAAACAAAGCGGATGGTTTTCCAACTCGTGAACACGCAACGTGGAGCTGCCCATGTGAACAACAATGATTTTCTATATTAATCCCGCAAACACTAAGCGATTGGCCTTGCGACTTGTCAGTCAAACGGAAGATCAGTCGTTATCATTGGTATTCGAGGAATACATACATTTTCATCTGCGTACTTTCCGTTAATAATGGTTGCCTCAATCAAATTCGGCATAAGTCTTTTCACCGCAAGTCGAGTACCGTTGCAAGGTCGCGGTGGATTCAAATTACGCAATATCATAATAACTGAACCAACTTTGAGTTGCAAGTTATGTGGTGGAAATCCTGGTAACTCCAGAGTGTTCCAAAACTCCGTTGGATAATTTACTACATCATCAGGATTTGTTATGGAATCAACGGATTTGTATGTCACCTAATCGCCATCGATTTTTGATTGAATGGTGAAATTCAGCGCATTACATCATTATTCTTTGCGGCGAAAATTGCTCGTTGACTTAACTAAGCATAATTCTGATAATTCTAATGTTTGGGAAAACTTTTTCAATAAGAGCTAATTGAGAGTCTTCAAATCGGCAAAAGTCGTTGGTAAGAGTAATTAATCCAGATGTCGCATCAACTGGGACTTTTCCATTTCCAACAGCTAACAATTGTTTGGAAAATTGTGCAGCACTGATCATTTTGAAGTTGAACTCTCATATTAGTGGTTAGCGATAATAAAAGTGGCTAAAATCAATGAAATGACGAATGTTTTCCCTGTTCCTCCAGGTTCGTCCAGGAAGAATAGACCACCAGTATTATTGTCCACCGCTTGCATTAATGTTTAGTATACTTGTTTTTGCTGTTCATTCAGCAACGGCACATTATTTCGAATGAATTCCTGCAATGTATCAACATTGTATTGCAGCTCTCGATTTAATTCTTGGTTGAATGCATCGTGCATCGATCGTTTTGGCGCAATCATTCCTACTTCAATCAGTGGCTTGTTTGCAATAGTCAAGTATTGATCGTCAATCAGAATCAATCCTTCATTGTAGATTTCATCGGTTATTTGCATGTCGGGATTATTCGCTCGAATGCGCAAGCGATGCAAGATATCTTTACATATGTCGTTTTTGTATTTGTTCCATAACTGAATTGGTTGCGAAGGGAAACATGTGGTGATGATTATTGCAAACAGCGTTCGTATTTGGTACGCATTTGATGAAACAACTGAATCCGCAAGTGTTAAATCCCAATGAGAATCGTTCTCCAGCAAACCCAATAGTTGACATGCTTCTCGATATGTTTGGCATTGGTGGCCATTCACAGTTTTCAAATGCGCAAATGATTTTGGTCCACGTACATTTACCAACAGCAGTCGCAAATAAAAACATTCATCATTTCTAGGATGAACAGTATACATGCGACCTGGCGCATCAGTGGAAAACACCTGTGGCCAATCTGGGACTGGGGTTCCTTGTTTGCGACGTTGGAATTTCTTTGTTGATTGATTCCAAGTGTAATACTTGAGCATTTCAACGTACATCAGCGTCGCTGCGGATGGATCTGCTTCAGACATTGCAAAGAAGCTAGTCAATGTTGTCGATGGTGGTCTCTCAGCTCGTTGTGCCGCATTAGCCTCAGTAAAGTAGACTATTTGTCCATTTTCCAAATGCACTGCTAAATGTACAACTGTGGGATATCTTTCATGAGTATGAAATGAAAATAATCACCACAGTGCTTCATTAGTGCTGACTTATCTGCCCATTTGGAAGTTGCTGATTTCGCCATTCGCATTTTCTGACGCAATACCAAACACAGCCATGTTGCTGCCTTTTGTGACGTACTTGCACAAATATTTGACTGATTTGGCCGAATGACATTTCTCAATATTCGCATGTGTTTAGAAAATTTGTGATAGCGGCGGGCAATATGGTACAATGAACTCATTTCCGTTCGGCAAACAAATTAAGATATGAGCATGCGTAAGTCCACGCTTCTGCCATTCCACCGAGTGCATATAACAACGTGTGTCACCAAAAACTTGATACGTAGTAAGCTTATCCGTTATAACCTTGAGTTTTTGCTGAAATACTCTGGCATTATGTCATGGCTTTCTAGCGGCTTTTGTATTCAAGGATGCGTTGAAGAAAATGGTTGGAATCGGGATAAGTTCCATCGAACTATGGTTCCAGTGGCTGTGGTGGTGTAAGTAATGGATCCAGTTTGACTTTTTCACTTGCGCAGCACAATCCAGCCACTTTAACGCATTGCAATATCGGCATACAGTCGTCATTGGTCCAATATCTAAATTGTCATCATCACTGTAGTTCGCAGTGGGATCATATTGGAATGCCAAGCGATTGTATGATGCCAATGATCTTCGTGTGCTCACGCGTTGTCTCAATCGGGCATTTTCTCTTATTATATTTTGTTGTTCTTCGCTTAAGTTCTGTGAATACACTTGTTGCTGGCGTGCATGTCTTCTGCGGCAGCCGATGCTCGCACGTCGTCCTCTCGGCATTTTGGACTATGGACAGACTGGTGAATTTAACCTCAAATGCACGATCCACATAATTTACACAGTTCAACTACCACCTTAAGGACAAATGCCTGCTGTTGAAGTTGAATAAAAATTTGCACAATACGCGTGATTGATTTGATGGTTTCCAATTGAATTGTTAGGAAACGAATAACTTTAACCTCAATTTCACAATTTCACAGTGAACACAATACCGGTTTTAAGTTAGCGTTTGAAAGGACGTGTGCATAGTAAATGTCACATGAAATTAACTAAGCAGAGTACAATGAGTAGCTGTCAAACAATGTATCACGCACCGGCGCCAATCTACTTAAAATTAAACGTACTTATTTTCGTGGGGGATACTCACACACCACTTACTGGCGCCGTTGTAGCACATGATCTGTATCAGAGATGGCGCTGTATGTGAAAAATGATTATCCGTTTCTGCTTTTCGCTTGAAATTTTTCCTGAATTTTCTTTAATATAAACCTCACGGAGCCCGAGACCTTTCCAACGAATGCAAAACCGTGGAAATAGGTTCGTGCGTTCTGGAGTTATAGCGTCAGGAAGGAAAACCCAACTTATTTTTATATTATAGAAGATAATGATTCATAACTATGCATACATTTCAGTTATGATCAATTATTGAATTTGTTGATTAGTTGATTGCATGGTGGCAAGTGCATTTGCAACATATGCAACATACGTAACATACATTGTATTATTTTTTTTACACAAAAACCTGGTGCAAATAACTACCTTTTCAGCAAAAAAAGAATCATCAAACTCGGTGTTGTCAAACTCGAGATATAAATGGTCAAACATAAATCAAACTCATTTTTACTCTAGATATAAAATCATTTGTTGCAAATGTTGTATATTATATGTTGCATAATGATTCATAACTATGCATACATTTCAGTTATGATCAATTATTGAATTTGTTGATTAGTTGATTGCATGGTGGCAAGTGCATTTGCAACATATGCAACATACGTAACATACATTGTATTATTTTTGTTACACAAAAACCTGGTGCAAATAAATACCTTAAAAAAATAATACAATGTATGCTACGTATGTTGCATATGTTGCAAATGCACTTGCCACCATACAATCAACTAATCAACAAATTCAATAATTGATCATAACTGAAATGTATGCATAATTATGAATCATTATTACACATAATTATAATATACAACATTTGCAACAAATGCATTTATATCTCGAGTTTGATAACACCAAATTTAATGATTCTTTTTTTGCCGAATAGGTATTTATTTGCACCAGGTTTGTCTGTAAAAAAAATAATACCATGTATGCTACGTATGTATTGCATTGTTTTTTTAACAGACAAACGTGGTGCAAGTAAATATCTATTGGGCAAAAAAAGAATCATTTAATTTGGTGTTGTCAAACTCGATATATAAATGCATTTGTTGCAAATGTTGTATAGTTGCATACATTTCAGTTATGATCAATTATTGAATGTGTTGATTAGTTGATTGCATGGTGGCAAGTGCATTTGAAACATATGCAACATACGTAACATACATTGTATTATTTTTTTACACAAAAACCTGGTGCAAATAAATACCTTTTTAGCAAAAAAAGAATTATCAAATTCTGTGTTGTCAAACTCGAGATATAAATGGTCAAACATAAATCAAACTCATTTTTATATATATAGAAGAAGAAGATAAAAATTAAACATTAAAAATACACTTGAAAATATTTCAATCGATAAATACTACACTCTGCGATTTATAAACTGGATTTTGGTACAGTGTATTAAAAAAACACATGGTTAACACTCACCAAAAGTATGTCTGTTCGCAATGAGAGCACGATATAAAAGAACTCAAAGCACATAAGAGAACTGTCAACTGAATTCAAATGACAGCAAATTAATATTAACAAAAATGCACTTACAACTACATTTGACAACTGTGTACACATATACAGTCATACAGTACAACAGAAACGCTCATCAGCGGCTGTGTATTTGTTGTTGGGTTTGCCATACAGGCATTTCGTATGAGAGGAAAGCATTACTCACATAAAATATCATAACTCAGGAACGGCTGCACCGATTCCAAACAAACTTCACACATACCACCTCCTCATATGTGGGAACAAACTGTAAAATGTTTGTGTCAATCACTTCGGCGGTTCTTGAGTTATAAGATTACCAAGGAAATGTAACTTCTTTTTATATATATAGAAGATAAATAAGTAAATAAATAAATTTTGATTTTCAATAATTATTTTTAACAAACATAAGTATTTCATTTTTATATCTCGATAAATTTGTTTCAATTTTTACAGCATTTGGAAGGCTATTATAAATTTATACTCCTTTATAAAATAGCATATTTTGCGATCTATTATTTACAAAAAATTGTACATTAAAATTATTATTGCTTCTTAGATTATAAGGTTGAACATCAGCTCTTGTAGTTAATCTTCTTTGAAGATATTTTGGCATTAAATTATTTTTTATTTTAAAAATAAATAATAGTGAACTAAATACAATTCTCTGTTTAATATTTAACCAATTCAGCATATTAAGCATAAAGATAATGGGTGTGTATCGATAACAATATAAAATTGACCGCATAGCTTTATTTTGTAATTTCTGAAGATTTTCAATCATAACTGTAGTTCCCAATAATAGTATCGTCGAGCAATACTCAAAATGGGGCCTAATTATGGTATTATATATTTTGATAGCCATTGAAATGCATAATTTCTTTCTTATTCTGCGAAATAAACCGATTTTCTTGGATATTTTAGCACATATCTTTTCAAAGTGTTGTTTAAAACTCAAGTTATTATCTATTACAATTCCTAAATATTTTATCTCTTGAACACATTCAAATTCCTCCACCTGATTAATTTCATTATTTGACGGCAGTAACATTATTTTAGTTTTCTCAGTGTTTAGTTTTAACTTGTTCATATTTAGATACTTTTTAACATTATTTAAGTCTTCTTTTAATTTCTCTACAGCAATATTAATATGTTTTTCATTTACATACAGTAGACCATCATCCGCAAAAAATACAATTTGACTATTTTTAATTATTTTTTTAAAATCATTTATATACAAAATATACAATAATGTTCCTAGCATTGCACCTTGTGGTACACCCAACTCAATAGAGATCGTGTCAGACATTTCATCATTAAATTTTACAATCTGTTTTCTATTTTCTAAATATGATTTAAACCACAAAAATTCAACTCCTCTCACCCCATAGCTGTATAGTTTCTCCAATAATATCCTCCTGTCAACCGTCTCAAAGGCTCGTTTTAGGTCAAGAAACGCTGCTGCAATTTTAGTATTTTCGTGCAATTTTTCTTTCCAATCAGCCACTACAAAGTTTAATGCAGACTCACAAGAGTGTTTTCTTCGAAAACCAGATTGCTCTTCCATGATTATTTGATTGTCTTCTAAAAAATTTTCAAACTGAATCTGTACAACTTTTTCTAATATTTTTTCATGAAGAGGTAACATGTTAACTGGTCTAAAATTTTCACATTTGTTCGAATTGGACACTTTTTGTACCGGAACTATGACAGACGTTTTCCAGTTATTCGGAAAAATGCCATTAACTAACGAATAATTAATGATTTTGAGTAGGGCTGGACCTATCTTGATTTAAAGTATTGGTTGAATTTATTCGCAATCACTTTATTATTATTTATTGTTATATGATCGAATTCAATGCTTTTATGTTCAGTTTGCTCTTGAAACAATACAAGATTTTTTATTGTTTTCCACATTGATTTTTGACAACTTGATTCATTTATTTTGTTTCGAATGTAAGTTCTCTCTGTTTTAATCAAACTTTTTTTGTATTTATTTCTTATTCGCTTATAATTTTCCCAATCAATCAAAGAGCCAGTAAAAATAAATTTTGAATAGGTCTGGATCTTTTGAGCCTTTTGTGTACGAAGATCTTGATTAAACCAACTTATTTGATTATAACATTTTATGCTTTTTTGAAATACAAATTTTCCTATTATTGTTAAAATTTCTTTTTCGAAAATATCACATGTTTGTTCATTAACTTGTGTTGATATACTTATATTATTTATTTCACTTCGCCTAATGATTTGAACAAATTGAAAACTGTTATATTTCAAGTTTTTTATTATTTTTGTTTTATCACTGTTTTGCTTAGATTTAATATTAATTTTAAACGTAACTGTCTCATGATCACTTATTTTTAATTTATTATCAACTTTTGCTGTACAGTTTATAATATTAGTAGCTACATAGTCTAAAAGAATTCTTGTTGTTAGAGTTATCCTTGTAGGTTGAACGACTAGTTGCTTACAACCATTTTCCCGAAAAATACACTCAAGTTATTTTTTAAATACATTGTTCATAAGCCAATCTACATTAAAGTCACCTAATATTATCAAATTTTCTTTTCCTTCTAATTCATCCATCCAAATGTTCATGTTGTCACAGAAATTTCTAATTGATGCACTCGGCGAACGATACAAAGCAAAAAAAAGTAATTTTTTTGTTTTCTATTTCCACTTCAACTATCAAAATCCAAACATTTAATTCTATCTGACAGTTTTTTAAGACATTTATTTCCCAACAATTTTTCAGATACAATTCTATACCTCCCGTATGAGACGATGTACTTTCACATTTTATTATTTTATAGTTTCTTATATTTACTTCACTGACACTTATCAACTGTCCCAAATGAGTTTCAGTTAAGATAATTAAATCATATTCCTTTTCAGTTATTAAATTTTTGATTTCAACAAAGTTATTTGTTAGTCCTTGAAGTTACTCAGACTGAGTATATTCCTATCACTCCATTGTCAGGTAAAAATTCTTTTAATATTTTAATCATTTCATTATTATTAATTTCTTCTTCTTTGATAAAATTTTTTCTCTTATTGTGTATGCTTTTGTATGTTTGCTCTTTTTCTTTTACTAATATTATTTGTGTTTTAAATTTGTTCACTATTCCTTTATTTTCTATGATTTTATTTTCTTCACTTGCATTATTATTACTTTCATTAATATATATTTCGTTATCATTTATTCTTGATAGAAAATCTGCCACTTTGTTCTCTTTACCTTTAACAAATTCTATATTGTAGTTATATTCATTAAATCTGGTTCTCCATCTAATCATTTTTAAACCAGGGTCTTTCAGATTATTTAGCCATACTAGTAGTCTATGGTCGGTTTTTATATTAAATTTGACGCCATAAAGATAGGGTCGAAAATATTTGGTTGACCAAACTATAGACAGTAATTCCTTTTCAATAGTTGCATAGTTCTTCTCATGTTCGTTGAGAGTCCTAGATGCAAATGAAATAGGATGATTGTCTTGTGATAAAACAGCTCCGATAGCTTTATCTGAAGCATCGGTTGTGAGCGTAAAACTTTTCTTGAAGTCAGGGTATCGAAGTACCGTACCGGGTGACTCGTAATCAAGTGTTTCAACGTCTCGAAGGCATTTATGTATTTCGGATCTTTTTCATTGATCATACTGCCTTTTTTCAAACACTCCGTTAATGGGATGGCAATCTTGGAATAATTCTCGATGAATTTCCTATAGTAGCCAGTTATTCCAAAAAAGGATTTAATTTGTTTTACTGTTGTGGGTACACATAGTTTTTGTATGGCTTCAATTTTAGTAGGGTTTGGTTTTATGCCCTTATCGGTCAATATATGACCTAAATATTCGGTATTTTTTTAAAAATTTACATTTGTCAATTTATATCTTCAAATTGTGTTTTCGAAGTTCTTGGAAGATTAATCTAATATTCACTTCAATTTCTTGAAGTGAAGTACTGAATATTAGGATGTCGTCGAGGTACACGACACAAATTTTATTTATGTATAAGGATTTCGTTCATCATCCTTTGAAACGTTGCCGTGGCATTTTTCAATCCGAACGGCATTTTGATGAACTCGTAATGAACTTGAGGGGTGCTAAAGGCAGTTTTATGTTGGTCTTTTCTATCGACCATAATTTGATGAAAATCTTTAGCCAGGTCTAATGTTGTAAAGTATTGAGCTTTACCGAGTTTATCGAAAATTGACTCAATATTTGGGAGAGGGAACTTGTCCTCGTGAGTTTTTTCATTTAATTTGCTTGCGATAGTCGACAACTATTCGCCATTTGTTTACTTTTGAATTATCTTGTTTTTTGGGTACCACCCAAATTGGTGCATTATATGAGGAATTAGACTTTTGTATAATGCCTTGTTTGAGCATATCTTGAACTTGTCTTTCCACCTCTTCTTCGTGTATTTTAGGAAAACGGTACATTTCTTAAAAGATAGGTATACTATCTGTAGTAGTTATACTATGTTTGATATTAGAAGTGCAACCTTTGTATATAGACACTATAGTACTGTCGTAAACGAGTATAAATTTACGCAACAGGCCGTCGTGGGATGTCGCTGTCAATGCGCTGGCAGCAAAAAAAGCGAAGAAGAATAGAATGTAGCAAGAATAATACAAAATATTGCTAAGAAGTTCATATCATTAGTAATGAAATAAATGTTGAGTTAAGGTGTTGCTTGGAAACTGAGTGGAACTGGTTGTATTTTACACCTATACATATACAAGGAAAATCGTTTGTATGTAAATGCATAGACAAGAAGTAGAAAAGCAGTATTTTTGCAAAAAATGTTAATAATGTAAAATGTTATATTTCAAATAAAAGCTAAATGCCGACGGGGTTTGAAAAATATAAATATGTATGTATGTTAGTTAGATATTTTTCAATTTAATAAATATGTAGTCATTGTATAGCTACCTACCTAGTCATTTTTAATAATTAAAAAAAAAATATTTCATTTTGGAAATATTTTGTTATTATATATTTTTGGCAATTTTCAATATTTTTACTTGCGATTATAGGTATTATAAGGCAAGTTATGCATTCGTGGAAAAAAAAGTTTTTTTATATCGTAGAGTTTTTTTTAGATTATTGTAGGTACCTACACAGCGGAAATTAAATTTTTTTGTAAAACAAAAAATATCGGTACCTGTCATATAACCGTTAGGTTTAAATGTCAAAAAAAGGTACTTTCCATACGAACGTTTTTTTACTTTCGACTATCTCAATAACGGCTCAACCGATACTTTTGAAATTTCACACATAAAAAGGTGTAGGTAGCTCAATTTATACTGCATACCGATATTTCTTAAAAATATTTGTTTGTATTTTTAAAAGCATTTTTTAATTTTTTGAAAAAAAGTTAATATTTTGAAAACTGCCCATTAATTTTCTTCAAAAATTATATATGAATGTATTTGCTGAATACTCATGAACTGGCGTTTTTGAATTTTGTTTGAAAAATGTTTTCCAAAAACAATTTTTAGATTTTATTGCATTACTTATTTTTTTTGAGAAAACTCTTTATTGAATTTGAAAAATAGAAGAATTTTCGAAATAATTTTGAATATAAATTATGCAGAAAATAAACAATTCTCAGACATTAGAGCAAGTTCGTACAACCCAGTCGTGCATTTTTTTTGCAAATATCTATGACCAGTCCAGTTAGCAACAATTTGCCAAATTTCAATTTCAACACAATACACTCACACAATCACTTCCCAATAAAAAAAATCACTCAATAACAATTTCAGCTATGGATGTTAGAACGGTGAAAAATCTTGCTGCAAAAATTTCAAACGTACTGCGATATGATTGTCATCTCTACGGGTTTCTGCAAAATTTATAAGGTTTTTTTTTGAACTTTAATAGTAATTTCCTGGGTAAATATTTGCGTAACTATGCATTTGTAAAAATTTGTTTTTCTTTATAGTCATTTGTGCAATCGTTGTAAAAATCATAAATAAATCTAGTTTTCTTTAGGAAAGGGAAGGTTAGAATTATTTGAAAAGAAAGAGTTTTAGAAATTCCTCGTTTTTAGTATTTCAGAATATAGGTACTTATTAAGTCACATCATGTAAAACGATTGTTATCTAAGAAAAGCGGCAATCAAATAAAGTAGGTTGCATATACCTACCTACCTACCTATTAATAATTCTAGAATTCATGTGCTTTTTTTGTTTTTCTTCTTTCAACCCACGTCCTTGAATTTTATTATACCTTATATAATCCTCAAATACCTACCTACCTACATAATAATCCTTTAGTGCATTTATACACTAAAGTGCAAGCCCCACAATAATTACCTAAATCACCAAACATTATTATTTTGCTAGAAAAATGTATTTATTGGCTTCCACATGAAATATGAACGTTTTCATACATTTCCTCTTCTAGGCCAACAAAATCCATCACATCAATTCAAAAAAATTCAAATTAAAGATGGCTGCTATACATTTCCACCAAAATCCATCAAACCAAAAAAAAAATCCTACTAACACACAAACCCACCCTCAAAAGCCAATTCCACTCAAACAGAATTCATATGCACTCAGTTGTGCTTTCTTCCATTTTGACCTATTCTTTGCGACTTGAGTTGAGTCTCGTCATTCTTAAGGTCCACACCGTCCACACAAAGTCTGTTAGTGAGTAAATTGTGTGGATTGAGCAAATTGTGTGGATGCGTGCGAGGCCGACACCGTCGATTCTGTACGTTCTACTACTATAGATTTTATATACAAAGGTGCAACCCTTGTATATAAAATCTATAGTAATGGAACGTGCAGAATCGACGGTGTCGGCCTCGCGCGCCTCCACACAATTTACTCATTTACAGACTTTGTGTGGACTTTAAGAATGACGAGACTCATGTTGCAGAGAATAGGACAAAATGTAAGGAAACACAATTGAGTGCATTGGAATTCTGCATGAGTGGAATTGTCTTTTGCGGGTGGGTTTGTGTGTTAGTAGGATTTTATTATTTTTTTTTTGGTTTGATGGATTTTGGTGGAAATGTATGGCAGCCATCTTTAATTTGAATTTTTTTGAATTGCTGTGATGGATAGTGTTGGCCTTGAAGAGGAAATGTATGAAAACGTTCATATTTCATGTGGCAGCCATGGTTGCTAATAAATACATTTTTCTAGCAAATTAATAATGTTTGGTGATTTAGGTTATTATTGTGGGGCTTGCACTTTAGTGTATAAATGCACTAATATAGGTATGCGGTATTTGAAGATTATCTTTTCCTTAGAAAGTATATTAAAAATCGAGGACATGTATATGAGTTTCAAACAAGAAAAAAAAAATAAAGCACATGAATTCTAGAATTATTAATAGTTATATAGGTATGCAACCTACTTTATTGCCGCTTTTCTTAGATAACAATCGTTTTACATGATGTGCTGTGTTTGAACTTAATAAGTACCTATTCTGAAATACTAAAAACGAAAAATTTCTAAAACTCTTTCTTTTCAAATAATTCTAACCTTCCCTTTCCTTAAGAAAAGTAGACTTATATATAATTTTTACAACGATTGCACAAATGGCTATAGGTACCTATAAAGAAACAAAATTTTTACAAATGCATACGCAAATATTTACCCAGGAAATTACTATTAAAGTTAAAAAAAACCTTATAAATTTTGCAGAAGCCCGTAAAGGTGGCAATCATATCGCAGTACGTTTGAAACCTTTGCAGCAAGATTTTTTACCGTTCTATCGTCCATAGCTGAAATTGTTATTGAGTGATTTTTTTATTGGGAAGGGATTGTGTGAGTGTATTGTGTTGAAATTGAAATTTGGCAAATTCTTGCTAACTGGGCTGGTCATAAATATTTGCAAAAGAAAAATACACGACTGGGTTGCACGAACTTGCTCTAGTGTCTGAGAACTGTTCATTGGCTGCATAATTTATATTTAAAATTATTTCGGAAATTCTTCTATTTTTCAAATTCAATTAAGTTTTCTCGGAAATATTAAGTAATGCAATAAAATTTCAAAAATTGTTTTTTTGGAAAACTTTTTGTAAACATTTTTCAAAAAAAAATTCAAAAACGATAGTCCATAAGTATTCAGCAAATACATTCATACATAATTTAAAAAAAAAATAATGGGCAGTTTTCAAAATAGGTATACCTATTAACTTTTTTTCAAAAAATTAAAATTTTTGTAAAAAATACATAAGAATATTTTTAAGAAATATCGGTATGCAGTATAAATTGAGCTATCTACACCTTTATATGTGTAAAATATCAAAAGTATCGGTTGTGCCGTTATTGAGATATAGATATAGTAAAAAAATCGGTCCTATGGGAAGTATCTTTTTTAGACATTTAAACCTAACGGTTATATGGCAGGTACCGATATTTTTTCTTTTACAAAATAATTAAATTTCCCATTTGTAGGTACCTACCTACAATGTGTAAAAAACTACGATATAAAAAAAACTTTTTTTTTTCCACGAATGCATAACTTGCCTTATAATACCTATAATCGCAAGTAAAAATATTGGAAATTGCCAAAAATATATAAATATCAAAATATTTCGAAGATGAAATATATTTTTTTTTAATTATTAAAAATGACTTCATATTTATTAAATTGAAAAATATGTATCTACATATTTATATTTTCCAAACCCCGTCGGCATTTAGCTTTTATTTGAAATATATATTATTTTACATTATTAGCATTTAAAACAAAAATACTGCTTTTCTTCTTTTTATGCATTACATACAAACGATTTTCCTTGTATGTATAGGTGTAAAATACAACCAGTTCCACTCAGTTTCCAAGCAACACCAACTCAACATTTATTTCATTACTTATGATATGACATTCTAAACAATCTTTTCTATTATTCTTGCAACATTCTACTCTTCTTCGCAATTTTCTCTGCCAGCACATTGACAGCGACATCCAACGTTCAACAGTCGCGTAATTTTATACTCATTGATGTCATTACTATAGTGTCTATATACAAAGGTGCAACTCAAATCGGTTCCTTCTTTGTAAAATAACTCACTATTATTTCTTAACACTTTTCTTAAGGATTCATTTTCTTCTTTATTTAAGTTTTTATACAAGCAATCTAAATTATTTGCTTCTTGTAAATCTTCATAACAATTTATTTCTTGAGGAAAGGCATAATTAAAATAAAGTTTCGTATTAAGAATTTCTAAGGAACCTTCTCCTAAATTGAGAATGGCATTCAATGGGTAAAGTATGTTCTGACCTATAATAGCTTGAAAAGATTTTTCAGAAAGGTTTATTAATTTCCAAGTCATTTTATAATTTTCTGTGGCATTAAACTCTATGGGAAATGAAGCTTTTATTTGTTGAGTAACTAAAGTTTTACCTGTCAATCCATTTATTTCAAGTGGTTATTCTAAATTATGCCTTTCAAAAGATTTTAAGCAGTTTGCGTCAATACTGGAAGTTGAAGCTCCACAGTCTATTAATACAGGAATTGTTTCTGTTCCTAGGGTAAGGTTTATTATTGGAAGAGGACCTCTGAGGCCTGTTCCTGAAAATTTATATCACGGTTGGAGTTTCGTTGATTCTCAGTATTTCTGAATGGTAGTGGGTTTTGTTGATGTGAATGAAAATTGGTTTGATTATTTTGGTTATTAACACCATTGCTATTAAAATTTCTATAATTATTATGACATCTGAAGTTGTTATTATTATTAAAGTTTCCGTTATTATTTCTATTATTATAACTCAGATTTTGGTTGGTATTATTCGTATTGTTATTATTTTTGTAATTAACGTTGTTATTCTTATTATTATAATTCCCGTTGTTATTTTTATTATTATAATTACCGTTGTTATTTCTATTATTATAATTCAAATCGTTATTCCTATTATTATATAGTCCGGTCAAAATAGACATTTCGGTTTGCAAAAATTCGCATAAAGCTGAAAATTGTTACAGACGTTGGGAACACCATTTCAAATAAACTAAGCAACATCCCCATCGATCCGACTGGTGCGTTAGAAGTTATTCAAGGTCAAAGGGTCAAATAAACGGTTTTTACAATTTTTCTGGTAAACGGTAGGATTTATCAGAAAAATACATGAGACAAAGTTGTAGACATTAAATTATCTACAAAACTTGTTACAATCATTTTTTTGTAAGAATAATCATTTCGGAGATATCGTGATTTTAAAACTTGAAGGAGTCACGTTCTTCATGATATGCTCATATATGCCACATGCATAAATTTAGTCCAGTCGACAGGCTGGAAAAAGTGGGTGAAAGGTGGAAAAAGGACGGAAGCTTATGAAACTATCAAATATTGTTGAAGGATAGTTAATAAAAATTTTACGAAGTTTTGGATCTCGAGGGCCCTATGAAAAAAGAGAAGGGGGAGGTTGAAGGGGTAACTGCAAAATTTTTGACCTTGCAATGGTTTTTCTTCACTTATTTTTTTTCGTACGTTCTATAGCAAAAGCATTTCCATTTTATAGTAGAACGTCAAATTTTCTACAATTGTGTTAGTACCAAAATGGTTGTATGTTTATTCTTTACCGAGATATAGCTCTTCGAAAAACAGGTAATTTTTCAGAATTTGCTAAAAAAAATTCCAAAAAATTCAGCTTATTTCTTCTAATAGACGAAAACTGGTGCGAGGTTTTTGTATGACGAGATTTTCATACTACGATTTGTGCTGTTTAATAGTTTCTAAAAAATTTCGTATGAAAATCTCGTCAAACAAAAACCTCGCACTAGTTTTCGTCTATTAGAAGAAATAAGCTGAATTTTTTTGGCATTTTTTAGCAAATTCTGAAAAATAACCTGTTTTCGAAGAGCTATATCTCGGTAAAGAATAAATATACAACAGTTTTGGTACCATGAAAATTGTAGGAAATTTGACGTTCTACTATAAAATGGAAATGCTTTTGCTATAGAACGTAAGGAAAATAAGTTACTGAGGAAAAACCATTGCAAGGTCGAAAACTTTGCGGTTACCCCTTCCCCCTCCCCCACCTCTTTTTCAATAGGGCTCTCGGGGTCCAAAACTTCTTAAAATATTTATTAACTATCTTTCAACAATATCTGATAGTTTCATTAGCTTCCAACCTTTTTCCACCTTCGACCAACTTTTTCCAACCTGTCGACTGGACTAAATGTATGCATGTGGCATACATGTGCATATCATATAGAACGTGACTCCTTCAAGTTTTAAAATCACGATATCTCCGAAATGGTTATTCTAACAAAAAAATAATAATAACAAGTTTTGTAGATAATTTTATGGTCTACAACTTTGTCTCCTGTATTTTTATGATAAATCCTACTGTTTACCAGAAAAATTGAAAAAAGCGTTTAGTTGACCTTTTGACCTTGAATGTGAGAGTGAATAAAGTTAACAAAGTTATCTAAGCTCTTCAGTTTTTCATTAATTAAACTAGTTAAAAGCTAACAAAAAAAAGTAATTTTACTAAATAAGTGATTCTTCAAGTAGTCTGCACTTCAAAATAGTAAACAATCGTGAATTTCCATAAAGAAGGTAGGAGAATTATAACTTTAAAATTCTTGACCTAAAACAAAGACTGTTCTGACGGCAAGTCCTATATGCAACCTAAGAGAAAGGCATCGGAAATATCCCCGGTTAGTACTCCAAGCAAAAAGAAATCTGTGCAAAAAACTATTTTACAAATGGCAGCACAAACTTTACACTCCGAAGATTTTAAAAATATTTTAGACGAGTGTCTAAAGGAAAATCTAAAAAACATTTCCACAAAAGATGACGTCGCAGCCATATTAACCGATATCCAAAATTTACGGTTGCAAAACGCCCAACTCTCAGAGCGTTTGTCTTTCGTTGAAAGTTACTGCGAAACCCTTGAGAGGCAACTCGAAATATTATCTAGCAAAACAAACGATAAAACTATTGTGATGCATTTTCCATCAGTTAATAAGCCAAACAAGGTTGAGTTTGCCAAACAAACTTGTCGCGGCCTACTTGATCTTACAGAAAACGATGACATGGCTATTGAAAACACTCAAGAATTCAACAACCAACACAATAAAAAAACAACAATGGTGCTAAATTTTAAATCCATGGAAATGGCTAATAAAATTATGGTGGCCGCACCAAAATTAAAGGGCACTGGAGTCTTCGTGCATAAGGAGCAATCTTTACTTTATCGGAAAAAAAGAAGGGCTCTAAATGATATTAAAAGTAAACTTTTGTCAATCAATCCGAATGCGAAAGTTTATATAAAAGGTGCCAAACTGCAAATTGAAAAGTTTGTTTTTAACTACGAGTCATTGAGAGGATTACAACTAAAAACAAAAGACGAATTCGAGCTTATCAAAACGATGTTTGGAGAAGATGCCATGTGTTTTTTTGACAGCAACAACCAAACCAACATAACAACAGCAGAGCCATCTGGTAGTCGAATGATATCCAACCAAAATGGTTCAGGTTCTAACTATAATTATCATCATAAAGTATAGGATAGGGTTGCCGTCTGCCAAAAAAATATATCTTTTAAAATTTTTTGCTATAACATTACGGGCCTTAAGAATAAATTACTTATGCCCGATTTTTTTAAACTCATTCAAAACTACGATATAATAATCTTATTAGAAACTTTCTTAGAAGAAGGGAGAGAACTGCAATATTTTAAATACTTTGAAAATTATAACATAAAATGCTTCCCAGCCATAAGAAATAATAGGCTAGGGAGGGCTAGTGGTGGAATTTTATGTGGCTATAAAAATAAAAACTCAGTAAATAATATAAATAATATTAGTTACAAAAAATGTGGTAACAAAATTATAATTGATATTGAGTGTGATTCAAAACATTTTCATATTGTTCCTGTTTATTTGAATTATAATTCCTGGACCTCGGATTACGAGGAACTACAAAACTTTTTGTTGAATTACAATTATGAAAACCTCATGATCATTGGTGACTTTAACGGTCGTATAGGTGATTTCCAAAACTCTCCGGTTTTAAATAATGGTCAATTCTCTGATACAAGAAAATCAATGGACGATTGCTTGAATAGAAATGGCAATTTATTGTTGGAATTATTCGAAGACTTTGGTTTTTTTATCTTAAATGGAGTATCGAATGGTGATGCTAGAGGTGATTATACTTTTATATCTTCCCAAGGTTGCTCGGCAATTGATTTTTGTATTGTGAAGGGAGATTGGATTGATATTATTAAAAATTTTGAGGTATACCCGGCAAACTTTTCATCCCATCTGCCTATTGTAGTGTTTTGTGAATGCACTTATCAAGGTATTCACAACCGAGCGGATGTTTCAGATGTTGTTAAGAAACTAAGATGGGTTGAAAGTAAGGCTAGTTTGTATAGGCGGAATTTAAGTCAACGAATAGATTCTATTGATGCCCAGCTTCAGCTTACCATAGAATCTGCTACGCATTCTGTTTTTGAATTAGTTAGGCAATCAGCAGTTGGTAGTTCTCATCCAAATTCTTTTTCTTTTAATTCAAAATGGTATGATGAAGAGTGCAGAAAAAGTAGGGAAAAATCCTTTGCTTACTTAAAGCTTTTCAGGCAGTCTTCTAATGTAGCTTTCAAAAGACTCTACCTACAACAAAATAAAATATATAAGGATTTGTGCAGTCTCAAAAAGCAACTCTACTTAAAAAAAGCTGCTATGAATCTTTTAGACTGTAGGGATTCTAAGTCCTTCTGGTGCAATGTGCGCATTTTAGGTGGAAGGAGTAAGTCTTCATCTTCAATCTTAAGTGTAAATCAACTAGCAACATATTTCGAAAACTTATTGCTACAAGACCCTAATCAAAATTCTTTAAGCTTTGCTCCTCAATACATCTCAATACCTGAGCTCGATTCGCCTTTAACAATGTTTGAACTATTATCATCACTTAACAATATAAAAAATAATAAGGCTGCGGGGCCAGATGGCATCCCGATCGAGTTCTACAAGTTTTCGACTCCTGAGTTCCTGGAACATGTTTTGGCATTACTAAATAAAATGTTCCTCGAAGAGACTTTCCCAACTAGTTTCCGCTTGGCAAAAATATCTGCTATTTTTAAAAAAGGAGATCCAAATCTTCCTGAGAATTACAGAGGTATATCCGTTTTATGCTCACTAAGAAAACTGTTTGCTCAGATCTTATACTGCAGACTTGTAAGATGGGTGGAAAATAATAACATTATTAGCTGTGCTCAAGCTGGTTTTCGAGCTAATCTTTCAACAATGGATCAAATTTTTGCTCTTACAAGCATTGCTAGGCGTTTTATCGATAAAAAGAAACCGCTGTACACTTTTTTCGTGGATTTCAAAGCTGCTTTTGATACTATCAATAGACGTTCACTTTTATATAAGCTAACAAATATTGGTGTATCAACAAAGTTTATTCACGTTTATGAACAGCTTCTTTTGAATATGTCGGCGGTTGTATGCAATGGTGAAAACCAGTCTAAAGCTTTTCGATCAGAAACAGGTGTACCACAGGGTTGCGTCCTGAGTCCGTTGATGTTTGCTTTATATATAAATGATATTGAAAACCACTTACCAGGAGGCGTGTCCTATGGTGATTTGTATATAAAGCTTCTGCTCTACGCGGATGACCTGGTGATTTTCTCCGATAACCCAATAACGCTTCAACTCCAAATAAACAAGTTAAAACTTTTCTGTGATGTATGGGATCTCAAAATTAACATTAGTAAATCTAAAATAATGATCTTCAGAACTCAAAACCGTTCTGATAACCCTACAAGGAACTGGAAACTAGATGGTGAAAACATTGAGGTAGTTAGTGAGTTCAAGTATTTAGGCTTTACTATAACTCATAACCTAGATATTAAAGTCCATATTAAAAACAAAACAGCTGTAGCAAAATCAGCAATCAACACATTGTGGGCCAATTTTTTTAAAAACAAATTAGTGGACCCAACGTCAAAGTTCAAGGTTTTTAATGCAACAGTTAAAAGCTGTCTCTGTTACGGAAGTGAAGTGTATGGATATCAATATTTGGAAGAAATTGAAAGCATTCAAAGATACTTTTTCAAACGAATATTTCGGTTGCCGTCTAACACTCCGAATTACGCCATCTATGCTGAATCAGGTCTACCACATGTTTATGTAAAGAACTTAAAAGCCAATGCAGACTTTATCACTAAAGTAATTCATAGACCTGATGGCAATTTGCATAAAAGAATACTTCTAGTATCACTACATTGTGGTTATTCGCCATTTAGAAACTGGCAAGCGCTCGCGTCGGCTCACAACGTCCCTTTAGATTTGAATGTCAACAATCGAGATGAGTGGACAAATATTTTCTACGATTGCATATCAGCGGTGGATGATAAAATTTTTAACCAACAACTTGAAAGGGTAAGAGATACTACTTCTAGGACTACGTATAGACGTCTCAATCTGAGCTTGTGTGGTAATAATTATTTTAGGGAAGAGCTTTCAATCTCAGATATGAGTCTTATTTTTAAGGTTCGGACTGAAACCCTTGAGCTAAATTATAGGCCACACAGAACAGATTTAAACTCTATATGTTCTCTGTGCAACCTTAATCAAAATGAAGACGTTCACCATTTTATCGCAATATGCCCTATTCTACAGGAAATACGTAGACTTTATTTTGGAAAAAGCGCCCTATCCTCCGACGAGTATATCAGTATTTTAAACGGTGAGAGCGGCTGGAAACTGCTTGTGCGATATGTTTCATATGCAAAAAATTATAGAAATTCATATATGAATCTGTTTTGAATCAATAAATATAAAAAATAAAAAAATAAAAAATTTGTTTTAGCTAAACTAAAAGCCCTATACATATTTCCATTTCTGGTAATTCCCTATTATTTACTTTGTTTTTTTTTTCTTCTTTTGTTTTAGCTAAACTAAAAGCCTATACACTAATATTGCATTTCTTTAGTTTTTTTTCTGTTTTTATCTATAGAAACTTACTGAAATTGCAATCAAATATTAAATAATTTGTATGATTGTATTGTTTTCTTACTGTATCTACCTACAATATCCATTGTTTTGCTCTATTGAAATCACTATTATGTCTCTTATAAATTCTTTATTTTGTTAATTTTATTATCTATCAAACTTATGTATGTACATTATAAAACTATACACTGTTTAACTTTATTTAATCTCTTTTAAAAATATAAATCAAGATCACATCCGGCAGACGGCTTATATGCCATGCTTGTATTTCTTAAATTGAATATTACTACAATGTTACTTTTTTTTTATAAGTACAATAAAGAAAGAATTGAATTGAAATTGAATTGAATAACTTTTAACGCACCAGTCGGATCGATGGGGATGTTGCTTACTTTATTTGAAAGGGTGTTCCCAACGTCTGTACCAATTTTCAGCTTTATGCGAATTTTTGCAAACCTAGCACTACTTTTTTGTCTATTTTGACCGGACTAATAGTTAAAATTTTGATTTCTAAAGCCCGAATTATTATTATTATTGTATTTCCCGTTATTGTGAGAGTTTCTATTATGGAAGTTTCTTGGATTTAAGTTTCTATTTAAGTTATTTCGATATCCATCTGAATATTGACAATTTATGCTATTTGTAGGATTTGAATTTTTATAAATATTAAGAAGTTCATATGCTTCTTGTATAGTGTTTATATTCCTACTTAACACAAAGCTCTCTTGGTGGATATTTATTTGTGAACAGAAAATTCTGAAGAACATAGCCTGTACATTTTCAGGTGAAAATTCTACGGGTTTAATAACATCAAAATTATATTTCACATTAATTTTATCCATAAACTCACATAATTTTAAATAATAATTGTCTAAGTCTGTATTTCTTAAACTTACTGTTTGTTGTTAAATACTGATGAAACTTTCTTTTGGTCCCAAATGCTTGAACAAAGTATTTTTTATCGTTGTCCCGTTGGTCGTTGGTCCCAGCATCGGACTGCGTGCTGTGCTTTTCCTTGGATCTTTCCTCTGATTACATTTTGTACCGCGAAAGCACAGGATCCTGGACTTAAGTATTGTATATTTATGTCAACATCGTAAATGAAGGAGGCTATGTCCCTCCTGTCCTCTCCGTTGAATGGCTGGATTTTTTGTAATATTTTGATAACTTCAATTTCTGGCAGGATGAAGGTGACAGTGGTTTTCCTATCATCCTGTTGCTGCTGTGTTTGTTGGAGTGGGGGCTCTCTGTTGGCCTGCTCTGCGGCCGGATTCATTTTGTTGCTTTTATATTATTTATTTTTTGTATTACTTTTTTTTTATTATTATTTAACGTCAGAACTGTTATGTGTCAAACCTGCCAGCCTCAGCATGGCGCGGCGTTTTATAAGTGCGTTTTATATGACTCCCTTTTTTAAAAGGTCACACTACCCAATGAGTTCAATTTAAGAGGAAAAATGTTCACTGTGTTATTATATGCACTATATCGACTTATATTCGCTTAGGTAACTTCTGAGTTACACGATATTATTTCTCGACACGGTTTATAATATACGATTTCGAACGGATACTGGGTATCCTACCGACTGCGCCAGTTATATAAAAATATATTTTCTACTCCGGCACGGAGAAAATAAGAACACAAGATGAATTTTATTTGCAGAGATCTTTATTGATCGTGAGATGGTACACAACTGAACTTAAAGTTAATTCTTAATCTAACTCTATGGTAGCTTTTTCATGGTCATTCTGCTGACATAGCAGTTCAAACAAAAGAATGGTTGGGATACAAATATGATGCTGCAGACCAAGTAGTTTGTGCACAAAGAAAGAATTGTTTATACAAGTGATGCCGATGTTGGCATCTTTATAGTTATTATCTGTGGAGTGTGTGTGTTAGGAGTATGTTCGTAACTCGCATACAAATTTTTGAAAGACGCATGAATTGTAATTCGTCGAGATTATCCACTGCCGATTCGTCACAAAAATCACATTTGATCGAAATTAGAAAAACAATCAAGGCAAAGAATCCGAGAATTGACGTTTTCTTGAAAGATAACCATCTTCTAGTGCAAGGAAAAGTTTTCCGTGGAGCTTCAAAAGTGGTTTAATGTACGGAAAATATAATGGAAATACGATGCTGGATGAAATTATAAACAATATAAATCATATGGATGTCACTGGACCAGCTGGTATTCACGAAATCTCCGCAGTGTCATCAGAGCCGCCTGGAAGTGAATCTACTGCAACGCAAATACACAAACCGTCCACAAGCACAAGAAAATAGTGGTACCACTTCTCAAAAATTTTTATTGTAATAAAACCCGGTCTGCCCAATAGATATAATTCAAAAAAATTTAAAAACATTAATCTTAAAATATTAAGTTACACAATAAACTTTTATTTTCTGAATTTTTTAAATATGTCAATGAATTTGAAACATTCTGTTTGTTCGAAACACACCTTTTAGAAGGTAAAGAAATTTATTATGAAAAATATTAGTTATGTTATTAAATTACCCATATTGGGGAAGAACAGAGTTCCAATTCCCCACAAATTCCCCACACAATTATCTAGCAAAAAACAGGTTTTAATAGAAAATCGTAAAATTTTATTTATTTATTTTTATTCCGTCTTTGTATTTTGCCATATCTTTGTTTTTAACATTTTCCTTGATGGTTCAAACTGCACACAACCCCCTTTTTTTAATCCTTTTCTGGTAGCCATAAAAGAGACTATAGTATCAGTATCTATTCGGTTTCTGTTTTCAGTTTTTATGTTTTTCAGTTCACTGAATTTTCTTTCCACTGATGCGTTCGCAAATGGCAATATTAGTAAAAGGCGGATGACAATTTTTAAGTTTGGAAACTGTTCATTTCCCGTTTTTAAGGCTAAACACATTACCCCAGTAGTTTTCAGCACTATCGTTTTCGTCAAGGCCATGTCGAATAAAATCCAACAGCGTGGGAACGCCACTCGTCATCTAGTTTTCGAGCTGTCACGAACTTTTCAAGTACTGGAAATCGGAGTTGGGACGCCTAATTATTAAACACAAATGTGAAGTGTTCCAATACAGGGATGTGCTATTTAAAAAAAATATCGATTTCGTTCCTCGTAATCGATTTTTTCATCAATAATCACCAAATTGTTAATGTATCGTCCATCGATAAAGCACTAATTGTTAAAATCCCCTCATTTTCCCCACAAAGTGCCAATCACCACCAAATCCCCAAACGAGTTAAGATTCCCCACAGTTTGGGGAATTCCCCACCAATCGGCAACCCTGCTGATGGGATACCTGTCGAATTTTATAAATATGCTAATAATGAACTTATAGTAATACTCACAAAAGAATTTAACAGAATATTTGATACAGGAGATATCCCAACCAACTTTAAACAAAGTGTGATTTTCCCTATATATAAAAACTAGCTTTTACCCGCGGCTTCGCTCGCGTTTCAGCTGATCAAGAAGTAGACTTTAGCTTGAGAAGTATAGTCTATCGTAATCTATCTGTTTACCCCAGTGTTCTTTAAGTCTTTTGATGACTTTAAAGCAGTGATTACTTGTTGCTTTGACTCTAATTTGACGATAAAATTCTTTACATTCGCATTCCTGGAGCGAAGTTCGTGGATTTGTAAATCGTCAATGCTTGGTGGGGGTTGAATTATTGAAGAGCAGATGCTTCTTGCCAACTCTTTTTCATCTTTCCCTTCTTGATTAGTGACTCTAAGCATAAGATTGCATTCCGTATTTCTTTTTTGCATTTCCTCAATTCTACTTTCCAAACATTCATACTTTTCTTCCAAGGCAGATTTGTTTTAACTTTTGAAATTGCACCAGACTGGCTGAACGGATCTGAATCAAATTTAGCACAGAGATAGACTATAGTCTGGAATAGCATATTTTCTACTTTTTATCCCGGTAAAATGTATGGTTCCCGTGGGATAGATTTGTTTTAGTTTTTGAAATTACACAAAAATAGCTGAACTCATCTGAATGAAATTTAGCACAGAGATAGATTATAGTCTGGAATAGCATATTGGCTACTTTTTATCCCGTTACAATGTATGGTTCCCGTGTGATAGATTTGTTTTAATTTTTGAAATCACACCAGAATGGCTGAACGGATCTGAATGAAATTTAGCACAGAGATTGATCATAGTCTGGAATAGCATATTTGCCACTTTTTGTCCGGTAAAATGTATGGTACCCGTGGGATAGATTTGTTTTAATTTTTGAAATTACACCAGAATGGTTGAACTCGCCTGAGTGAAATTTAGTACAGAGATAGATTATAGTCTGGAATAGCATATTAGCTACTTTTTATTCCGGTAAAATGTATGGTCCTCATGGGATAGATTTGTTTTAATTTTTGAAATCACACCAGAATGGCTTAACGGATCTGAATGAAATTTAGCACAGAGATAGATTGTAGTCTGGAATAGCATATTTGCCACTTTTTATCCCAATAAAATGTATGGTTTCCGTGGGATGGATTTGTTTTAATTTTTTAAATTACACCAGAACGGCTGAACTCATCTGAATGAAACTTAGCACACAGATAGATTATAGTCTGGAATAGCATATTGGCTACTTTTTATCACGGTTCAAAGACCTCCCAATCACAATACGCCAAAAAAGAAACCAGCTTCTAAAAATAAGAAGGAGACTAAACGAAGTTAATGCAGATATAAAGGTATCTGTGAGGGACGACAAAATGTTTATTCACGACAAAGTTTTTCGTTGGAGCCAAACATTGGGTCTTTTGTACAACAACACAGCGAATGGAGTTATGGAATTGAACCGCATGTACCAGACAAATTTAAGCAGTCAGCTGGATAGTTTGATGGATGAAGATTTACGTCAAACCACAAATCATGCCAACAATACTACACAAGCGACACCAAGCAGTCAAGGTAGACACCGATTAGTGAGGACACTAACCTTTCAGTCGAATTCGAACTTGAATCATGTATAGGGTAAAGCAGCCGTCTGTCAAAATAAGAAAATAAATAAAGAATTCAAAAACATTAAGATTATAAGTTACAATATAGCAGGTCTTAGTAATAAGGCATTATATGTAAATTTTTATGAATTAATTAATAACTACGATTTAGTATTTTTATATGAAACATTTGTGGTTGAGGAAGATTATGAATTTTTCAACGATCGATTTAAAAATTTTAATTTTCTATGGATCCCAGCAACAAGGCAAAGTACGAGAGGTAGACCGAGTGGTGGATGTTATTTTGGTTACAAAATTTCTATGCAAGATATATCATGCGCGTTCAGATCAGCTGAAGATGTGGTTTTTGTAGAAGTCGTATTTGATTCCACAAAGTACATTATTATACCATCCTATATAAATTGCAACCATTGGGATAGAGATTTCAACGCATTAAATGATTTTCTAGAACGAAATGACATCGATAACATTATGATAATAGGCAATTTAAATGCGAGAATAGCAAAAGCAGCTGGAAGAGAAAATAGTTTTGCAGGGAAAGTACGCATCTCAAAGGATGCAACACAAAATACCAGAGGAACGAGGCTACTGGAACTCTGCGACTCTTTTGGATTTTTTATTATGAATGGTGTAAGTGAGTCTGATAAAAGCAGAGATTATACGTTTGTTGGTCAGCAGGGGTGTTCAGTGGTTGATTTTTGCTTAGCAAGAGGGGAATGGATGTCTGTTATTGCTGATTTTGAGGTACTAAGTGTTCCGTTCTCTGATCATATGCCAATTACGGTTAAACTAAATCCAGATGGGACACCAAGCCAGGAACTACGCGAGCTGCAACTCCCGCAGAAATTGCTATGGAAGGAGACAAGGGCAATGGAGCCAAAAATTAACGACAGGAGTAGAGCTAAGCATCGGAGATATTGGCAACATAATAAAATGTTCATACCCAGCTCAGCGACAAACGCAGATAAAGGCAGCAAAAAGGAAGGAGAAGTGGTTTGATGGGGACTGCGAAGCGGCACGAAAGAGATCTTTTGGATGGCTCAGAACATTTCGAAAGCATAATAACCTTTGTTTTAAAAGCAATTACATTGAAGCTAACAAACTTTTTAAGGAAATCTGCAAAGATAAAAAGAAAATGTTTCTTGAAACAGAAGCATTAAAACTAACATGCTGCAAAGATGCAAAAGAGTTTTGGACGACGATTAAAACCCTCAACGGAAAAACTTTTCAAATAAGTGCTAAGCTATCTATAACTACTTTAAAAGACCACTTTCTTACACTTTTAAGTCCAGTTACTATTTCGCCGTCTTTTCTGTATGCAAAACCTTCGTTTCAAGATGCTATTCTTGATTCTCCTTTCACGCTCGAGGAAGTACAGGTGACCTTGAATAAACTGAAGGCTAGAAAAGCACCAGGAGCTGATAGAATCACGGTGGAGTTCTTAAAATATGGAACGGTAGACCTTCACAAGAAACTTACAGAGACGTACAATCGAATTTTTGAGACTGCAAATATACCAAATGAGTTCAAGGAAGCGATAGTATTCCCAATCCACAAAAAAGGTGACATATCTGACCCAAACAACTATCGTGGTATATCGTTTTTAAATGCTTCTTACAAAGTTTTGTCTCACTTCTTAACAATCGGTTATGTGAATGGATAAACAACAACAAAGAACTGAAGGAATTTCAGACTGGTTTTCGGAGCGGTTATTCGACAAGCGATAACATCTTTGTACTACGAAATATTGCAGGACTACTACTGGAACGAAAGAAGAAGTTGTATGTATTTTTTGTCGATTTCAGGGCAGCTTTCGACACAGTGGACAGAAGAGCTTTGTTTTATAAGTTGTACAATGCTGGAATCACATCTAAGTTTGGAAAGATTTTGGAAAGCCTTTATGATGAGAATCATGCAGCTGTTTGGAACGGTGATGGCCTCTCTGAATGGCTTGAGACATCTATGGGAGTCAAACAAGGGTGCCCTCTAAGTCCATTTTTATTTGCCCTGTTTATTGACGATCTAATCGACTATCTACCAAGGGGAATTGAGTTTGCCGGAATCATGATTAAAGCCCTCTTATTTGCGGACGACGTTGTTCTTTTTGCTTATTCACCCGAAACACTGCAACTCATGATCAACCGGCTCGATTCGTACTGCCGATTATGGAATTTGACGGTGAATCTAAGCAAATCAAAGATAATGGTATTTAAAAAGGGTACTGGCAGAATGGCTAGAAACGAAAAATGGCATTTAAATGGTGAACCGATTGAAACTGTGAGCGCCTATAAATATCTTGGAGTGTTGATAACTAGCAATCTAAATATGGAAAGCCATTTAAGGGAAAAGCTTGTGAAATCCAAAAGTGCGATAAGTGCGGCTTGGAAAAAATGCTTCTCTAGTAAACTTATCGACCAGAGCATAAAGTATAAAGTTTTCGTAGCAGTGGCTGAATCGGTGATGCTGTATGCAGCTCAAACTTGGGGCTACGAAAAGTATGATGTGGTAGAAAAACTGTTAAGGTATTATGTAAAAAGGTGTTTTCTTCTGCCAAGGAACACGCCGAATTACATGATAACCATCGAGACTGGGCTGTCACCTGTATTCATCAAAACGCTCAAGCTGAACGTGGATTATTTATTGAAAGTATTTAATATGCCGGACGGAAGATTGCCAAAAGTTATTGCCTTACATACTATTGTAAAAAAGAGTCTATGGTTTGAAAAGCTTAAAGAACTTGCAGACTACTGTGACCTACACTTCGAGCTCAGCATACAGCAATCAAACACAAACAATATTAAAGAAATGCTTTATAACCTTGTCGCAAAAGTAGATGAAAAACTTACATTGGATTGTATCAATGAAGCTACTTCTTCTGTGCATAGAGCAACATACAGTGTTTCAAAACACAATCTATGTGAAAGAAACTATTTTCAATCGAAATTTAGCCAAAAGTTGATTTCAGCGATGTTCAAAATGCGAGGAGAGCTGGTAAGGTTGAACTTCATCCCCCATCGTGACGATTTGCCTATTATTTGCAGCCTTTTTAACCTGTCCGTAAGAGAAGATATCGTTAATTTTATCGGAATATGTCCAATCTTAAAGGAAATAAGAAGGAACCTTCTTGGCAGCGATGTAAAAGACGAATCGGAAGTAATAGTGATGCTGAACTGTGAAGGCGATATCAAGAAGTTGTTTAACTTTTACGAAAAAGCGATCCAGTATAGGAGCAAAATCATGAACGAAGCCTTTTAAAAAGAAACGTATAAAACTGTATTATATAAAAAATTAAGTCAATGATCAATTTTCACTTCTTGAATTTTTCTTTGTTATTTAAAACTATTATTAACTTTGTTAAACTATAAATTAAATGTCAATCAGGCAGACGGCAAAGCCATGCCTAAACGATTTTTTATTAAAAAAAGCTATACATATGTAAATATTTTATTTTAGAAAAACAATAAAATCAACAATCTATCTATCTATCTATCTATCTAACAAATCTTTCCCACGGGAACCATACATTTTACTGTTTACTGTTTGGAACGGTGATGGCCTCTCTGAATGGCTTGAGACATCTATGGGAGTCAAACAAGGGTGCCCTCTAAGTCCATTTTTATTTGCCCTGTTTATTGACGATCTAATCGACTATCTACCAAGGGGAATTGAGTTTGCCGGAATCATGATTAAAGCCCTCTTATTTGCGGACGACGTTGTTCTTTTTGCTTATTCACCCGAAACACTGCAACTCATGATCAACCGGCTCGATTCGTACTGCCGATTATGGAATTTGACGGTGAATCTAAGCAAATCAAAGATAATGGTATTTAAAAAGGGTACTGGCAGAATGGCTAGAAACGAAAAATGGCATTTAAATGGTGAACCGATTGAAACTGTGAGCGCCTATAAATATCTTGGAGTGTTGATAACTAGCAATCTAAATATGGAAAGCCATTTAAGGGAAAAGCTTGTGAAATCCAAAAGTGCGATAAGTGCGGCTTGGAAAAAATGCTTCTCTAGTAAACTTATCGACCAGAGCATAAAGTATAAAGTTTTCGTAGCAGTGGCTGAATCGGTGATGCTGTATGCAGCTCAAACTTGGGGCTACGAAAAGTATGATGTGGTAGAAAAACTGTTAAGGTATTATGTAAAAAGGTGTTTTCTTCTGCCAAGGAACACGCCGAATTACATGATAACCATCGAGACTGGGCTGTCACCTGTATTCATCAAAACGCTCAAGCTGAACGTGGATTATTTATTGAAAGTATTTAATATGCCGGACGGAAGATTGCCAAAAGTTATTGCCTTACATACTATTGTAAAAAAGAGTCTATGGTTTGAAAAGCTTAAAGAACTTGCAGACTACTGTGACCTACACTTCGAGCTCAGCATACAGCAATCAAACACAAACAATATTAAAGAAATGCTTTATAACCTTGTCGCAAAAGTAGATGAAAAACTTACATTGGATTGTATCAATGAAGCTACTTCTTCTGTGCATAGAGCAACATACAGTGTTTCAAAACACAATCTATGTGAAAGAAACTATTTTCAATCGAAATTTAGCCAAAAGTTGATTTCAGCGATGTTCAAAATGCGAGGAGAGCTGGTAAGGTTGAACTTCATCCCCCATCGTGACGATTTGCCTATTATTTGCAGCCTTTTTAACCTGTCCGTAAGAGAAGATATCGTTAATTTTATCGGAATATGTCCAATCTTAAAGGAAATAAGAAGGAACCTTCTTGGCAGCGATGTAAAAGACGAATCGGAAGTAATAGTGATGCTGAACTGTGAAGGCGATATCAAGAAGTTGTTTAACTTTTACGAAAAAGCGATCCAGTATAGGAGCAAAATCATGAACGAAGCCTTTTAAAAAGAAACGTATAAAACTGTATTATATAAAAAATTAAGTCAATGATCAATTTTCACTTCTTGAATTTTTCTTTGTTATTTAAAACTATTATTAACTTTGTTAAACTATAAATTAAATGTCAATCAGGCAGACGGCAAAGCCATGCCTAAACGATTTTTTATTAAAAAAAGCTATACATATGTAAATATTTTATTTTAGAAAAACAATAAAATCAACAATCTATCTATCTATCTATCTATCTAACAAATCTTTCCCACGGGAACCATACATTTTACCGGGATAAAAAGTAGGCAATATGCTATTACAGACCATAATCTATGTCTGTGCTAAATTTCATTCAGATGAGTTCAGCCATTCTGGTGTAATTTCAAAAATGAAAACAAATCTATCCCACCAGGAACCATACATTTTACAGGGATAGAAAGTAGCCAATATGCTATTCCAGACTATAATCTATCTCTGTGCTAAATTTCATTCAGATCCGTTCAGCCATTCTGGTGTGATTTCAAAAATTAAAATAAATCTATCCCACGGGAACCATACATTTTACAGGGATAGAAAGTAGCCAATATGCTATTCCAGACTATAATCTATTTCTGTGCTAAATTTTATTCAGATCCGTTCAGCCATTCTGGTGTGATTTCAAAAATTAAAACAAATCTATCCCACGGGAACCATACATTTTACCGGGATAAAAAGTAACCAATATGCTATTCCAGACTATAATCTATCTCTGTGCTAAATTTCATTCAGATAAGTTCAGCCATTTTTGTGTAATTCCAAAAACTAAAACAAATCTATCCCACGGGAACCATAAATTTTACCGGGATAAAAAGTAGCCACTATGCTATTCCACACTATAATCTATCTCTGTGCTAAATTTCATTCAGATGAGTGCAGCCATTTTTGTGTAATTTCAAAAACTAAAACAAATCTATCGCACGGGAACCAGACATTTTACCGGAATAAAAAGTAGCCAATATGCTATTCCAGACTATAATCTAACTCTGTGCTAAATTTCATTCAGATCCGTTCAGCCAGTCTGGTGTGATTTCAAAAATTAAAATAAATCTTTCCAAAAGGAACCATACATTTTACCGGGATAAATAGTAACCAATATGCTATTCCAGACTATAATCTATCTCTGTGCTAAATTTCATTCAGATGAGTTCAGCCATTCTGGTGTAATTTCAAAAATGAAAACAAATCCATCCCACCAGGAACCATACATTTTACAGGGATAGAAAGTAGCCAATATGCTATTCCAGACTATAATCTATCTCTGTGCTAAATTTCATTCAGATCCGTTCAGCCATTCTGGTGTGATTTCAAAAATTAAAATAAATCTATCCCACGGGAACCATACATTTTACAGGGATAGAAAGTAGCCAATATGCTATTCCAGACTATAATCTATTTCTGTGCTAAATTTTATTCAGATCCGTTCAGCCATTCTGGTGTGATTTCAAAAATTAAAACAAATCTATCCCACGGGAACCATACATTTTACCGGGATAAAAAGTAACCAATATGCTATTCCAGACTATAATCTATCTCTGTGCTAAATTTCATTCAGATGAGTTCAGCCATTTTTGTGTAATTCCAAAAACTAAAACAAATCTATCCCACGGGAACCATACATTTTACCGGGATAAAAAGTAGCCAATATGCTATTCCACACTATAATCTATCTCTGTGCTAAATTTCATTCAGATGAGTGCAGCCATTTTTGTGTAATTTCAAAAACTAAAACCAATCTATCGCACGGGAACCAGACATTTTACCGGAATAAAAAGTAGCCAATATGCTATTCCAGACTATAGTCTATCTCTGTGCTAAATTTCATTCAGATCCGTTCAGCCAGTCTGGTGTGATTTCAAAAATTAAAACAAATCTTTCCAACAGGAACCATACATTTTACCGGAATAAATAGTAGCCAATATGCTATTCCAGACTATAATCTATCTCTGTGCTAAATTTCATTCAGATGAGTTCAGCCATTCTGGTGTAATTTCAAAAATTTAAACAAATCTATCCCACCGGGAACCATACATTTTACAGGGATCGAATATAGCCAATTTGCTATTCCAGACTATAATCTATCTCAGTGCTAAATTTCATTCAGATCCGTTCATCCATTCTGGTGTGATTTCAAAAATTAAAATAAATCTATCCCACAGGAACCATACATTTTACCGGGATAAAATGTAGTTAATATGCTATTCCAGACTATAATCTATCTCTGTGCTAAATTTCATTCAGATCCGTTCAGCCATTCTGGAGTGATTTCAAAAATTAAAACAAATATATCCCTTGGGAACCATACATTTTACCGGGATAAAAAGTAGCCAATATGCTATTTCAGACTATAATCTATATCTGTGCTAAATTTCATTCAGATGAGTTCAGCCATTTTTGTGTAATTTCAAAAACTGAAACAAATCTATCCCACGGGAACCATACATTTTACCGGGATAAAAAGTAGCCAACATGCTATTCCAGACTATAATCTATCTTTGTGCTAAATTTCACTCAGATGAATTCAGCCATTCTGGTGTGATTTCAAAAATTAAAACAAATCTATCCCACGGGAACCATACATTTTACCGGGATAAAAAGTAGCCAATATGCTATTCCAGACTATAATCTATCTCTGTGCTAAGTTTCATTTAGATGAGTTCAGCCATTCTGGTGTAATTTCAAAAATTAAAATAAATCTATCCCACGGGAAGCATACATTTTACCGGGATAAAAAGTAGCCAATATGCTATTCCACACTATAATCTATCTCTGTGCTAAATTTCATTCAGATGAGTGCAGCCATTTTTGTGTAATTTCAAAAACTAAAACCAATCTATCGCACGGGAACCAGACATTTTACCGGAATAAAAAGTAGCCAATATGCTATTCCAGACTATAGTCTATCTCTGTGCTAAATTTCATTCAGATCCGTTCAGCCAGTCTGGTGTGATTTCAAAAATTAAAATAAATCTTTCCAAAAGGAACCATACATTTTACCGGGATAAATAGTAACCAATATGCTATTCCAGACTATAATCCATCTCTGTGCTAAATTTCATTCAGATGAGTTCAGCCATTCTGGTGTAATTTCAAAAATGAAAACAAATCCATCCCACCAGGAACCATACATTTTACAGGGATAGAAAGTAGCCAATATGCTATTCCAGACTATAATCTATCTCTGTGCTAAATTTCATTCAGATCCGTTCAGCCATTCTGGTGTGATTTCAAAAACTAATATAAATCTATCCCACGGGAACCATACATTTTACAGGGATAGAAAGTAGCCAATATGCTATTCCAGACTATAATCTATTTCTGTGCTAAATTTTATTCAGATCCGTTCAGCCATTCTGGTGTGATTTCAAAAATTAAAACAAATCTATCCCACGGGAACCATACATTTTACCGGGATAAAAAGTAACCAATATGCTATTCCAGACTATAATCTATCTCTGTGCTAAATTTCATTCAGATGAGTTCAGCCATTTTTGTGTAATTCCAAAAACTAAAACAAATCTATCCCACGGGAACCATACATTTTACCGGGATAAAAAGTAGCCAATATGCTATTCCACACTATAATCTATCTCTGTGCTAAATTTCATTCAGATGAGTGCAGCCATTTTTGTGTAATTTCAAAAACTAAAACCAATCTATCGCACGGGAACCAGACATTTTACCGGAATAAAAAGTAGCCAATATGCTATTCCAGACTATAGTCTATCTCTGTGCTAAATTTCATTCAGATCCGTTCAGCCAGTCTGGTGTGATTTCAAAATTAAAACAAATCTTTCCAACAGGAACCATACATTTTACCGGAATAAATAGTAGCCAATATGCTATTCCATACTGTAATCTATCTCTGTGCTAAATTTCATTCAGATGAGTTCAGCCATTCTGGTGTAATTTAAAAAATTTAAACAAATCTATCCCACCGGGAACCATACATTTTACAGGGATCGAATATAGCCAATTTGCTATTCCAGACTATAATCTATCTCTGTGCTAAATTTCATTCAGATCCGTTCATCCATTCTGGTGTGATTTCAAAAATTAAAATAAATCTATCCCACAGGAACCATACATTTTACCGGGATAAAATGTAGTTAATATGCTATTCCAGACTATAATCTATCTCTGTGCTAAATTTCATTCAGATCCGTTCAGCCATTCTGGAGTGATTTCAAAAATTAAAACAAATATATCCCTTGGGAACCATACATTTTACCGGGATAAAAAGTAGCCAATATGCTATTTCAGACTATAATCTATATCTGTGCTAAATTTCATTCAGATGAGTTCAGCCATTTTTGTGTAATTTCAAAAACTGAAACAAATCTATCCCACGGGAACCATACATTTTACCGGGATAAAAAGTAGCCAACATGCTATTCCAGACTATAATCTATCTTTGTGCTAAATTTCACTCAGATGAATTCAGCCATTCTGGTGTGATTTCAAAAATTAAAACAAATCTATCCCACGGGAACCATACATTTTACCGGGATAAAAAGTAGCCAATATGCTATTCCAGACTATAATCTATCTCTGTGCTAAGTTTCATTTAGATGAGTTCAGCCATTCTGGTGTAATTTCAAAAATTAAAATAAATCTATCCCACGGGAAGCATACATTTTACAGGGATAGAAAGTAGCCAATATGCTATTCCAGACTATAATCTATCTCTGTGCTAAATTTCATTCAGATCCGTTCAGCCATTCTGGTGTGATTTCAAAAATTAAAACAAATCTATCCCACAGGAACCATACATTTTACCGGAATAAAAAGTAGGCAATATGCTATTCCACACTATAATCTATCTCTGTGCTAAATTTCATTCAGATCGCTTCAGCTATTTTGGTGTTATTTCAAAAATTAAAACAAATCTAGCCTGTGGGAACCTTACATTTTACCGGGATAAAAAGTAGCCAATATGCTATTCCAGACTATAATCTATCTCTGTGCTAAATTTCATTCAGATGAGTTCAGCCATTCTGGTGTAATTTCAAAAATTAAAATAAATCTATCCCACGGGAACCATACATTTTACAGGGATAGAAAGTAGCCAATGGACAGATATAACTTTGAGGTTGTCAAGGACTTTGTCTATTTGAGTTCCACTATAACCTCTCAGAACAACATCAGTGAAGAGATCAGTCGAAGAATCACTCTTGCCAATCGCTGTTTCTTCGGGCTAAGAAGGCATCTTAGTAGTAAAGCCCTCTCTCAAAGGACCAAGGAGACACTATGCAAGACCCTTATCATCCCAGTCCTGCTGTATGGGGCAGAAGCGTGGACACTGACACAATCGGATGAATACAGGCTGGGGTGCTTTGAGAGAAAGATTCTTCGGGTGATATTCGGGCCTGTATTTATCAACGGAGTTGGAGGAGAAGATTCAATGACGAACTGTACGGGCTATACAGCGACATTGACTTGGTTAAGAAGCTGAAAATTCAGCGGCTTAGATGGCTGGGTCATGTGGAGCGTATGGACGAAAACGCTCCTGCCCGACGAGTCTTCAATTCCAACCCGGAGGGCCGACGCAGTTCTGGAAGACTGCGGTGGCGCAATCAAGTGGTAAACGACCTCAACCAACTTGGTGTGCGCAACTGGAGGCCACTGGCTTGGGACCGGCCTAGCTGGCGAGGAATGTTGGTTGAGGCCGTGGTCCACAATGGACTGTCTGCGCCACCTTAAGTAAGTAAGTAAGAAAGTAGCCAATATGCTATTCCAGACTATAATCTATCTCTGTGCTAAATTTCATTCAGATCCGTTCAGCCATTCCGGTGTGATTTCAAAAATTAAAAGAAATATATCCCACGGGAACCATAAATTTTACCGGGATAAAAAGTAGCCAATACGCTATTCCAGACTATAATCTATCTCTGTGCTAAATTTCATTCAGATCCGTTCATCCATTCTGGTGTAATTTCAAAAATTAAAACAAATATATCCCACGGGAACCATACATTTTACCGGGATAAAAAATAGCCTATCTGCTATTACAGACTATAAGCTATCTCTGTACCAAATTTTATCCAGATCCGTTTATCCGTTCTGGTGTTAGATATAGGGATGCCAGATTTGAAAAATTTATTTGCGGGACAAATTTTCTTAAACATATGAAGCCAAAGTATAAATCCTTTAAAATTCTCGTTATTAAGTAACTTTTTTTTATTTTTTAAACGTCTTTTAACATTTAGGACATTATTTTCTAATGAGCGATTCAACAGGCGCCTCCTCGTCTGCCTCCTCATCTGCCTCCTCGTCTGCCTCCTCGTCTGCCTCCTCGTCTGCCTCCTCGTCTGCCTCCTCGTCTGCCTCCTCATCTGCCTCCCCGTCTGCCTCCTCATCTGCCTCCTCATCTGCCTCCTCGTCTGCCTCCTCGTCTGCCTCCTCATCTGCCTCCTAATCTGCCTTCTCGTCTGCCTGCTCGTCTGCCTCCTCATCTGCCTCCTCGTCTGCCTCCTCGTCTGCCACCTCGTCTGGCTCCTCGTCTGTCTCCTCGTCTGCCTCCTCGTCTGCCTCCTCGTCTGCCTCCTTGTCCATCTCCTCACCCAGCTAACGTCCATTTTTCAAAATGAACTAACGCCATACGGCTTAAGTTCTCCTTTTAAGTTGAATTGAGGCCATATCCCGATTATGGCACTAATTCGTACTTAGATGTGAATTAACGCCATTATGGCCTTAATTCGTATGGCGTTTGTTCATGGCACCGGAAATACTTGCACCATAACACCGTCTCTATTTTCTGTGAATGGGGTCAGAAAAACTCAAGCCCATGGTCTTGGTGAGCTCTGGTTAAAATAAGACGGTCGGCGATACGAGCCATACAGCGCGTGAAACAATGGACTAAGGCGTCAGTTATAGCGACCAGTA
>OU696696.1:176601172-176733672 GCA_916050605.2 Platycheirus albimanus
CACACACACACACACACACACACACACACACACACACACACACACACACACACACACACACACACACACACACACACACACACACACACACACACACACACACACACACACACACACACACACACACACACACACACACACACACACACACACACACACACACACACACACACACACACACACACACACACACACACACACACACACACACACACACACACACACACACACACACACACACACACACACACACACACACACACACACACACACACACACACACACACACACACACACACACACACACACACACACACACACACACACACACACACACACACACACACACACACACACACACACACACACACACACACACACACACACACACACACACACACACACACACACACACACACACACACACACACACACACACACACACACACACACACACACACACACACACACACACACACACACACACACACACACACACACACACACACACACACACACACACACACACACACACACACACACACACACACACACACACACACACACACACACACACACACACACACACACACACACACACACACACACACACACACACACACACACACACACACACACACACACACACACACACACACACACACACACACACACACACACACACACACACACACACACACACACACACACACACACACACACACACACACACACACACACACACACACACACACACACACACACACACACACACACACACACACACACACACACACACACACACACACACACACACACACACACACACACACACACACACACACACACACACACACACACACACACACACACACACACACACACACACACACACACACACACACACACACACACACACACACACACACACACACACACACACACACACACACACACACACACACACACACACACACACACACACACACACACACACACACACACACACACACACACACACACACACACACACACACACACACACACACACACACACACACACACACACACACACACACACACACACACACACACACACACACACACACACACACACACACACACACACACACACACACACACACACACACACACACACACACACACACACACACACACACACACACACACACACACACACACACACACACACACACACACACACACACACACACACACACACACACACACACACACACACACACACACACACACACACACACACACACACACACACACACACACACACACACACACACACACACACACACACACACACACACACACACACACACACACACACACACACACACACACACACACACACACACACACACACACACACACACACACACACACACACACACACACACACACACACACACACACACACACACACACACACACACACACACACACACACACACACACACACACACACACACACACACACACACACACACACACACACACACACACACACACACACACACACACACACACACACACACACACACACACACACACACACACACACACACACACACACACACACACACACACACACACACACACACACACACACACACACACACACACACACACACACACACACACACACACACACACACACACACACACACACACACACACACACACACACACACACACACACACACACACACACACACACACACACACACACACACACACACACACACACACACACACACACACACACACACACACACACACACACACACACACACACACACACACACACACACACACACACAATGTGCTGGCAGAGAAAATTGCGAAGAAGAGTAGAATGTTGCAAGAATAATAGAAAATGTTGTTTAGAATGTCATATCATAAGTAATGAAATAAATGTTGAGTTGAGGTATTGCTTGGAAACTGAGTGGAGTTGCTTGTATTTTTCACCTATACATACAAGGAAAATCGTTTGTATGTAAATAGACAAGAAGTAGAAAACCAGTAGGTACTTTTGTTAAAAATGCTAATAATGTAAAATTTTATATTTCAAATAAAAGCTAAATGCCGACGGGGTCCGAAAAATATAAATTTGTAGATACATACATATTTCAATTTAATAAATATGTAGTCATTATAGTCATTTTTAATAATTAAAAAAAATATATTTGATTTTCGAAATATTTTGATATTTTTGGCAATTTTCAATATTTTTACTTGCGATTATAGGTATTATAAGGCAAGTTATGCATTCGTGGAAAAAAAGTTTTTTTTTATATCGTAGTTTTTTTACATATTGTAGGTACCTACAGATGGGAAATTTAATTTTTTTGTAAAACAAAAAATAATGGTACCTGCCATATAACCGTTAGGTTTAAATGTCTAAAAAAGATACTTTCCATAGGACCGTTTTTTTTTTACTTTCGACTATCTCAATAACGGCTCAACCGATACTTTTGAAATTTCACACATATAAAGGTGTAGATAGCTCAATTTATACTGCATACCGATATTTCTTAAAAATATTTTTATGTATTTTTAAAACATTTTTTAAATTTTTGGAAAAAAATTAATATTTTGAAAACTGACCATTATTTTTTCAAAAATGTATAGGTATGAATGTATTTGCTGAATACTTATGGACTATCGTTTTTGAATTTTTTTTTTGAAAAATGTTTTCAAAAAGTTTTCCAAAAAAAAACAATTTTTGAAATTTAATTTACTTAATTTTCCTGAGAAAACTCTTAATTGAATTTGAAAAATAGAAGAATGTGCGAAATAATTTTAAATATAAGTTATGCAGCCAATAAACAATTCCCAGACATTAGAGCAAGTTCGTGCAACCCAGTCGTGCATTTTTTTTTTGCAAATATTTATGACCAGCACAGATAGCAAGAACTTGCCAAATTTAAATTTCAACACAATACACTCACACAATCACTTCCCAATAAAAATATCACTCAATAACAATTTCAGCTATGGATGTTAGAACGGTGAAAAAATCTTGCTGCAAAGATTTCAAACGTACTGCGATATGATTGCCAGCTCTACGGGTTTCTGCAAAACTTATAAGGTTTTTTTTAACTTTAAATAGTAATTTCCTGGGTAAATATTTGTGTACCTATGCATTTGTAAAAATTTTATTTCTTTTTACCTATAGTCATTTGTGCAATCGTTGTAAAAATCATACATGTAGAAAATGAAAACAAATGAATCTTAATTAAAAGATATTTAATTCACTTTATTAATCAAATTATTAGGTTTGTAAGAAAAGAAATTATTTCAAAGTACAAAAAAAATTAATTCACTCTGGCTTAGTTTGGTCTTTCTCGTTCGGCGTCTGCGTACAATCTGCCCTTCTTGTTTCATCTATGATGTTTCTTCGATATTGCTTGTGGGTTCGGACTCAGGGGAATGCGAATTAGCATCCCACACTCGGCTGTCTTGACTGTTGATTGCATAATCATCATCCTTGTTTGAAGAGTTATACCACAATTTGATTTTATCGATACTCGTCAATGTGTTTTTTGGACCTTCATGTTCGCCTAATTTTTTAACTTCAAAACGATCATGGTCCAAGACTTTTATTATTTTGTAAGGACCCAAAAACTTTGGACGAATTTTGAGGCCAACCCCAAATTGAGTCCTTTCTATGGCAACTAGATCTCCGGCTTTGTAATTTCGTGCAGCTTTTCTACTTTTGTTGTAGGATTTTTCACTTTCAGCTTGTGTCTTCAATAAACTTCTTTTAGATTCTTCACGTAACGAATCTCTCTCGTCTTCAAACTGGATCTGCAGCTCCTCTTCAATTTTGCGTCTGATATTTGAATCTTCCCGTAATTTCATTTTAACGCCTGTCAGCAACTTCATTGGTGATTTGTTAATTGAACGTTGGTACGTAGAATTCGAAAAATTCTGAACAGCTTTTACCTCCTTCACCGGATAAGTGGTATATCCGGTGATTCAAGCGTTAATTTCGTCAAAACTGGAATAACAATACGGTGCACCCTTTCTATCTGACCATTACCCCTAGGGACTCCGACAGTGATATGCACCAGTTCAATCTTTTCTTGATCGCAGTAGTCAATGAATTCTTTGCTTATAAAAGCTCCTCCTCGGTCGACTATCAATCTTCTCGGATTTCCAAAACTTTCCCAAACTATCTGCAGTTTTTTGATGACTTCTCCTGCCGACAATGTTTTGACTGGAAACAACCAAACGAACTTCGTAAAACCATCGATTATGGAAAGTAAGTATCGGTACTCCTTGCCAGTTGCAACCGTTGGGCCTAAATGATCCATGTGAAACGTGTCTAGAGGCCATTCGCCTTTAGGAATTGGATGTAAGTACCCCTCTTTTTTACCTCTCTTCCTCTCCGCTAGTATGCAAGGAACACAGCATTCGATGAATCTCTCAATTTTGGATGACATATTTGGGAAATAAAACTCCTTCGACAATAGATCCTTCACTTTCCGAACAGCAAAATGAACCCTTTCGTGTGCTGTTCTGATGACTTCTACCTGCATGTCCTCTGGAACAACGAACAGTTTGACCCCATTTTCTTCTTTGTACAAAATACCGGCCTCGACAAAATAACCGCTCCTGGGATCACCACCAACGCTTTCAATCAATGTATTTAAACTCGAATCATTGCGCTGTGCATTCTTTATTTTGTCTAAGAAATACCTATCATCATTTGCGTGAACAATCATTGCGACTGGATGACGACTTAAGGCGTCGACATGAGCTAATTTGGATCCACTCCTATACTCCACTGTGTACTCGTACTCCTCCAAACACATTGCCCAACGTGCGACTCTCGGCTGTAGATTCTTCTTCTTTAAAGTCAACTCAAACGCTTTGCAATCCGTAACTAGCTTAAATGGCTGACCCAACAAATAAACTCTAAACTTTGTAACTGCTTCTACCACTGCGAGTGCTTCTAACTCATAACTCGAATATTTTTCTTCTGATGAGGACGTCTTTCTGCTCATATAATAAACAGGATGTAACATGTTGTCGTCCAACGAGGTTTGAAGCAGAACTGCCCCATAGCCTGAGCTTGACGCATCGGTGTGTAGTTCTGTAGTGGCACCATGTCGGTAAATGGATAGAACCGGCTTACAGCATAGACTTTCCTTAATTATTTTGAACGCTTCTTGTTCTGATGGCCCCCAAGTGAACTTAGCGCTTTCTGTTGTCAAATTGCTCAATGGACGTGCAATCGATGCAAATGAAGCTATAAACTTCCTAAAGTACCCAACTAGTCCTAGGAAACTTTGCAACTGCTTAACGTTCTTAGGATCCGGATACTTCATAACAGCTTTCGTCTTCAATGGCGATGGACTAATCGTACCTCTCTCAACTATGTGACCTAAAAACTCAATCTTGCGTTGCATAATTTGACAACTTAATCACCAACCCAATTTCAGCTGCCACCTTTAAGATACGAGCTAACCTTTGAACAGCCTCCTGCAAATCTTTAGCTGGTGTGACCAAATCATCAATGTAAATCCCAACAATCCCTTCAGCTATTTCCTTTCGAAAAACATGGTTAATATATTTTTGAAATACGCCTGGTGAATTTTGCATTCCAAATGGAACCTTGTTGAATTTTAAATGCCTATTTGAAGTAACGAATGCGGTGTACCTTCGTGAACACTCATCTACATCAACGTGAAAGAAACCGTTAGCTAAATCTATGGTCGTAAGGAATTCAGCCCCTTCTAACTGGTCAATTTGATCCTCTATCAGTGGCAAAGGAAAGGGATCGCGTGTGATCTTTTTATTAATTTGCCTGTAATCCACGCACAGACGAAATGACGCATCTTTTCTTCACTAGAGTAATAGGACTAGCATAGTCCGAACAGCTTTCTCTTATGATACCATCGCGCAACCATTCGTCTACCTGGTTATCCACAAACTGCTTTTCAAGTGGCGCAAGACGCCGTGGATGTTGCCACACTGGTACCTCGTCTGTCAAAATGATTTTCATCGTGATTGGACTGCATACTACTTTTTTCGGATTATAATTTTTAATTATCTGCTCTACTTCTAATCTCACACCTGGATCGATAATATGTCTCAAATCTACACCCAATTCATCATTTTGACTGACTTCGATTTGCGATAGAAAACAGCTAGCTTCATCTTCAGAAATCCTTTCCTTTAGCACAACACCATGTTTATCAACTGTAAAATCAATGGTGTCCAGAATATCTCTCCCGATAAGCATATCATGTTTCATACAACTATTGTCTACGATAAAACAAGTAATGTTTTTAAAGTTAACCTGGTCAATTGAAACGTTGGCACTTACAAATCCTTTAGTGCAAAACTTACTTCCCAATCCTAAGATTGATGTTTGATGTGGGTTAACCATCTTTTCCTTAAGTCTAGACACAATCTTTTTTTTAACGATAGTAATGTCACTACCCGTGTCTACTAGGGCTTCCACTTGAAAACCGCACATCTCGACCGTTTTACACATTTTGTTTTTACTGACCAGGTGAACATTCGGTTCTTTTTTGTCAACAGTTTTCCCGCGCTCGAAACTTCTATGTCCGAAAGAGTCACATTTAAAGCACTTTGGACCACGGCCTTTATCTTGGCAACCATGAAACTCGTGATCTTTACTTCCACAGTTAAAACACGACCGACCGTTTTTAATCTTTGTCATATTTTTATCAATGCGCTCGACTTTAGCACGTGTGCTCGCCACATTCTTTTCTTGTTGCCGTTCTTTCATTTTTTCATATATTTTGAATCTTTCTTTTAATTCTTTTAAATTTTTGGCTTCGTAAAGCAATAATTTATTTGCTTCAGAATCTTCTATCCCGTCGATCGCGTAATCGATTATTGCCGAATCTTCTACATCACCTTGACTTCCAATCTCAATTAACCCGTATAGAAACTCGCGACAACTTTCGTTAGGTAATTTTTTCCGCGCCCGTAACTGCTTATGAATGTCGGCCGAACTAACCTCTTCTTGGAATTCCGAAATTAGACCTCTCCGAAGATCTATGAAGGATTTGGGCCTTAGCTCGTAATCGACAAATAATTTCGCAGAGCCAAACAACAACTTCTTACACCACGCGTATTTTTTAATTTCGTCCCAACAAAAAATCTCTGCTTGCTCTTCGAAATTTTCAATCCATTTTTTAATCTGTGTTTTATTATCTCCACTGAATGGTTTTATTGAATCCTCTATCAGAGAAGCACTTAAGTGAATTTCAGGGTCGATTCCAGATGCATTTGAATTATATTGGTGTCCCGAACGCGCGAAACTGTTCCTCTTATTACGACTACCCATCTTTTCGATTAAGTCCAACAACAACAAACCGCAACGAACAACAAACCGCAACAAACAATAAACCGCAACCCCAACAAGCCGATGTGTTTTTTTTTTAGCAACTAACCACCAACACTCTTGTCAACTTTTTTGTATAGGTATCCACTGTCCAAAAAGAATAACCTTCAGTTTTTACTCCTCCACTTGTTTTTGATGCAACTTCACCAAACTCACAGATCAAAACAGTTATTCTTTTGCTCATGTAAAAACAAAATACACTTTTATGCTTATTCCAGCCGCTACTTCGATTGCAAAAATAAGATATACGGTACTTTTATTTTTTTTTTATTTGTTGTTGTGTTTTTCCACTTTTTGTCTGTTGCTTTTTGCTTCGTGAATAATTTTTACTGTAAATTTAATAATTTTTCTCACTATCCCGGTTGAGCCCCCATGTAGAAAATGAAAACAAATGAATCTTAATTAAAAGATATTTAATTCACTTTATTAATCAAATTATTAGGTTTGTAAGAAAAGAAATTATTTCAAAGTACAAAAAAAATTAATTCACTCTGGCTTAGTTTGGTCTTTCTCGTTCGGCGTCTGCGTACAATCTGCCCTTCTTGTTTCATCTATGATGTTTCTTCGATATTGCTTGTGGGTTCGGACTCAGTGGAATGCGAATTAGCATCCCTAGTGTAGTTTTCTTTAGGAAAGGGAAGGTTAGAATTATTTGAAAAGAGAGAGTTTTAGAAATTTATCGTTTTCAGTATTTCAGAAAAGGTTAAGTTCAAACACAGCACATCATATAAAACGATTGTTAACTAAGAAAAGCGGCAATCAAATAAAGTAGGTTGCATATATATTAATAATTCAAGAATTCAGGTGCTTTATTTTTTTTTTCTTGTTTCAACCCACGTCCTCGATTTTTAATATACTTACCTTATATAGGTAATCCGCAAATACCGCATACCTATAATCCTTTAGTGCATTTATACACTAAAGTACAAGCCCCACAATAATTACCTAAATCACCAAACATTATTATTTTGCTAGAAACATTTATTTATTGGCAACCATGGCTGCCACATGAAATATGAAAGTTTTCATACATTTCCTCTTCAAGGCCAACAAAATCCATCACAGCAATTCAAAAAAATTCATATTAAAGATGGCTGCCATACATTTCCACCAAAATTCATCAAACCAAAAAAAAAAATAATAAAATCCTACTAACCCACCCGCAAAAGACAATTCCACTCATGCAGAATTCCAATGCACTCAGTTGTGATTTCTTCCATTTTGAACTATTCTCTGCAACATGAGTCTCGTCATTCTTAAAGTCCACACAAAGTCTGCTAATGAGTCAATTGTGTGGAGGCGCGCGAGGCCGACACCGTCGATTCTGCACGTTCCATTACTATAGATTTTATATACAATGGTCGAACTGAAAAACCGCGACTTGGATATCCGAATCCACAAACAAATAACAACCGATAAGGCCGATAATACAATAATTTATTGACTTCCCACAAGTGCGCGCATCAATCACATGATTCCCATCATTTTTGCAAGAAAAAGCTCGAGCAAATGAAGCCTGAAAAAAATTAAAACAATTGAAAGCATGTATCTGCCTCTTGTTTTTGTTTGGCAAACTTTGAAAGAAGCCCAAAAAAGTGGTTTTCGCGATACCGTCCGTCGGTCTGTCTGTGCGTCTGTGCGGATGAGCGGATGTGCGGATGTGCGGATGTGCGCTTTTTCACGTCATTCTACAGCCTAAACGGCTTGACGGATTTTCTTCAAACTTCATATATAGCAGTGGTACCTTTCATGTAACGGTTTTTTTCATTTCGGATTTTCTCGAAAACGGCTCTAACGATTTTGATTAAACTCAAAATTTAGCTAACTTTAAGCATTTTTAACAAAACTGCGTTTTTCGTTTTTGGCTCAAATGGTCTTAACAAAAATCAGGTTTGAACAGGTTTTTTTAAATGAATTGACTCAAACATCGTTTGGCATAGTTTTTTTTAGTGTTCTATAAGAAAGAATTGCAATTTTTTCAGTAAAGTCTTTCTAAATGGCGGCTCCCATACAACGCACCGTTCAGTTTTAGCCAACTTGTTTTGGTTTTTTCTAATTTGGTCGAACGATTTTGTTTAAACTTTGTGTGTAATATTCTTTTAGTGTTTCTCAGAAAACTGCAATTTTAGATTTTAACTAAAAATGCAAATAACGGAGATCTGCTCTTAACGTTTTTTTTTTCAAATGGCCGTAAGTTGTCAACGGTTTCATCGAATTCACTTGTTTTGTATAGTTTCTTACAGTATTCTATCAGATGGCATTGCATTTTTTCCAGTTTCTCTTATTTAAATGGTGGCTCCCATACAAAGAGCCACTAGGTTTTGGCCAATTTTTATAGCATTTTCTAATTTACTCAAAAAAGGCTCTACCGATTTTTATTAAACTTTGTATTGAATGTACATAGAATTTTTGAAGAAAACTACATTTAAGTTTTTGGCTACAAATGATAATAACGGAAATTTGTTTTAATAATTTTATTAATTTGGCCATAATCGGACATTTATATCATTTATAGCACCCAAAAGATGACATCTAAATTTTAAAAATTCAAAGGTTTCTTAACGTAAGCTCCCGCTCGGGTTTTCCAATTTTAACCAAAATTTTGTAGTTTTCCCCAAATTTTTCAAACAGGAGTTCTTCATATTGCTGGAAAACTTTGTTTTCATAGTACTATTGCACCCACAGAGCAAGTACGTGCGACCCAGTCGTGCATTTTATTTTCTTTTAATTGTGACTTTTTGCTCAAAAACGCGACTTTTTTCAAACAATTTGAATTTGCGACTTTTGTTTGCAAGGAAAACCAGAAGCACTTTTTTATGTTAAACTAGTAATAAAAAAAAAAGTTTTTATTTAGGTACTTTTTCGTACTTTAATAAAATTTATATAAAGTTACATCAATAAAAATTTAAAAAAATTAACTAAAGAAGTATGAATTTCGGAAGTTGATTCGCTTAATTATCAACTTAGCGAATCAATCGATTTCTTTAGGAAATAAAAGAGCAACTAACTTTATTTTTTCACAGTTCGTGAGCAATTAATAAGCAACTAATTCTGCAATATTAAGATTTTCAAAGTTCGAATATTTTTTCGCTGAGTTGAAAAAAAGTCGGCGAAAAAGTGAGCAACCAAATTAATTCTTGCGCAACTAATTAGCAACTAAAAAGCAACTAATTCTGGCATATTTGGAATTTTGATTTTCGGAAGTTGATTAGCTAAGTTGATATTATCAACTTATCGAATCAATCGATTTCTTTAGGAAATAAAAGAGCAACTAACTTTATTTTTTCACAGTTCGTGAGCAATGAATTAGCAACTAATTCTGCAATATTAAGATTTTCAAATTTCGATTTTTTTTTTCGCTGAGTTGAAAAAAAGTCAGCGAAAAAGTGAGCAACTAAATTAATTTTTGCGCAACTAATTAGCAACTAAATAGCAACTAATTTTGGCGTATTTAGAATTTTGATTAGGGTTGAATTTGGCGATTTAATTAAATTGACAACTCGAAAGGTGCGTTTGATTAAGCGCAGCTATGACAGCATCCGATGAGTGCTGTCAATTGGCTAGCTCAGTGAAAGGCGTGGTTCGTCGATACGAAAATTTTTGATTGTCTATCGAATTATTTAAAGATTTATGATTAATTGCCACAAGGGGCGTACTTACGAAAATGGTAAGTAGAAAAAGGGCGCCAGAAATTTTTTGGAGGAATTTTCAAACCTAAAATAAAATCGACGGTGCAACAAATAAAAATGAAAAGAATAATAATAAGACAAGATTTTTACTCCTGAATTGGGATTTTTAAACTATTATTTATATATGGATAAAACTCAAAATCTTTTCAAACAAATTTAATTTTACAAAATGGAGTTTTGTTAAAAGAAAATGGACCGTTACTACCGAATAGACTAAGAGAGGAAAGGTCACTTCTTGTCACTAAATCCTCCTTAATTTTAAATTTTCTTTTTCTAAACTTATAACGCTTCTGCACTTTACTCTCTAAACAACTCCTGAAATTCCCTCTTCCTCGGAATCAAATTTTCCTTTCTTCACCCCTCCAAAAATTGAAAACTCTTTCTTTTTTGCTCTCCAAACTAGAAGTGACCTTTCAGGATTTTCCTGGTCCTTGACGGCCTCCTTCATTTTCCAATTCATTTCGGTTTTCAGCCAATTAGAGACCGCGGATTCTGATCTCGTCTCATTACTCAGCTATACTACATAGGCAGTAAGTGACCCGACGGTCTCGCTTACTCTCTCATCAATTTGCGTCGTCATCATCGAATTCACCGGCACCTGGTATCATTTCCATTGGGCGGGAATTCGATGGACGCATTCACCTCTCAACCAAGTTTTTCGTATTCCGAAAAAAAAGTTTCGACGAAGACGAAAGAAATTCAGTTTTTCACCCTTTTATATAAATACATTGAATTATGGTAGTTTACGTTTTATTCTTATACCTCCTGTATGATGGATCCAAAATTCGAAGGTACCTACATTTATAAAAAAGAAAAGAAAAAGAAGGGCCAGGAAGGAAAAGAACCGGGATCTGGAAGGGTAGTTTTGTTACGACAAATTATACTGTAACAAATCCCAACCTTTCCTCGTTGGAAATGTTCTTAGTTTTTCAAAAAAAAAAAAATAAGCCATTTCCTACGGATAATCTCGGTAAACAACAGCATACAGAAAGAAGGTTATATTGGACCAAAATGGTCCCTAGACATTCTTGACTGGATTTTTAAAGAGTCAAACATTCTACTCTAATATTAACTAAGAATCACAAGTTTTCCGTTAAGTTTGAAGTTTAGTTTGAAGTTTATTTATTTTCAATCATTTCAAGTTACAATATTTACAATGTTTTCAAATTTTGTTTACTTAAAAATTAAATGAGGAATAGAGAAGTATAGATATTCAACCTTGAATGACGTTAGTACACTTTGTGGCAAGAAGTGCCAGTATCAAGTGTAAGTTAAGGATACAATTGAAAGGAGTTCAAATACTATTTTGAATTGAGATTAACATAAGAATAAGAAGCCGCGGAAGAAGAGGTCTTCTCTTTTTAATTCTTTCTTTTTTCAGCGAAAAAATTTAATGAGAGAAAAATAATGTATTTTAATTGGGTAAGTAATGAGAAATTTGATTTTTTTTTTTTTTTTTTTTTTTTTTTTTTTTAATGTAACACTTGCAGCAATGTCTCAACATCGTTTCTATCAAGTAGCCAGATGCGAAGGTGTTTAAAAAAGTATTTTGACGATCTGTTTGTTTGCGTATATCTATTGGTAATTTGTTAAATATATGTGGGGCAATGGTAAGAGCAAAACGTCTGAAGTGTTCTGTTCTTACTCTAGGAACTACTATTGAACTTTGGTTTCGTAAGATACGAAATTCATTCCTACGTGTGTTGTAATGTCCACCTCGCAAAAAGAAAATTCTCAGTACCTTGAACACGTATAAATATCGAAGGGGAAGAATGTCAAGTGTTTTGAACAATGGTAACGAAGGCTCCCATCTTGGTTTAAAAAGCATTACCCTTAGTACCTTTTTTTGGGCGGTGATGAGTGGTTGCATATTGCTTATAAATGCGCTTCCCCAGCAGGTGATCCCATACTCTAGTCGGGAATTTACAAGAGCATAGTAAATGGTTATTAATAAGTTAGATGGCACTAATTTACGGAGATGATAGATTTTATTTAAGCTTATGTAGATTGATTGCTTAACACTAGCAATGTGGCGTTTCCAGTTTAGTTTATTATCCAGAGTAACTCCTAAGTACTTGTATTCCTGAACGGGTTCAAGACTAAAACACTTGGGGCTGCAGTTAGAATGGTCACAGTTTTCTACATGGCACTCTATTCCATCCAGATTGTATGTTTTTGAGAACGAAAACGACATGACCTTGGACTTACTACTAAGAACCATGTTGTGATAATTGAACCATAAGTTCAATAAGGTTAGGTCCATATTTATGTGTTGTTTTAAGTTGGCTATGTCAACTGCAGCGTAAGCGAGAGCTAGGTCATCGGCAAATGCAACAATATTTCCACAAAGTGGCAATTTAAAAATAGAATTTATGTACACCAGAAAGAGCAATGGGCCTAGGACTGATCCTTGGGGAACACCAGCTTCAGGGCAAGGTAATTCTTCACTCACCGTCTCGTTTGCAAGTACATATTGTTTTCTATTCGAAAGGTACGACGAAAGCCAAGAGAGAATATTATTTCGAAAACCAAATCTATAAAGTTTTTTTAACAAAATTTTATGGTTTACCAGATCGAATGCCTTAGTTAAGTCGACAAACATACCAGCCGACACTTGATTTTTGTCTAAGGCAACATAAATATTTTCTAGGAATGATATTATGGTTTCTTCAGTTGACTTTCCTTTCCTAAAACCAAATTGGGAACCACTTAAAAGCTTATATTTATCTATAAATTTGATCATTCGAAAAGAAATAATCTTTTCAAAAACTTTTGAGAACACAGATAGCAACGATATTGGACGATAATTGTTAGGATCACTCTTATCACCCTTTTTGTGGATAGGTATTATTATTGAAGTTTTAAGGCACTCAGGAAATATTCCTGACTCGAAACTTTTATTTATTAGAAATGCCAAAGGACGAGATATTAGAGGATAAATTCTTTTCAATGTTATAGTGTTAATACCATCTGGTCCACTAGAATATTTTGATTTTAAATTAAATATTACTTTCGCTATATCGGTTTCATATATTAACCCAAGAAAAAATGAAGAAGTTGTTTGAAAATCTAGATATGAATCCTCTTCTAATCCTGTAGAGCATTGTGGGACTTGTCTGTATTGACCGGCTACATCTTTGAAAAATTTATTAAGACCATTGCATATTTGTAAGTTTTCAGTAGTTGTTAAATTATTATTAATCTGTAAGCTTTTAATGAAGTTCCCATTATCACATTTACCTAAAATATCGTTTACTATCTACCATTGGCGTTTAGGATTATTTTTATTCAATTCAATCTGGTGTTTATAGTAAGTTTGTTTTTCATAATTGATTTGTTCAAAAATTTCTGTCCTCAGTTGTTTATAGTATGATTTAATACCTCTTATATGTAATTTGTTTTTATTCCGCCTATAGAAATCATTCTTTTCATTTATTTTTTTACATAAAGCTTCTGTCATCCATGGCTTTAATTTATTTAACTTCGATTTTCTGGAGCTGTATTTACAACTTTCAGTATAATAAGTTATTATATTGCTAAATATATTAAAACCAACTGAAGGACCATCAGAATTATATACTTCAGCCCAAGTTTCTTTGGAAAGACAGTCATTTAGCATGCCAAAGTTGATTTTTGTTATATTTGGATTACTTCTACGGCATTTTGAAGTGTAGTTACTAGTATTTCTTAATAAATCGTGGAATGAAACACCGGTAGCATAGTGATCTGTGATATCCCAATTAAGTACAAATGGACTAACTTTCAAACTATTTCTGTCACTAAAAAGATGTGGTCAATGCAGGTCATAGTATTTTCAGTAACCCTGGTAGGCACATTAATAATTGACTCAAAGCCCATCGAGGACAAGAGAAGAAGATAGTTATCACTACTTGAAGGAAAATCCAAAATATCGATATTTATGTCACCTACAATGCAAGTGTTTAATTATTAAGGGTATAAAATCTTCCAGTTCTTTAAGGAAAGTCTCCCTTGTTACAAACTGCAAACGATATAAGCAAACAACATTTAGTATAAAGCTATTTAAAATTATCTTAAGGACAATGCAGTCGGCACTTTCAAGATTCGGTGTAAGAACATTTTCTAAGGCAATCGTTTTTTTTAATGAAGACTGCTATCCCACCCGATTGATATTTTTCATTGCAATTTGCCAAGAGACTGTAGCCCGGTAACGAATAAGAAGAGAGCTCATGGTTGAATATCCAGATTTCAGACAAAATTATTAAATGAGGTAGATCAAGAAAATTATTTTGCAAATAACAACAAAAATAATCAAAATTTTTTCTAACACTTCTTATGTTTTGATGAAGAATTATGAAGTCATGTTGATTTGCTTTAAAATGTGATCCAACAAAAATCTCACTACAATTACAATTAATATTAAGATCAAAAAATTCATTTGAACTAAGCATAATTATAATAAAAAAGAATTTAAATCAAAAACAAATTTACGTCTTAATCTAAGTGATTAAGATCGTTGATGTTCTGAATATATTTGATCTTACTGCCAGAAGCTCGTCTCATCATTATTCTCCCATTTCGCACCCATAAGTATTGGTAGTCAGAGCTTTGTTTCGCCTTCTTCGCCTCATTAAGTAGCAGCTTAGTATCAGTTGAGAGCCAGTCATTGACAAAGATGTGTCCCTGGTTTGTTGAAAAAACCTCTCTAGCATCTATAGGTGTTTTTTTTTATACACTGCAGACAATATGCGTTCCTTGAGTTTTGTGCTGCGAAGCATTACAACAATAGTGTTTGCTGGTTTGCCTTTGTTGTTTTTTCTATAACACAAGTCTAGGTCGTCATCAGTTACGTCGACGCCAACACCGTGGGTAATGATATCAGCTGCTGTTGTGTACACATTTTCGTTTTCAATTTGCGGGACTTCACGAAGTTCAATGAACTTTGCGTGAATTAGCTGATCTGCACTATTTAGCTTCACAATAGTTTTTTTCAACTGCATTTTCAGGTGCTCATTTTCTTCTTTGACTTCAGCTAGCATTTGAGTGGCCTTTTCAAGTGCATCAAGCTGAGTTTGAATAGCTTTCAAAGACTCTGCGGTTGATGTTATTGCAGTGCGTAAGCCAATAACCTGCTGGTGAATACCTTCCAGAGAAATTTTGTGCGTAGAATTTGGATCACTTATACTGCTCGATAGGGTTGAGAGTCTACGAGAGTCATGCAATTTAGATTTTTTGCAAACTTGACAGCGCCATGGGTCATTGTTTTGTACAATGTAATCTACATCCGCAACTTTAAGCTTTGCACACTTCGCATGTAAGGTTTCACCGCACTCAGTGCAAGTGACTTTACATGCATCTCTACCGATTTTTACTTTACAGAGCTTGCACAAAGACATTTGGAACAAAAGAAAAAAGAAAACACGTCTTTACTCTTCAACGGCTCAAGTCGAACTTAAGGAAATGAAAGGCTTAAGATCTTTGGTGTGCCAAGTGCCACGATCTTTGCCATTTTCGTCTACGAGAACCTACGTCCAAGGAGAAAATCTTTTTCCTATTTTGGAAGGGCCCACAAACTTGGGTGCCAATTTTGCTGCATAGTAGTTAACTGCGTCCGAAAGGACGAGATTCCTTCGCCATACAACATCATTAGGGTGATATTAATTTTTGAATGATTTTTTATTTTATGTGTTACTGTATTTGTGAACTGTGGTAAGTCCGCTACTTTTATTCATATCTGAACCTCATCATATTAATCTCTTTTCTCCCAATGTGTTAGTCTAGCGCAAACAAACATAAAATACTTACTTAAAAAATTGGCGCCACTGGAGCGTGGTACTCCAAGGCCGTGCTGAGAATGCCCCTCCAGCCGGCTCGATCTCTAGCCTGCTGTCTCCAATTTCGTACTCCAAGTTGACGGATGTCTCCCTCTACCTAGTCGCTCCATCGAAGATGAGGTCTACCTTGGCTTTTGACTCCCTCGGGTTTGGCGTTGAAGACCTTACGAGCTGGAGCGTCGATGTCCATTCGCTCTACATGGCCCAGCCCTCTTAGTCTTTGGATTCGAATTTTTATGGCTAAGCTTATGTCGCTATACAGCTCGTACAGTTCGTTGTTATATCTTCTTCTCCAAACGTTGTTTTCGCGATTAACGCAGACAGGACCATAGATCGTATGCAGAACTTTTCTCTCGAAGACTCCAAGTGAATTTTCATCCGATTGGGAGAGGGTCCATGCTTCCGCACCATATAGCAGGACCGGGATTAGCAAGAGTTAGCCTGCGTTTGATTTCAGCGCTGATGTTGTTGCCTGTGTTTACAGCAGTGCCCAGGTAGACAAATTCACTGACTACCTCGAAGTTATACCTATAAATGGTTACGTTCTGACCAAGTCGGTGGTGGGATTGGACTTTTGTTGATGATAGCATATACTTCGTCTTGTCCTCGTTTATTTTCAGCCCCATTTTGCTTGCTGCTGACTCCATAGTAGTGAAAGCACCGGTTACTGCTTGCTTTGTTCTTCCTATCACGTCAATGTCGTCAGCAAACCCAAGTAATTGTGTCGGTTCATTGAAAATGGTGCCTGATGTACTGGCATGGGTGCTCCGTATTACATTTTCGAGCACAATATTAAAACAGCTGCATGACAGTGCGTCATTTTATCTTAGCCCTCTGGTGTTTTCGAAGGTTTCAGTAGAGTCTCTACCAGCTTGGACGGAACAGCGAGCATTCTCCAACGTCATGCTGATAAGGCGTATCAGTTTAGCAGGGATTCTAAAGTTAGACTTGGCACAATACAGTTCGACTCTATTAACACTGTCGTAGGCGGCCTTAAAATCGACGAACAGGTGGAGGGTGTCGATGTTATATTCTTGGGTTTTCTCCAGGATCTGGCGTAATGTGAATATTTGGTTGGTGGTAGATTTTCCAGGTCTGAAGCCGCATTGGTAAGGACCTATCAGGTCGTCAGCAAACGGCTTGAGACGTTCACATAAAACGCTGGACAGGATCTTATAGGCGATGTTTAATGGGCTTATGCCTCTATAGTTGGCGCAGAGTAGGCGGTCTCCTTTTTTGTGAATGGGGCTGATGGTACTGAGATTCCACTCAACGGGCATACTTTCCTCCGACCATATTTTGCAGATGAGTTGGTGTATGCTCCTGACCAGGTCATCTTCAGCGTGTTTAAAAAGCTCCGCACACACACACACACACACACACACACACACACACACACACACACACACACACACACACACACACACACACACACACACACACACACACACACACACACACACACACACACACACACACACACACACACACACACACACACACACACACACACACACACACACACACACACACACACACACACACACACACACACACACACACACACACACACACACACACACACACACACACACACACACACACACACACACACACACACACACACACACACACACACACACACACACACACACACACACACACACACACACACACACACACACACACACACACACACACACACACACACACACACACACACACACACACACACACACACACACACACACACACACACACACACACACAAACACACACACACACACACACACACACACACACACACACACACACACACACACACACACACACACACACACACACACACACACACACACACACACACACACACACACACACACACACACACACACACACACACACACACACACACACACACACACACACACACACACACACACACACACACACACACACACACACACACACACACACACACACACACACACACACACACACACACACACACACACACAGACACACACACACACACACAGACACACACACACACACACAGACACACACACACACACACACACACACACACACACACACACACAGACACACACACACACACACAGACACACACACACACACACACACACACACACACACACACACACACACACACACACACACACACACACACACACACACACACACACACACACACACACACACACACACACACACACACACACACACACACACACACACACACACACACACACACACACACACACACACACACACACACACACACACACACACACACACACACACACACACACACACACACACACACACACACACACACACACACACACACACACACACACACACACACACACACACACACACACACACACACACACACACACACACACACACGTACGTACATTCCACGTGCATATGCGTAAATCGTTGTCCGTTTTTCGTTTGCGGGGGGGGGGGGGTTCTTCAACATTTTTTGTTCTTCCATCCGAGGCATTTTTTGCGGTTTTCATCACAACTTGTGAGGCCTGTGCATGACGTGTAGATCGTGTTGGTGGTTGGATCTTCAGAGCGTATCTCTTTCTTCCTGCTCCTAGTTCCTGAGAAGATAACTCAGGTATCTACAACCTATGGATCCGATGAATCCAACGTTTGTCGTTAGTTCACCTTTCGGCTATCCAGCAGGCACCACTTGGAGGTGACAATACGATTTTACCCGCCAGCCTAAAATACTACACAATAAATAAAAATCTTCATTATACATATGTATATACTCATTAATTTGTTTGTGTATTGAACGATTTTTTTGACTTCAAATAAAAAAACTAATATAAATGATACATATTTCAAATAATTGATTTTTTTGTTTTGCAAAGTTTTGTTTTTCATTTGTTTACTTTTTTTAATTTTTTGCGCCATTTTCTAAATTTTTTTTAATGTGCGAGCCCCCTATGAAGTATTTGAAACCATTTGAAAAAAAATAATTAAATCTGTAAAGCCGTTCCCAAGTTATAGAGCAGCAACAAAAAATAGGGTTAATTTTTATATATAAAGATAGATTTAATATAACATAGTCCAAAAAGTCTCCGTACAGCAGTTTATTTCTTTTAAATCAGCTGTTTGGTACTCAATATGTTAGCAATTGATTAGAAAATCATCAAAAATGAAGAATGCAGGAAACAGTTATTTATTTCAAACCAAAAACCTGTAAAACTTAAGTAACGAAAAAGAAAAAAAGTAACAATTCAAATAATTTAAAAGAAAAAACATAACAAAAAAGTCTCCGTACAATCCAATTATTTTTTAAAACTTAAGCAAAATTTCTAAAAAAACAACAATATTCAATAGCTTTTTGGTCTTTTCACTATTTAAGCGATTTCCCCAAGAGACTTTCCTTCTTTTCTAAGTGAAACAAACAAAAAGTGAAGTGGCCATCGGGATTTGATATCTATTCTTTTACACTACTAGATAAGACAAACAAAATTTTTTTCTTTATATTTCAATGTTATTTCATTTATTAACAATACAATTAAAATTGCAGCTGCTAAACGTTGAAGTATTCTCAATTTAACTAACAATCTTAAGTTAATAACCAAATGTCTTGCGGCGCGGCGTTAATGGCTCCCATGTGTAAATACCTCTGCAATATATTGCATATATTGCAGATATTTACGAAAGAAAAAATTGCTACAAGACTTTCGCGAGTTTACTGGCAAACGGAAACCCGTTCTTATGTTGAGATACACTTTCCGCGAATTGAATTTTATTAACAATTTAATAATATTATTATTATTCGAACTTAAACACCGCGAACTAGGATTATTCGAATCCAAACAAATTAAAATATAAACAAAACGAGACGAATTAGTAATTTGCGCAACCGGCGCACCGAGAATTGAAATCGATAATGATTAATGATTATAGAATAGAAACGTCAAAACAAAGAGAGTGAGAGCGACAAAAAAATAAAGTGTATCAAAACAAGTTTTGTATTTTTTATACAACCACCTTCCGACTGCTCAGCGAGGGGTGAGTACGAAAACAATTAGACGCGATAAAATCAATGTTAAAGAAAAAGTGTGGAAGACACTAAAGAGTTAATTAAAATGAAATCAGAGTACAGGGTGTACTCGGTAATAAGTGGGCGCCAGGAAACTTTTATGGTAGTTTGCCTTACCAATATGAACCTGAAAAATGTCTTCAATTGTAAAGAATTGAACTACAGAATTATTATTCCCAATGGGAAGCTGAATTATATTATTGATTGGTAGTTATTTTTCTGGGAAACCTTGGCAGAAGGACTGGACGAAAACCCAGAGTCTTTTCAACAAAAAGAAAAGCAAGAACAATAGTTTTTCGAGGTTAGCAGAAGGCTAATTCTCGAAAATAAAAAAAATAGGAGCAAATAAAAAAAAAAGCAAACAATGGTTTGTGCCAAATGGACACAAAGAAAGGTCACAATGGTAATGGAAAGTTATAAGGTCAATAACAAAGGTCACGGGTCCCACAATCTTGGGAGAAAAACGATCATTCAGCGAAGGTCTACTTTACGAGTATATAACTTTGTTTGCCCCACATAGGGTCACAAAAAAAACGAATTAAAAAAAAAACAAATCAAACAATTAACAAGCTAAAATTTCTGGACACCGCCAGACACAGAAATACTTAGCTTTTCTCAAAATAAATCTCCAACAACGATATTCTTCTCAAACGCTAACAAGCGTTTCCTTAACGATTCATCTTCTACAACTCCAAATATTTCTTCTCAATTTCGATACCACAAATAGTTTTTCACTTCTCTTTTTTCTAAATTTCAAAAATTTTTTCCTTTTTCTATCAAATCCAAAATTGAATAGTCATTCACAATGGAGGCTTGGCTTGTCTACTTCGCCCCGACCATATAGCCATCCTCTTCGGATCTTTTGCGTGGTGGTGTTCTTGTCTCATTCATACAGCAGCATCTCGCCCATATATGCAGAGACGTGCGACTGAGAGCGGTGATACAACCATTGCACGCGATCCTATGCGTTGAGGATGTGATCCTCGTAGGTTCAGTGGACGTGTTCAGCCGTATAATGTCAATTATATTTTATTTCAAAAGGCAAGTGAAAAACTACGACACAACGCGCAAAGTCCCCAGCCCAAACCGGCCCAAACTAATTGCTTTGAGAAGAATATTTTTGTTGGAAAGAATCCTAACCATTTTCCAACTAAAATGGTGGGATTTATAAACAAGAGTAATTTTCATTCCGTGGACCTCCGCGCAGATAAAATTTAAAAAGGGGAAAACACATCATTGCGATCTTTCTTTCATATCCGACACTTTACGGTGGGCACTCGGCCATTCTAAATTTATGTAGGTGTGATTATAATTCACACATTGTTGTGATGTTGTGGGCTCCTCTTTCGAACTCGTTGGAAAGCTTCATCACTTTCTTTACTATGCGTGCGAGTCTCCAGCCCATCCGCTGGCTCAACACGATAGACTGATGCGTGTGAATCTCCAGCTCATCCGCTGGCTCAGCACGATTAAATGAGAATACGTTGCGGGCAAGTCTCCAGCTCGTCCGCTGGCTCAACCCGATGGAAAATAACCTGCTTTGTTATCCTCTCTGAGTCACTCTCAAAACTCCCAGAGGACAACGGACTCAAAATGTGGGTAAGAAAAGGAATGGTTGGGATGGAGCGGAAACAAATATCGAGAGTTTAACCGTGCCAAAAGCGCACGATTTGACAAGGTTTTAAGAACCAAAAGAATGATTTTTGTTGCGGTAAATCTTACCGTAACAAATTCCACCCTTACCTACCAAAGAAGGAAATTGGCTTTCAGATAATAAAAACGATAAAAAAAGAAGGGTAAACAACACAACCAAATGGAATTCACTACAACACAACACATCTACATCTCAATCGCTCTGGGCGAAAGTTAATGCACATCACAGAGCTGTGAAGCTCTCAGTAATTCTAAGCGCAGCTAGTAATTGCTACGCGACTAAGTATCGGAATCGGAATCACAAACAACATATTTTGGAACACCAACAAGAACAAACAACAAGAAGACATTGTCTTTCAACTCCTTACAAATAGACTTCGCCGTTGCAGATCTCAACGGGAACAACAATGGAATTTGGTAAAGTAATCGAAGACCGTTAGAATGTAGACAAAACCCCTCCTCGATTTCGGAAGTGGACCTACCAAATCAATGCAAATCATCTCCCACGGATCGGTTACCCCTTTCCTCTCCGTCATCAACCCAGCTGGTTTTTCCTTAATATTCTTCACACTTTGGCATATTTTACAGTTCCTAACATATCTAGTTATATCTGACCTCATTTTTGGCCAGTAAAATTTATCTCCTATCCTACAAAATGTCTTCTTAACCCCCATATGCCCTGCTAACAGATGGTCATGATTTTCTTCTAAAATCTTTTTCCTAACATTTTTTGCTACTACTAACTTCCACTCACTATTGCTATCATGAACTACTACATGATTTGCCTTAACAAACTTAAACAATTTTCCCTGCTCTACTCTCCAGGCTGGAAAAGACAATGGTTTCTTTTCCACCTCTCCTATCATCTTTTCTATCCAAGGATCTTTTGTAGGCTCTGAAATCCCAGATAAAACTGGTACGCTCCTGGTGAGCATATCCGGCACTACATGATCCTTCCCTTTGCGGTGAACAATGTTGAAATCGAACTGCTGCATACGTACAGCCCATCGAGCCAGCCGACCTGCTGGGTCTTTCAACTTGCTCAGCCATATCAGAGAATAGTGATCGGTAATAACCGTGAATTTCACACCCTCTAAATATGGCCGTAACTTTTCTATCGCCCACAGAACAGCCAAGCACTCTTTTTCTGTGGTCGAATAGTTACGCTCGCAACGATTAAGTGATCTGCTCAATAATAGCAAATCACTTTCTCGCCATCGTCAAAATTTTGACTAAGAACCGCACCAATCCCAAAGTCCGAAGCATCCGTCTGGACGACAAATGGCTTCGTGAAATCCGGGCACGTTAGAATGGGTGCCGCTACCAAATATTCTTTAGCTTTTCTAAAGCTTTCCTCACATTCACTACTCCAGACAAACTTCCTATTTTTCTTCGTCAATTCCGACAACGGTTTCACCAAACTAGCAAAGTTTGGAATGAATCTCCTTTACCAGGATACCGTGCCGATGAAGCTCCTAACTTCCTTCACATTTTTAGGTGATGGAATTCCTTACATACTCTCTATCTTTTCTGGGTCCATGTGGAGACCGTTTCTGTCAACAACATAGCCCAAAAATTTAAGAGAAGGCCTAACAAATTGACATTTTTCCCTACCTACTTTTAAACCTGCCTTTATTAAAAAACCTCATTAAAAATGTCCATATGCTTCTCGAAAGTGTCTGTCACGATGATGATGTCATCGAGATAGACGAAGACATATGGTTCTAACTCAGGTCCAAGGACCGTATCTATAAAACGTTGCCAAGTTGCGGGTGCATTATGCAAACCGAACGGCATTCTCAAAAAATGAAATAGTCCCCGACCTGGAACTGTAAATGCAGTATACTTCTGCGAATCCTTCTCAACTGGGGTCTGCCAATAAGCAGACTTAATGTCCAGTGAGCTTAAAAACCTAGCGTTATTAAACTTATCTAAGATTGCCGTAATATAAGGGAGGGGGTACGCGTCCCTATCTGTTACCTCATTCAACTTCCTATAATCTACACAAAACCTATACGATTTTTATTCTTAATCATGACAATGGGTGAAGCCCATTGACTGTCAGATTTTTCAATGACTCCGTCTCGGAGCATCTCTTCTAACTCCCTGTCTATAAACTTCTGAATAGCTGGCGACACCGGATAGTACCGCTGTTTAATCGGCTCAGCTTTTGTCCTAATTTTGTGCGACACCATCTGTGTGTACCCTAACCCCTCTGGCATTTCTTTAAAAGTTTTCCTAAACAACTATCTAACTCTTTTTGTTGTGTCTCTGTCAAATTTGTTAAATGTTCCGCCACGGACATCGAAACCAAAGAGCTTTGGTTCGAAAACGTCCATTACCTCGATTTTAGATCCGGGACCACACCCGATAGAGCCCAAAAATCTGCTCTTAAAATCATCCTATGAGGAAGGCGGGGAATAACGAGACACTCTACTAACACAACTTTCCCTTTAACCCTAATTGGAAGTGAAATAATTCCCTCTACTCCTATACCTGCACAATCCACTAAAGTTACTTTTTCTATGCTTGTTTTGCCTAACTCTAAGCCTAAATCTTTCAAAATTTCCCACCCGTCCCTAATTGTGCGTGAAGCACCTGAATCTAAAAGACCTAGCATTTTGATACCAAAAATCTCAACGCCTAAATATGGCCGTTGATCTCTACCAATCTGCTCTAGTGTGAAACCCAAATGAATTGCCGACTGGTTACCAGTAGGCAACCTAAAAGAGTTGAATGACGCTCTCGTCCTACTGACCCGAGAGTGCGTCTCACATTTCCCGACTGGTTATTCGAAACCATGTTTCTTGAATAATTATGTTGACCGAAGTTCCTAGAATAATTAGGGCAGTTACTTCGAGTAACTCCCTGCCTACCACAACCATAACAACGCCTAGGAGCGGAACAACTATTTGCAAAATGGCCTGATCCATTGCAATTAAAGCATTTCAAAGTTGGTCTTCCATCACCACCTTGAGAATTTCGAATGGGTGGGCTCGATGATTGCGCCTGAAAGCGAACCTGACGACTGGTTTCGTTGTTCTCAGAAACAACCGAAACTGTAGGAGCATCGATACCTACGTATGCTAGATCCGGTTCTAGCAACGTCCTATTCCTAACACTGGGAGGTGGAACATAAGATTCTACATTAGCCCTTACTGCCTCTAAATTACGCCCTAACAAAACTTAATCAGAAACACAACTAGGATTCGCCAATCCAAGTTGCGTCTGATAGAACGGTGTCAAATTCTTTTGGATAATTGACAGCTTCCTCCGTTCCAAAATTGTTTCTGAAAGCCTGCCAAACAAATTCTGCATCGTCGCCACACAGACACCGATGGACTCATCCTTGCCTTGTGTGCGACGCCTAATCTCATCTAATAACGAATCGTCGTAATTCGGTGGTAAGAACTCCAGCTTCAACTCTCTGATAAGTTCCTGCCACGAATTAACCGAGACCCTAATTGCCCTATACCATATAAGAGCTTTCCCAGTAAACAAATCTACAGCTGCCCTAAAAACTTGACCTTCTGTCACCCCTCTAGCTAGACGAATCTCCTCTACTCGCTCAAGAAATGGGTTCACTGAGGCACCACAACGCTCACCAGTGAACTTCACCTCCCACTTCGAAAAATTTTCAAATTTTTCAGTAGTAACTACAACCCTTTCTACACTTTCTCTATCTCTATCTCTCCTGCCATTTTCTATGTTGTTGTTTTGAGCTGGTTTATTCGTTGTATTGTTGCCTGGGCCGTCCGGCGGCTTCTTCTTTGAGGATTCGGTTGAATCTTCATCTTCATCATCTTGATCTATATCTTCCTCTAATTCCTGGCTTTCTTCTAATTCTGCCAATGCCAAAACAAGTTTGCTTTTCAACTTATTCCTAGCTTTGGCCTCATCTTCTCCTATTGGATGGGATCTACCTACTCTACCTAATCCCCAATCAACTTTTGCTAACATTTTTGAATACTACTTCGATTTTCTTGATTTAGGGAGATTCAGTAGCAACTGACCTATCTGAACTAATTTTATTTCAATTGCCTTTTGATCTTGCTAAGACCTGAACGGATACAAGGCAGGAACCCACGACTTCCTCTTTTCTAAAAGCCTAGACGACCTAAGAGATTTTCTCATCTCGTCAACTGTATCTACATCTAAACCCCTACACTCCATTTCATACGCTAACTCATCTTTCTCTAATCTATTAATAACCATTTTGATTCTTTAATAAAAAAAAAAAAACTGAATTTAAAAAAGTAAAAACGAAACAAAAAATAAATAATAAAACTTTTCCTCAAAATTCAAAATAAAACACACTAAAATATACAAAAAAAATATTGCGAAAATACCTTGAACCTAAAAAAAATAAATAACGCTGAACCAAAAAAAAGAATCAAAATCAAAATTTAAAAACAAATTTTTTTCAGAATTTAACCCGAAAAATTTAACAAAACTAAAAGTATTTAATTTTTCACTCACAAAAAATGTGAAAATGGTTTCCCCAATATGTGAAAAAACCAAAGTGGCAGCACCAATTTAAAAATAAACCCAATTGCAATCCGAAAGAATTAGCACTTGAGTGAAAGAGACGAACGTATACACCAATAAATAATGCAAAAAAAATATATATATGAAAATTAATTAGGCACACAAGTAAAAGATAATTAAAAACGAAATTAATCAAAAAAAAAAAATAATGAACAAAAATAATTTAATTAAAAACTCAAAATAATAGCTACCACTGTATCTGTATGCATACGTATGTATACCTATGCACATTCCAACGCTGCCAAGAAAAATATTCCACTAGCACTCTTTTTTGTTTACCTGGAAAAAAAAATTCCTTAAAGTACAAATTATATGCAAAAATCACAACAGATGATACAAATAAAAACCACTTCCCTAAATCACACGCACAGTACGATAAAAAACACCAAAAAGATTTTCCACTCTCTTACGGTAGGTATATCTGCTTCCACAAAAAACTACAATGCCCTAAGTTGGGTGGCCAATTTGTTAAAATACACTTTCCGCGAATTGAATTTTATTAACATTTTAATAATTATTATTATTCGAACTTAAACACCGCGAACTAGGATTATTCGAATCCAAACAAATTAAAATATAAACAAAACGAGACGAATTAGTAATTTGCGCAACCGGCGGCACGGCGCACCGAGAATTGAAATCGATAATGATTAATGATTATAGAATAGAAACGTCAAAACAAAGAGAGTGAGAGCGACAAAAAAATAAAGTGTATCAAAACAAGTTTTGTATTTTTTATACAACCACCTTCCGACTGCTCAGCGAGGTTGGGGTTCGAAAAAAATTAGACGCGATAAAATCAATGTTAAAAAAAAGTGTGGAAGACACTAAAGAGTTAATTAAAATAAAATCAGAGTACAGGGTGTACTCGGTAATAAGTGGGCGCCAGGAAACTTTTATGGTAGTTTGCCTTACCAATATAAACCTGAAAAATGTCTTCAATTGTAAAGAATTGAACTACAGAATTATTATTCCCAATGGGAAGTTGAATTATTTAATTGATTGGTAGTTATTGGTCTGGGAAACCTTGGCAGAAGGCCTGGACCACAGACCATATACAGACCGCCAACTCGTACTCCTCTTGCCTGAAACACCCTCGAAATATTTTTTCCTGTCCGTGAATACGTGTACATCTCTTACTGTGCATTTTGTGGTGGCAACCATCCCTGCGTATGCCTTTTATGTTTTAGGTGTGTTTGCTAAATGGGTTTTAAAGCAAGGGAGAGCGTCACACTCTCCAAATAAATGGCATATCAGCTGATTTTTAGCTTGGTGGCAAAAAGAGAGACCATATGGTGAGTTGGCGGTCTGTATCTTCTTGGTCCGTGGCCTGGACGAAGACCCAGAGTCTTTTCAACAAAAAGAAAAGCAAGAACAATAGTTTTTCGAGGTTAGCAGAAGGCTAATTCTCGAAAATAAAAAAAAATAGGGGCAAATAAAAAAAAAAAAAGCAAACAATGGTTTGTGCCAAATGGACACAAAGAAAGGTCACAATGGTAATGGAAAGTTATAAAATCAATAACAAAGGTCACGGGTCCCACAATCTTGGGAGAAAAACGAACATTCAGCGAAGGTCTACTTTACGAGTATATAACTTTGTTTGCCCCACATAGGGTCACAAACAAAACGAATTAAAAAAAAAAAAACAAATTAAACAATTAACAAGCTAAAATTTCTGGACACCACCAGACACAGAAATACTTAGCTTTTCTCAAAATAAATCTCCAACAACGATATTCTTCTCAAACGCTTCCAAGAGTTTCCTTAACGATTCTTCTTCTACAACTCCAAATATTTCTTCTCAATTTCGATACCACAAATAGTTTTTCACTTTTCTTTTTTCTAAATTTCAAATTTTTTTTCCTTTTTCTATCAAATCCAAAATTGAATAGTCATTAAAAATGGAGGCTTGGCTTGTCCATTTCGCCCCGACCATATAGCCATCCTCTTCGGATCTTTTGCGTGGTGGTGTTCTTGTCTCAGTCATACAGCAGCATCTCGTCCATATATGCAGAGACGTGCTACTGAGAGCGGTGATACAACCATTGCACGCGATCCTATGCATTGAGGATGCGATCCTCGTAGGCTCAGTGGACGTGTTCAGCCGTATAATGTCAATTATATTTTATTTCAAAAGGCAAGTGAAAAACTACGACACAACGCGCAAAGTCCCCAGCCCAAACCGGCCCAAACTAATTGCTTTGAGAAGAATATTTTTGTTGGAAAGAATCCTAACCATTTTCCAACTAAAATGGTGATTTGGAAAATTTGGTAAAATAAATAAAAAACGAGTTTTACAAAGAACATTTATTATTTATTTTAAAAGGAAAAAACTTTTTTACAACATTAAAAAATATAAATATTATTACGCGACGCGTTTCGGACGTACGTCCATCATCGGGCTTTTGATTACTGAAGAGTGAGAGTGAGAGTAAAGTTGTGTGAAGTATGTTGAGATGGATGTGTTTAGTGTTGTTTGATGTTTAGATGTTGTTGTATGTTTGTCTCCTTTCGTCTTCCATTTCTGTTTGGTGGTTTATGGCAGTATTATATAGTACGTTGTTTTTTATTGTTAGTTTGTCATTTAGTACTTTGCATTGTTCTTTCTTGCAGGCTTTGTAAATTTCGAACTCTTCCAATGCACCAGCGTTGTCCCTTTCCTGCATATGTGCATTGGTTTGCAATTAGTATTGAAGTCTGTGTAGTTGTGATTTTCTTTCATTAAATGTAGAGCGTAATTAGATTTTGTGTTTTGTTTTGGTTTGTGTTCTTTACATTGGACAAACTGGCAGAAACTTTCATGATAGATTTAAAGAACACAAACCAAAACAAAACACAAAATCTAATTACGCTCTACATTTAATGAAAGAAAATCACAACTACACAGACTTCAATACTAATTGCAAACCAATGCACATATGCAGGAAAGGGACAACGCTGGATGCATTGGAAGAGTTCGAAATTTACAAAGCCTGCAAGAAAGAACAATGCAAAGTACTAAATGACAAACTAACAATAAAAAACAACGTACTATATAATACTGCCATAAACCACCAAACAGAAATGGAAGACGAAAGGAGACAAACATACAACAACATCTAAACATCAAACAACACTAAACACATCCATCTCAACATACTTCACACAACTTTACTCTCACTCTCACTCTTCAGTAATCAAAAGCCCGATGATGGACGTACGTCCGAAACGCGTCGCGTAATAATATTTATATTTTTTAATGTTGTAAAAAAGTTTTTTCCTTTTAAAATAAATAATAAATGTTCTTTGTAAAACTCGTTTTTTATTTATTTTACCAAATTTTCCAAATCAACTAACAACATGGAGACAAAACAAAATCAGATTTTTAAAATGGTGAGATTTATAAACAAAAGTAATCTTCATTCCGTGGACCTCCGCGCAGATAAAATTTAAAAAGGGGAAAACAGATCATTACGATCTTTCTTTGATATCCGACCTTTTACGGTGGCACTCGGCCATTCAAAATTTATGTAGGTGTGATTATAATTCACACATTGTTGTGATGTTGTGGGCTCCTCTTTCGAACTCGTTGGAAAGCTTCATCACTTTCTTTACTATGCGTGCGAGTCTCCAGCCCGTCCACTAGCTCAACACGATAGACTGATGCGTGTGAGTCTCCAGCTCATCCGCTGGCTCAGCATGATTAAATTAGAATACGTTGCGGGCAAGTCTCCAACTCGTCCGCTGGCTCAACCCGATGGAAAATAACCTGCTTTGTTATCCTCTCTGAGTCACTCTCAAAACTCCCAGAGGACAACGGACTCAAAATGTGGGTAAGAAAAGGAATGGTTGGGATGGAGCGGAAACAAATATCGAGAGTTTAACCGTGCCAAAAGCGCACGATTTGACAAGGTTTTAAGAACCAAAAGAATGATTTTTGTTGCGGTGAATCTTACCGTAACACTTTGTCTCAGGAAAAAACTGAAAATGATTTTGAAACCTGCAAAAATGGTTTAAAATTCTCATTTGGCTACCTTCTTTCTTCTCTGTCATGTTGAAAAGAAAACTAAAAATTAGAAATTGAACGAAGTTTCAGTTTCAATTTCTATCAGACCCTTACAGCTATCCAGTATTCTTCTCTCTTTGAATCGTAGTCCACCCCAAAAAAATACAAAATAAGTGCATGGTTTCTAAAAATTGAAGTCAAGATAATATCTATTTTTTTTTTTTATTATTTTGCCATCAACCGTTGAGTTCCACGACTTTCTTCGTTCCTCTATAATACTTATAGATAAGGCATATAAACTCAATCTTTCTTAAAACCCCCAGTAAGCAAATAAATATGGATAAGCTTTTTTTTACCGGTCTCTGAAAGAGAAGGTACGAAAGTAAGACATATTGAAATATTCGAAAAAAAAGAAGAAGTTACGGAAATAAAATTTTATTGAAATATTCTAATCCAATTTCAATGTTCATATTTATGGATATAGCTATGTATATGTACAATTGCACATACATATAATATATGTTTTTAGGTACATTATCTATGCATATTGAAAAATGAATACATCAGTAAATACTTCAATAAATTATTATTGTTTAACTTAATGACCTAAAGGGATTATCGAAAACTTCGGTAGTCCAAATAGAATTGTTGTCGTCTTTTGTCGATGGCTCATGCTCTACTTCCGTATAATTTTTTTCTGGAGTGCGCATTATGTTTTCAGTTGTAGGTCCCAAAGTCATTGGCGTCACCAAAAAGCACAAGCAAGTGCCTCCGACAATGCTGAGACAGCAGAATGCACTGAGCGACAATGGTATGGCAATGTTTCTTAGAACGTTAACGAATGGCGCTGTCAGAAGCCATATTCTAGCCCACGTCACAACCGAGAACATTAACGGTACCTTCTTATATGGTGGTACTAATTCTGGTAAGCAGGCAAAAATCATCGATTGGGCAAGTGAGACACCAGCCTTTGGAATTGCCGCTATTATAATCCAGAGAGTTGCTTTTAAGTCATCATTCACTGAAAATAATTAATTTTGTGGCAAAGTTATCATTTTGTTTTAAATATTTTAGAAGTTTTTGAAGATAATTCACAACATGCATGCTTTTTGAAATCAATAACAACCTGAACAAAAACGGCATAAGCCATGAATTATAAACTGTGGAGGGTCGACAAAAATATAAATAATACTGTTTGTTAAAAATGTATTTCTTTATTTTTCTGTTATAATTATAACAGAACGACAAATAAATACATTTTTAACAAAAAGTATTCCTTCAATTGAAATTATTATTAGCAAAAAAACCTTCTCTGAATTGGTTGCCGTTAATCAGTGTACCATTTGTCAAAAATCGAATCGTAACATACAAAATTTCCCCCTAAGAGATAAATTATAGCGATACGGAAAACCACACCGAAAAAAATTTCAAATTTAAAATTTAGTATATTAGGGACCAGTTATAGCGATACGGGAAACAAAACCGAAAACATTTTCAAATGGAAAATTTAGTATGTTATGGTTCGATTTAAAACACAAATGCTACTCTGAACGATGGGAACCATCTCAGAGAATTTATTTTGCAAATAAAAATTTTAATTGAACTTGTACTTTTTGTTAAAAGCGAAATTGGTTATTTTTCTTTTATACGTATCACAGAAAAATTTGTTAATGCATTTTTAACAAAAAGTATTTGTTTGGTTGATTGGCATCGTTCAATGTAGTTTTTGTCTTAAGAATCGAATCAGAAGATACAAAATGTTCCATCTGAAAATTTTTGCGGTTTGGTTTTCTGTATCGCTATAACTGGATCCTTATAATCCGATTTAAAACACAAATGTTGCGTTGCGAGTTTGGGGTGAACCACGGGGGTAACCTTTGGTGCTGTGAATGAGCTGTGGCACGCTTGCTTCTGCTCGGCTAAGCTCGAAGGATTGGGGGTAATTCTTGCTCTTTCCAGCCACCTCCCACTCGGCAAACAAAATGATCGTGCCTAAATCAAAGGAAAAGGAATGGAGAATGGGAAAAGGTAGATAAAAATAGGAAACGGAATCAGGATATGAAGGTGTAGCACAAATCTGGTTATTCATTTTCATTTGTGGAACAAAACAAACTTTTATTGATAAAAAAAAATAAAAAAAAACTATAAACTAAGCCCTTACAATCTAACTTTTCATGTTGCGAAACATGTTTAAAATTAAGGTTTTATATCCTGAGATATAATCTTAAAAAAACTTAACCGAAACTAAAAAAAAAAAAGAACATTTCGTCCACAAATAATCGTTGCTCCACTGTCTCACCAACACAATGGTTCATTGAGTCATCAGAAGAAGCCTTGCCGGATATTATTGGGAAAAGTTTGACCTGTCCACCCTTGTATCGATGATACAACCAACGCTAAGTCCTTGGCCGGATGTTTGGACTTAGCCCCAAAATCAAACCTCCAGTCGTAATCAGTTACGTTGTTTAAGTCTAGGTAAGTATGTGTTAGGATATGCAAGTATGATGTATGGAGTTAAATAGTAAACTTCTGGTAAGTATACTATAAGGTAAGTATAGTATGTCATAGTGTAATGTTTGTAGTGTAACTAAGCAAGGCATTAGTAGTGTAGTGGAGTTAGTAATATGCTTATGTTCTTTCATTCTGTAGTGGAGAAGACTGCTTCCGTTGACCGCCGGCCGGCTCAGCCGAGCCTCCACACATCTTTTGGTATGGCTTAGCAATTCATATTAAAATTTAATGAGCCACTGTTAGGCAAATAAATTCAATTTCAATTCCATATAATTAAAATTTTAATTCATAAACAGTATTTTATAATCCATGTTATTTTGTAGGTATTATTAAAATAAAATGCACGACTGGGTCGCACGAACTTGCTCGAATGTGTGACAGTGGATTAGGGGCTTGAGATTTTGATAAAAATACAATTTTCAAAATTCTTAAATAAATACTTAAACTAATTTGAGCTGAAAAAAAGTACGCCATTTTATTTCTTGGATAAATTTGAAATTATGAGAATAAATTTATAAAAATCTGTGGAGCGGTTTTTGAGAAAAAAATTTTGTTTGAAAAACTTTTTGAAAAAAAAATTTCGAAAAAAATTCAAAAACGCCATTTCATAGGTATTTAGCAAATACATTTATTTATAATTTTTAGAAAAAAATTTAATAAACAGTTTTCAAAATATTAATTTTTTAATTTTTTTTCTTAAAAATGCTTTTAAAAATACAAAAAATTTTTTTTTTAAAATATTGGTATGCAGTACAAATTGAGCTACCTACAGCTATATATGTGTGAAATTTTGAAAGAATCGCTTGAGTCGTTTTCGAGATAGTCGAAAGAAAAAAAAAACGGTCCTATGGAAAGTACCGTTCTTAGCCATTTTTTTAAACTTTTTTTTCAGCCATATGATTGGTCGTTCCTAAAAAGCAACACTGATTTTCTTAAATCGAAATCCTTAGAGCCTTTTTTGAGAAAAATAAGCTTTAACGTAACGGTTATATGGCAGGTACCGTTACTTTTTGAGCTAAAAAAAAATTCAATTTCCCCTCTGTACAATACCTAAAAAGCTCTATATATTAAGTTTAAAGCAATTCGGCCCACCCGTTTGGGGGGTAGGTCTCTATACAGACAGATAGACAGACAGACATACAGATGGACAGAATTTTTAGACCATCTTTTTTCGTCTTCGCTATCATCGTAATGTCATGTTTGATTGTTATCTCAAAACTTTTTTTTTCGACGAATGCATAACTTGCCTTATAGTACCTATAATCGCAAGTAAAAATAAAGAGAAAGAAGGAAAAATCGATAAAAATTCGAAAAAGTATAAAAAGGTGAATTGATGTGCAACGAATCCTTTTGATTCTTATTTAAATCATTAATGAATAATTTTTCTACTTTATTGGAAAAAGAAACCAAAGAATAAATAAATTAGCAAAATAAAAAAAAGAAATCAAGTATCACTTAACTTGTGATCTGGAGTGTACGTGTCCTTCATCAACAATGGAAGGAATTCGAAAAGAAAATAAAGAAAATAATTTTCTCAAGTGGTATTACTCTCGAGATCCGGTGTGTGTTTCCTTTTTTTTTTTTCTTTGTTTACACATACACACATGCACAATAAAATGTAATTACAACAATCTTTGAATAAGTATATAAGTTATCGAGTGAGATGCACTCGAAAATAAAAAAAAACACAATTTTGTTATGCTGTTGACTAAAAAAGAGTGAAGTTTATTTAATTTGTACCTCTATTTATAATTACAAAGATTGTTTCTTTAGCAAAAATGCGAAATGCTTCAATCATTATTCTATCTTGTATTACATGAAATTGTTTAACTGACAAAAAATAAGTTTACAATTTGAATTTGCTTAATCAATATAATTTTGTTGGCAAAGAATTCTAAAGAATATTATTTTTACAAAGAATTGCTAAATTGACAAAATAAAAATGAGTTTACAATTTGAATTGCTTAATCAATATAATTTTGTTGGCAAAGAAATCTAGAGAATATTATTTTTACAAAGAATTGCTAAATTGACGTCTCGCAGATTAGATATTGAGAGTGATTTGTTCTACTGAATTAATGCGGGAATTTGGGTCAACTACAGGAATATTTAGTTTTAAGGGTTCAAATGAGGGAATATGAAACTTGTTCTTGTTTTTTGAATGTTGTCTCAAAAAAACGAACAAAATTAGGTTGATGGTTGCACCTATAAATAGAATAGTTAGGTTAGAACCTAGGAATAACCCATCGTTTGAAAAAATATTGGAAAGTTTTTCTACGTTGTCTAGGTGGAGTTTGTGTAAATACTGTAGGTCGAGTTTTATTTCCCCTTCAGTGAGGTTATTTTGGAGTAAGGCAGTATATGATAGGTTTTACTCTCCCAGTTCGTATACTTTACGTTATCAACTTCGGTAGATTCGTTAAAAAATTTACAAGAAACGAACCGTTCAGATAATGAAAATGTCTGCCGTGTGTTACGTTGCCGACATAATTTGTAAGGAATAAGGTACTCTCGTTGATTAGTTCTATTATTGGCCTATTTTCATAATTAAAGTCACACTTGACTTTTTCACCATTTAATAGTTTCAGTACGCAATCGTCTTTGGTGAGCTTTTGGAGTTGCGATATTTTACAGAGAATAGTTTCTTCGATTTCCATACATTTCCCTATCATTCCAAACTTGAGGTGTTGTGAAATGAATAAATTTGAAAAATTTAAATGAATTCTCTTGTTATTCTTAATTGTTGATTTAACGATAATATTGTTAAATGTCGTGTCCTCGGTTTGAGGTAAGCAAATAACGTAGAGTAGAACAGAATTTTTTACAAGCATCATTGGTTCGGCAAATTCAATGGCCTGAAGCTCGTTTCTATAAGGGAGGGATTCTATTTTGGAAAGGATATCAAAAATTTCGATTTTGCTTAATAGGTTTGAGTTAACAATACCTCTCTTTGCAAGTTGCCCCGCTAGAACTATTTCTCCTATTTCCTCCTTTAAGAGGCTAAGTTTGTTAAAAATAATCTGCCCATATTTTTCGGTGATGTTGGTATTAATTTGTTCAATTACTTTATTATATTTTTCAATAACAGTGTCGGTAACTTTCGTTAAATATTCGTTTATGTGATATTGCCTATTGTTGTTGGTGGAGAGTTTGTTATATTTGGCGACAATTCCGTCCCAATCTGTTGCATCGGGGTTGCCTGCCAGCCACTTCCAAGCTGATCCTATCCAGTTGATTGACCGTTTCTCTCTTCTTGGGCTCTTGTCCTGAAGTTGTTCTAGAAGGTTTCCTATTTTTGTTTCTTGGAGTTCCAGCTGCGGTAGGTAGGCACTGTTTTTGGGTATAAGGTGGTTGATGTCCGTATTGATTTTACTTAGTACTTCTTCGAACATGGTATGATTAATCAAATGAATAATTTTGTAATTGCCAGTGATCAATTTTCTGTTTCCTTGTTTGATCGCTACGAGTGGGCTTTGGTATTCGTAGATGTTAACGATTGCTCCTACACAGAGGATGACATTTAATCTGTAATAGAAGGTATGTTTTTAAGGTGGGATTTATGAATTCGTTTTCCGTTGGTTGTTGTTATGGTTACTTTATTATCTAGTCCTACAGTTTCTCTAAGGTAAATTGGTTTATCTTTACTTTTTATTTGTTTGACTTTTTAAAGACAGTTTCACCATGTTTATAGGTTTCTGGTGGTGACCTATTTTTATTAAGCCTGTTGAGTTGATTTTTTTGGTTACGAATGATTTCGTGTTTTAGATCAGTATTGACTATATTTTTGAAATCAAGCAGGTTTTGATAGTTAATTCTTTCTGATCTTCCAAAAAAAAAAAATCAGCAGGTTTTTTCTTGGTTACCGAATGGATTGAATTATTGTACCTATCTGTTGCTATGTTGACAATTTCCTTAATAGTTAAATCCGGAAATTCTTGTTGAAGACATCTAATTATTTCGATAATGGTTGAATGTACTCTTTCAATTGTTCCGTTTACTTCGCTTTTTTGTGGAGGGGCTAGGTAGACGTTAATGCCAAGGCCTTCAATATAATTAAGAACTATGGGACTTATAAAACTGCTTTCATTGTCTGTTACTAAGATCTTAGGAGCAGTGAAGAAATGAATCAATTTTACTATCCTATCTCGGATGTGTAAAGCAGATTTGTTCTTAATATGGAAGAACTTTTTAAATTTAGAGAATTTATCTACACAGGTTATAAATTTTTCTCTTCTGAATTTTATAATGTCCATGTGTAAGATTTCTGTTGGGTATGAAGGAATGGGGGTGGGTTGAAGATGAGGCTTTAGGGGATGACGATCATATTTAGTTGATCGACAAACGTCACAGGAATTAACGAAATTCTGAACTAGTTTAGCCATTTGGGGAAATTAGTATTTTTCGAGAATTTGGTTCTTGTTTTCGATATAATTCCTATGAGCTCGTTTATGTTCTTCTTGTATTACCAACAATTTATTTTCTTCCTTGTTTAAATCTGTTACTATTCTTTGAGTTATTCTTATTTTATATCGGCTAAATGAGGTTTTATAAATTTCTTGTAAAAGCGGAATGTATTTCTCTGGAATTTTGATACCATTTAGTATATTAGGATTTAATTTTTCCTTTAGGAGTTAAGTAAGAGTTTCTTTGTCATAAGAGTGCAGCTTAATATAGTGTCTTTGATATTTTGGATAAGGTTCCTCGTAGCATGTCATTTCATTGCCCTCAGAAAAGATAAGTTGATTTTTAAAAACGTTAATAGGTGCTTCGCAGTGTGGTATAAGATCACTGCTATCTTCTTCAGCACTGTGTTGAGTTCCGGAGGATGAAGTTATTACGTTAAGTACGGGAAGTCACGAAAGTGCATCTGCGACAACATTCGATCTTCCAGGCTTATATACAAGAGTATAGTTGAACTCTTCTATTCTTGCTTTCCATCTTTTCAATTTCGCGTTATTATTGCGATTACTCAATGCAAATGTTAGAGGCTTATGGTCTGTGAAGATTTTAATGTTTTTGGCACCGTAATGATATGTTCTGAGTTTATCAAGGGATCATATTATCGCTAGCATTTCCTTTTCGATTGTTGAAAACCTTTCTTCTGTTGTGTTGAATGATCTAGAAATAAATGTAATGGGTCTGTCTTTGCCTATATCGCCTTGAGACAGAACGGCCCATATAGCATAATTGGATGCATCGGTTGTAAGGATAAAAGGCTTTTCAAACTTGGTAAATATGAGAATATCTGAAGATATAAGCATATCTTTAAGGTTTTTGAATGTTTTTTAGGCTTGGTCGTCAAAATGAATTTCAACTTTTTTTGATTGATTTGCTTTTATTTGGGCATTTGGGCCCCTTGTTAGGTTTGTCAAAGGCTTTGCTATTTTTGCAAAATCTTTGATAAACTTGCGATAGTATGATGCAAGGCCTAGAAAACTTTTGAGTTCTTTTAAATTTTTTGGGGGTGGTATTTTTTGAATTGCTGCTATTTTCTCAGGATCTACACGAATTCCTTCTTGGGTAATAATATATCCCAAAAAGTCAACCTGGGTTCTTAAGAATTTGGATTTTTCTAAATTTACTCTTAAGTTAGCTCGTTCTAGATATGACAAAACTTCATCAAGATTTCTTAAGTGGTCGGATTCGTTTTTCCCAAAGACGATGATGTCGTCTATATAGACATAGCATATTTTGCCTATAAGAGGTTTAAGCACGTCGTTGATCATGCGTTGGAATATGGCGAGTGCGTTTTTTAACCCGAATGGCAGACGAGTAAACTCATATTTGCCATTTGCCGTTGAAAACGCAGTTTTTCCTATGTCGCTTTCTTTCATCTTAATCTGGTGAAAACCAGACGTAAGATCGAGGGTCGTGAAGAATTTACATTCTCCTAAACTCGCAAGAGTATTTGTTATATCCGGAATAGGATAAGCATCTGGAATAGTTATTGCGTTCAGTCGTTTGAAGTCAATAACAAGTCTGTATTGCCTTTTACCTGCGGAGTTGGGTTTCTTTGGAACGATCCAAAGTGGGGAGTTGAAAGGACTTTTAGATGGTCTTATAATGCCATCAGAAAACATTTTGCTAATTTGGGATTCGACCTCTGCCCTTAGGTTAGCGGGGTAAGGGTAGGATTTTGTGTATATAGGTTTGGATGAAGTGGTTCTTATTTATGCACGAACGCTGGTATCTATTGTACCACTATCTGAGATTGGTCCGAAAAGATTCTCATATTTGCATAAAAGGTTTTGAATATGATTTTCAGGGTCTAGGATGTTTGTTTGGATGTTATTTACTTCTGTTGATTGTTTTTCCCTGAGATTGATTTTAATGTCTGGGGCTAAGATAAGGATGTTGTTTTTTCTGTCTATTACGGCTTCTAATCTTTTAAGGGTATCATCTCCTATGATCCCGTCAAAGGATTTGAGACCTGGGAGGACAAAAAAATCAAAAAAGGTACTATTGCCGATAGGTTTGAAGAATTGAGCACTGATTTTACGTGTTATTTCTAGTTGTCCGGTAGCAGATTGTATTTGAAATGGAGAAGTGACTGGTTTAGAATTGTAAGCAATTCTTTCAGACACGAAGTTTTTGTTAGCTCCAGTATCTATCAAGAATTTTAAGATTTCGCCATCTCTAGTAACATATTCTAAGTATGGTACGCTAGAGAGGCTTCCGTTGTAAAATTTAGCTCTGCTAAATCGTCATTATTACCATCATCGTCCCATGCATCCTGGAAGGCTTTGAAATATTCCTCATTCAGTATCTCTTCTTCGTTTTCTTCCTCTTTGGTATCTTGATCCGTGATAACATCTGTTGCGAAGAGGCGTTGCTGCTTCCGCGGAAGGTTATCAGAACCATTGAGTCTTCTTGGCACCATGTCATTTCCAGATCGATTCATGTAGTTAATTTGACGACTTTGAATAGATTTGTCCACTTCCATGGGCTGTGGAGGCTTGGGGTTAGATGGCCTAGGGGGTGGTAGGCTGTTCCACGTTGGTTTTTGGCTTGGATATCGTTGGTATAGTTGGGACTTCTCCATGGGTGTTAATCTTGTTTGGTATTTTGGGGGGAACATTTGGTTGATCGGAGCAGTGATGGTGTTGTTGTTATTTCTTTGGAGTATATGAAAATTCCTAAAATTTAAATTTTGAAATTCTAAGCAAGAGGTATAAGCCTCTGGTAAGGTTTGGGGTTTTTGGATAGTGAGCATTTTAGAAATGTCTCCGTTAAGGCCTCTGATAAAGATGTCTAATGCTCTGTTACGGTAATTTTCCGTTAAGGCATTTACCGTTTGCTGAGAATAGTCCTCAGTCATGATTTTGTTAATTAGAAGTGACAACTGATGATTTACCCTGGCAAAGAACTCGCCTATAGTTCTACGACCTTGGGTTAGTAAATTGAGTTCGTGTTCGAGTGTGCGAACATCACGTTTGTCTGCGTAATGCAACGACAAACATTTTTTAATTGTGGGCCATTCTTCATCGAAGATGTTGTAGGATACGAGGGCAGCATCGGCTGGACCTCTAATTTTTTGGCGAATATGTTGCAATATCGCTCTATATATAGGCTTCGTTTTTACGATGTCGTAGTCTTTAAGAATGGATTCTACATTGTGGACCCATGATATATACTGGACCGCATTGCCGTCAAAGACTTGGAGGTCTCTAACGCAGTCGGGAAGTTTGCTTATCTCGGTTAGATCTTTCTCGGTTTGAGGAACCGGTAGAGTGGTTGTTGCATTCTGGGGCGGTGTAACCCTGCTTTCAACCTGACTTAACCGATTATTTAAAACATTGATCTGCTCAGTTTGGGTATTAATAGCCGTTGTCAATTGCTTTACTATTTCAGTCAATTGCTCTATACTAGTCATGGTTGAAGGGGTTAGGAAAAGGAATTTGGGATAGCAAAATATTGTTCTCTGTTTATTATTTAAGTTAAGTTTTTGTTAAGTTTAAGTTTCTTCTTATAAAAGCAGACAGAAAATTATAATCTTTTAAAGTTTTTTTTTTTTAATTTCACTACGTTTAAATTTTTTGCGAAGAAAGGAAAAAATTTTTTTTTTGAAATCAGTAAAAATTATTTTATATGTTTAGGTATATTTCAATTGCGTAAGTATTTTTTCTTAATATATTATGCTGCCCATAAAGGTATGGCTTAACTTAAAGTTTCGTATTTATATTTAGTATTGGTACTGATTCAATTATGTCACTTATATGATTAAGATTTTTTTGTAAAATTAAATTTTTCCAGTAGGTATTATAAGTAAATAAATAATAAATTTAATAATTTCTCATATCAAAATATAATTGGTAGGTATTTTAATTGAATTGTATACATAAGTTTGCCCTTAAAATTTTTATATCAGAATATAATTATATCAGCTACTGGGGAACGGGGTGTTCCACGGTTTGATGCACTGTGGTTATTTTTTTGTTATCTGCAAATCCTCGTTGCTTCGAAGAATGTCTTTATTTCGTAGGCGGTTCTTATGTTTCACCTTTTTTTTTGCTTTAAAGTGTTATATACTTTTTGTGAATACTTTTCGCGAATCACTTAACTTTTTTACAGGGCGGTTCTTATGTGGTCACCTTGTTTAAGTTTAAATATTCTTCGCGAATGACTTTAGCGTTTTAATTTTTAAATATTTTTCGCGAATAACTAAATTTTTCAGCAGGGCGGTTCTTATGTGTCACCTTTAGCGTATTAGTTTTAGAAATTTTTTGCGAATCACTAAATTTTTCAGCAGGGCGGTTCTTATGTGTCACCTTTATCGTATTAGCACAGATAATAGAGCTACATAGATATCGCATCGAGTACAAGAAAAATTCCAACTTTTTCGAATGAATAAAAAGAAGGGTTGGTTGAATCCAAACCATCCAACCAACTTCAGACAGTGAAACACAAAACAATGTATCAAAAAGCATGTCCACCAGTGGGTTGCAGTTCAAATATATCCATTTTTGAATATCATTTGTTAGTATAATACATGTTCGATGCTCGAGAGGCAATTTTTTTTTTTTTATATTTCACCTTGCTTGCTGGTTGCTATACTCTTCTTCTTTTTCCCTCTTTTTCCATCGAAGTCGTATTCAACCCGCTGTTCGCCGCGCGCCGCCGGTCCAAAATACACAGAATACACACCATACACTTACACAGACATGCCTGCCTAGACGAACACGATCCTTCTTAATCCTTTTTGATAAATAATAAAGTTTCAAGTTTGGCTGAGTATGTATATGTACATGAGACATGAACATGACTGACACTGAGGTTGTTTTTATTTTCCTATTTTTTCGATTTTATTATTCATTCGCCTGTGGCTTTCGAAGGTTTCGGACGTATGCGGATTTATGAATGATCGAGATTTTTATTTCCAAACGCTTTTTTCTGATTTTTTTTTTGTATTGCTTATGCAGAATGAATGACAAAAGGAAGTCTGGGGTGTGCTGTTTTATTTGCAAAAAATCAAAACGGAACTGTCCCAATTTGAAAATATTCGCTTGCCCTTCCAAGGGAAATAAAGTGCACGACTGGGTCGTACGAAGTTGCTCTAATGTGTTAAAATGGTCTTGGGTGTTTGAGATTTTGGGAAAAAAGCGTTGAAAAAATCATATGTAATTTTATAAATCACTTAAAAATCAATATACCTTAACCGTTTTTTTGGAGAAAATGAAGTAAGCCATCAGGTTTCTTTTACGTTTTTGAATTTTTACGAAAAAAATTTTCAAAATCGTTGGACCGGTTTTTTCAAAAAACAGTTTTTTTTGAAAAACTTTTCGAAAATATATTCCAAATTTTTTTTGAGTATGCCAACTTCTAGCACTTTGTAGTTTTTATCAGAAAAATAAAATTAAAAAATTATAGGTTAAACCGTTTTTGGAAAAAACTAAAATTAAAAAAAAAATTTGGAAACTTTTTTAAAAAACTCAAAAAAACTTTTTTTGGAAAATTTTCAAAATTATATTATTTCTTTTATAAGAGGGCTTCTACATTAAAAGTTTCATCGAAATCCGTCAAGTGACTTACGAGAAAACCGGATTTCAAAAAGCCGGTCCTATGGGAGGTACCGTTATAAGACTTTTCCCGAAAAATCTATTCCAACCAAAACATAAAGTTTCCACAGAAAACACAATTCAGAAAGTTTTATCAAAATCGTAGGAGCCGTTTTTGAGAAAAATTAATTTTTCACAAAAAATCGTATGGCAGGTACCGTTAGTTTTAGAGCTAGAATGCTAATTCCAAAAACCCCCCTGTAGGACGTCATAATAATACTATGTACCAAGTTTGAAGCAAATCGGTCCAGCCGTTTAGGCGTAGGTAACTATACAGACAGACAGACACACGGACAGACAGACAGACAGACAGACAGACAGACAGACAGACAGAATTGTCGGACCCACTTTTTTCGACTTCTCTATCATCGTAATGTCATGTTTGATTGTTAGAATTTTTTTTTTTTTTTTTACGAATGCATAACTTGCCTTATAGTACCTATAATCGCAAGTAAAAATGAAGTTTTGAGCAGTTTGTGGAGGGAAGCCTGCGGATTTGAAAGCGAGGGAAAATATTTTGTCTGTCAAAATCATTTTTGTCCGGAATTCTTAGGAAGAAGATTTCTTAAGAGGGACGCTGTGCCTAGCTTAAATTTGAGTTCTTTTGAGAACTTAGATTTAAGTTTAGAAAATCTTCCACCTTCTCCCCCAAAGCGAAGAAGAATTTCCGATTGCTCAAGCATTTCATGTAATAAATGCGAGAAACTAATTATAAAATGTGCAAAGGTAGAAAAAAACAATTCCACACTAAAAAAAATTATTTTAAACTATAAATCAAAAATAAACAAATTAAAGAGAGAGCTTCATGCAAAAACAAGGGCACATGCTGCTCTTAAAGCAAAGAAAAAAACAAACCCGAGCTTATTCTCCCAAATTCAGACGCTTCAAATATCAGACCACTCAAAAAATTTTTGTGGGATATTGATGGGGTTGACCAAGTCCAGGAAATATACAGATGCTGAGAGAGAACTTTCCCAAAATATATTTTATAGGTCGCAGAGCACCTACAAATTTCTAAGAGATGGACTTGGCTTTGAACTTCCTCATGTCTCCACACTTTACCGCTGGTCCCCAGTTAAGGGTTTGCAACCTGGTTTCGAAAACAATGCCCAGAACTTATTCAAATCTAAATTTTCGTCACTAAGCGAGCGTGAACGCTTTGTAATTTTAATTTTTGACGAAATAAGAATTCGTCCAAATACAACCTACAACATAAAAAATGACTTGATTGATGGCTTTGAAGACCTGGGAACGGATCGAAAGAAATTGTATGCCAACGAAATTTGTGTTTTTATGGTTAATGGTCTATTTGATAGCTGGAAGAGCGTTTTAAATTATTTTGTGTCATCAAACGGGATCAAAGGCATTGATTTAAAAAGCATTGTTGAAAAAAATTTGGAAATCTGTCAAGAACTTGGTCTTCAGGTGTGCGGTATTGTTTGTGACCAAGGACCGAATAATCGGAAAGCTTTCCAAATGCTTGGTGTTTCTGAGAACAACCCTTTTATTATTTTCAATAACAAAAAAATATTTTGCTTCTATGACTTTCCTCATTTGCTTAAATCTGTACGTAATGTTTTGCTAAAATCCAATATACCTTCTCCGGATGGTATTGTTTCTTTTGATGTTTTTCGGGAAATCTATAATTTAGAAAGAAATAATGTTGCTAAAACGTGTTTAAAATTTACAAGTTCGCACATTGCACCAAATGCGTTTCAAAAAATGAGAGTTCGTTTGGCAACAGAAACTTTTAGTAGGACAACTGCTGCATCCATACAAACAGCCTATCAACTTAACTGTTTAAAAAAGAGTTCAGAATATGCCCTAGCAACGAAAGCATTTACCGTAAAAATTAATAACGCTTTCGATTGTATGGATAGTGGTTCCATGTATGATAAAAATATTTTGAAGCGTGGAGTCCAGGTTGGAAGTCCAGCTTATAGGGAGCTTAAACTGTTTTTATCGTATATTAAAGAAATATTAAAATCTGACAATGTACCGAAAATTTTTTGTTTGAAAGGTATGGAACAGACAATACACGCTGTTTTGTTGCTAAGTGAAGATATAAGCAATGGGCTTTATGGATGGCTTTAAGAATACATTATTGTGTACTGGGACACACTGGGATATGCTAACAGATTTCTTAGAATTTTTTGGTACCTACGCTTTCTGCATTTTCAATAATATTTATTTATTTCAAAAACAAAAATTTGTCTTCCCACCGTTTAAAAATTAGCAAAACACGAACTTACTCCAAAAATCCAGATAGCGATAACTCTGGGCGAAAACTCTTACTTGAGCTTTTTTTTTTTTTTTGATTTATTGTTATGGCATAAAAAGAAATTTCATAGAAGTCAAATCCTTTATACTCTTCTGGGCAACAAATCATTAAAACAAAATACTGCTATTTCAATTTTCTATTTTGAAAAATATTATGCATCTACGAGTATGTATACATAGCTTGTTGAGTTCTTTTTTTTTAAGAAAGGCTATTTTTCATAATTATTGCGAAAAAAGACTTTGTAACGGTTGAGAATGATTTACTTAGCAGTATTGACTTAGAGATTCCTACAAAATAAGAAAATTAACTCCTTACCACCAAATATAGCAAATATATCCTTGACTACAAATTTGCCAATCGATGGAAAGACGCCCAAAATAATTTTAGTTTTCATAGGTAAAAATTTTGTGACAATACTCGTACAACTACCTATAAAATATAAGAAAATTTAGCCCTTTGCCATCGACGTGATTTAAGTTTTTCGATCCTCGCATCCGCCGGCGCGCGCACCCAGTCTATTTATTTTAAGTACATAAACAATTCAAATAAAAACACTTGATTATTTGCTATGTAAATAAAACCAACATAAGGTAGGTACATAAACGATTCCTTAAAATAATCTTTAAGAGGGCACCGCACACAAAATAAAAACCTACAAAACAAAAAAATAGAAAGCTTGACATCAAACTTAACACACACAAATATAGCACGTCCAAAGAAAATATCAAAAAAAAAAAAAAAAGAATACCTATAAAACAACAGGGCAGGCACAAGGAAAAAGGAGAGCAACTACGAACTTGTCGAACCAACAAAATTTGAATCAACAAACATGACGCAGTATGTATCCCACAAGTCGGATCGAACCGGGACATGTTAGCAAATCCCAGCCGATGTGAAATTGGTCATTTTTTTTTGTACTGAATGCGATATCGTATTAGTTTTAAATATTTTTTCGCGAAGCCGTTACGGTTCTTTATGCACACGTACTACGCGGTTCTTATGTTAACACGATCGTTACGTAGTTTAATTTTGTCTACCGGGTACGCGGTTCTTATGTTGCGCAGTACTTTTTCACTTTACGCGGTTCTTGTGTTACGCGTGGTTACTTTCCGGTATTAATCTGTTCGGGCGCCAGTTATCGAGTGAGATGCACTCGAAAATAAAAAAACACAATTTTGTTATGCTGTTGACTAAAAAAGAGTGAAGTTTATTTAATTTGTACCTCTATTTATAATTAAAAAGATTGTTTCTTTAGCAAAAATGCGAAATGCTTCAATCATTATTCTATCTTGTATTACATGAAATTGTTTAATTGACAAAAAATAAGTTTACAATTTGAATTTGCTTAATCAATATAATTTTGTTGGCAAAGAAATCTAGAGAATATTATTTTTACAAAGAATTGCTAAATTGACAAAATAAAAATGAGTTTACAATTTTAATTGGGAATTGGATAGGGTTCAATAGGGTCCAATGGAAGGAAGTGAGGTGTCGTGTTAGCTTATATATGTTTTTATAGATTCAACTTACTACTTTTTGTTCTTATTTTGTGTTTTATTACATCCTCGATGGGGTTTTACCTCCAGGTAATGCCGGCAGTACTCGGGGTATGTTTGTATGTGTTTTAAAAATCAATTGAAAATTGAATTGAATTGAAATATATATGTAGGTATGTCCATGACAGGTAATTTAAGTTACTTCACACTTTTCTTTCTTATTTTCTTTTCTTATTTAACTATTTCTTTCTTTACTTTACTTCTTATTTACTTTCCTCTTTTTTTTCTTTTATTTCACTGTGCATTTATTTTAACTTATTTTCTTTACTTTTTTTCACTTTTATCTTTTCTTTCCTTTTACAATACTATTTAGATTCAACCTCTACGTTGAAAATTAAAAGGAAAAAAAAATAAATCAAAAATTGTCATGAAATAAGAATGGCTGATTTCACCGATTTAGAACACACACACAAAAATCACTATAAATCTTTTGGTTTGGTCTCAAGGAGCACCCGCTTCAGCAACCACCACTGACCTTCAGGTGATTTAAGGTCAAGTTAAAAAAAAAACTGCAGAGGCCCGAGTTGGATACCTCGTTTGGTGTTAAAGGCACCCTTGGGCAAATTCTACCTTCCCGGAAAATGTAGAATTAGAAATACTTTAATACCTTTATCCCTTCAAGGATTTTATATGCATATTACCTGTGCTTAAGAAACAATGGAGTCTCAAATCCTTCCTTGGGTTTGGAAACTAAGCCTGTGTATTCTGGACATAATCTCTCTTTTTGATACTAAAAGGGAATTTTTGTTAACTACCCAGTCTGTTTTGCTTCTTTAATTATTTACTCCTCACCTTTTTAGCCTTGGGTTAATTTTCCTTCAAGAAAAATCGTTTGGATTGAAAACTTCGATTTTAGTATTTTGAACTTCTCCTTCACCTATTTGCAGATTACAAATATACATTAAGAGCTTTCTTTCCCCATCATTCAACCTTGTCTTGCACCTACCTATACGTATGTATTTGCAATTAGCTACGATCTATTGCCTTGTATATGTGTCCTCTCAAAAGCTCACTGCTACCTCAACAAAACCTAACAACAACAGCAAACAAAATAAATAGCTAACTATAATAATATTTCAATAAATCTTGTTAATAAATACTTATTTCCTAATAATAATAATATTGTACTTCCCATAGATATTGCACTTTACTTATATCTTTTTAAAATAATAATCTATATACTCGTATATAAAAATGGATGTGTGTATGTTTGTATGTTTGTATGTTTGTATGTTTGTATGTTTGTATGTTGTCTATGGACTCTTAACCGGCCCAATGGATCTTTATGAAATTTTCAGGGTAAATATGGTTAAGTCCAGGGATGGTTCCTGTGAAGGTTTGGTTCCGATCAGGTAGAAGACAAAAATAAGGCTTTTAACATTTTTTGGTCATTTTTTTTTTTTGGTTTTTTCATAAATTTTTTAGCGGTTTGAAACATCAGCGAAAACTCCGCAATTTCCGATCGGGTGGAAGACAAAAATAAAATGCAGACTTTTAACAACTGTTGGTTAAATTTTTTTATAATTTTTTTTTTTTTGGTTTTCCTATATATAAAATGGATGTATGTATGTATGTATATATGTATATACATATGTCCAGTATGGACTCCTAAACCGCCCAACGGATTTTTATCAAATTTTCAGGGTAAATATAGTTTAGTCCAGGGATGGTTCCAGTGTATTTAACAGTTTGAAACATCAGCAAACTTATCCTTTTCATATATCTCGATCATCTTCAGCAGATGAGCTGAACGCTTGGTTGAAAGGCAGGGGCGATTCCTCATAGTAACCAAGTATATCGGCGGTAAACCAAGAATTTCAAAAAATAAATGTATTTTCAGATATTTAATATTCTTCCGCAAATCAACAGTTCAAAAATGTATAGTTTCAAACACTTTAATAAATGCCTGAACACAAAAAAAAACAAAGTTTAGCGCAAAAAAAAGCGATTCCCTTTGACCCAGAACGTGGCATACACAAGAAATAACTTGTGCAGAAAATCTATTTGATACACCGCTTTGCTGCCGTAAACAATTGCGGTTACTATTTTCATACAATCTTCAAAAACAGTAGACACAAACATTCCAATAAACGCCTGTAAAAATAAAAAGAATGGTTACCGCAAAAAAAAGTGATTCCCTTCCCTTTGATGAGAATTTGTTATACACAAAAAATCTCTGATACCGTAAAAATTTGCGGTAACTATTTGCATACAATCTTCAGAGAGAGATAGACGCATACATTCCACTAAACGCCTGTAAAAATAAAGAGAAGGTTAAGCGCAAAAAAAAGCGATTCCCTTCGACTGAGAAGTCGGCGACAACGTAGAAGGAGAATACAGAAACAGCAACAGATACACATTTTTAACTCTTAAGCAACTTTCGTGCTCGTAGTCGTAGTGTTTCTATTTCTATATCAATTAGCACGACGCGACGACGTACGACGACGCATGTGTTCGCCAACACGAAACGATTATGCTCATAGTCGCTGTTTTGATTTTTATACCCTACCCTATTCCATAGAATGGCTATATTGTATTTGGTGTGGAGTTTGTAACATAGAGAAATAATGCCGTTAGGTATAGAAAAGTATATATATATTTTGACTCAGAATCAAAAGCCTAGTCGATTTAGCCATGTCCGTCCGTCCGTCCGTATGTATACTCTCTAGAGGTCGCAATTGTTGAGCTAGAAAGCTGAAATTTGGTATATATAATCTTTGGTTCAAGAAAAAGGCTAAGTTCTTAACCCGGCAAAATCCGCCCACAAACACGCCCACAACCACCATTTTTGTTGAACAATCTCAATTTGGTAAAATTAAATTATGTTTTTTGTACAGTTACGATGAAAGCTTAACGCTAAGATTTTGCACACGTAAGCTTTAGGTAAACTTTCTTCCAATTAAATAAAAATATTTCAGTTTGGGTGTAGCTGATGCCCATTTTTCACACAAAACCATCAATATTGTTTTTATAAAATAACAATTGTTATATTAATGCGAAAGACATTAAATTTTGTGGGTATTACTTGCACATAAACATCTTGTGTATGAAATAAAAAAAATTGATTTTGGGCGTGGCTGACGCCCACTTTTCATGAAAGAACGATAAACGTAGTCTCAAATATTTAATGTACTTTCAATATTCAATTTAGACATTTTTCCTTCCGTTCGTTTGAGAAATATATCTTTACATTTTCTTGTGTAAATTTTTTCAATACGCCCACTTTTGAAGGGGTGATTTTGATAAAATACCTTTGTTCAGGTAAGATTGTTTAAAAGCTATTCGATTCAGCTGTAGTTTTACACATATGCCTAAATACTGATCAAAGCTCAGTTAATGCTTCAATTTTTAAGACACGCCCACTTTTAAGGGGCGTTTCTGTCAAAAGTCGTATAATGCATTCATTTTTTAACGTTTTTTAACTATCGGTCGCAGTTTTGAAGTAAAAAGATGAACACGTAGATTTATATTCCTTGGTTACGTAGCAGAGTGTGGTATAAGAATTGTTAAAAACATCCATAATCGCTATTTCCGTTCAAAATCTAATTTTTAAAAATTTAAGTTTTGTCTTGTTTTGTTCAAATCGATCTGCAAGAATAAAATTGAATGTCACTGAGCTCATACCAATTGCCTTGGCAATAAAAATTTTTGACTTTGGGCGTGGCGCACGCCTTTTTTTATTGTGCCAGGACTAATTGAACATCACACCACACAAAATTAATGTTATTGAATTTTGTTCTGTCTGCTAAAGAAGAATTTTGTTTCTGAAACTGAAATATCGGCTGGCTGCGGGAGGCAGACGCATACACATACAAAAATATAGGGAATAGGGTATCCAACAGTTCGTTGCAAACGTACTGTAGCTCTCGCTTATGTTTTAATTTGTTTTGTGATCCTTTATACATCACTCGTTGAATTAATGTCATTGTAATAATTGTGTTATTATTTATTTAACTATTATTTCTTTATGTACTTTTATTATTTATTTTGATTTTTTTTTACTTTAAGTCATTAATTTTATTAATAATAAAATTAACGTGCAATGTGTATTTTTGTTTGTTTTGCAAACATAAATCGCTTAATATAACTTTTTACTTGCGATTATAGGTACTATAAGGCAAGTTATGCATTCGTCGAAAAAAAAAGTTTTGAGATAACAATCAAACATGACATTACGATGATAGCGAAGACGGAAAAAGATGGTCTAAAAATTCTGTCCGTCTGTATGTCTGTCTGTCTGTCTGTCTGTCTGTATGTCTGTATGTATAGAGACCTACAGCCCAAACGGGTGGGCCGAATTGCTTCAAACTTGGTATATAGAGATTTTTAGATATTGTACAGAGGGGAAATTGAAATTTTTTTTTTAGCTCAAAAAATAACAGTGTTGCTTTTTAGGTACGGCCAATAATATGGCCGAAAAAAAAGTTTAAAAAATGGCTACGAACGGTACTTTCCATAGGACCGTTTTTTTTTGCTTTCGACTATCTCGAAAACGACTCAACCGATTCTTCCAAAATTTTACACATATATAGCTGTAGGTAGCTGAGTTTGTACTGCATACCAATATTTTCAAAAAATATTTTTTTGGATTTTTAAAAGCATTTTGTAAAAAAAATTTAAAAAATTAATATTTTGAAAACGGCTTATACAATTTTTTCCAAAAATTATAAATAAATGTATTTGCTGAATACCTATGAACTGGCGTTTTTGAATTTTTTTTGAAAAATTTTTTCAAAAAGTTTTTCAAAAAAACTTTTTTTCTCGAAAACCGCTCCACAGATTTTTATAAATTTGTTCTCATAAATTCAAATTTATGCAAGAAATAAAATGGCGTACTTTTTTTCAGCTCAAATTAGTTTAAGTATTTATTTAAGAATTTTGAAAAATGTATTTTTATCAAAATCTCAAGCTCCTACACCACTGTCTCACATTAGAGCAAGTTCGTGCGACCCAGTCGTGCATTTTATTTTTATTATTATTTATTTTCGTATTTTAGTTTTCATTTAACTCATAATTTTTCACTATATAAAATTAACATTTTTCCTTACTAAAAATTTTATCATAAATTAAAAAAAAAACTTTTGGACAACAACAGTTTTGAGTTTTTTTTTATTATTGTCTTAACTTTCCCGAGGGTCGTAGGTAAACCAAGGATGAGGACCAGGAATCGCCACTGTTGAAAGGATCAGATTTATGGAACCGAGTCAAAAAAATCATACTCTCTACGAACAGCGGGTGCATTTGGTGCAAGATGCGTCTGCCAAAACATTTTCCAAATAACTTTTGTTTATCGGAAACCGATTTGAACGGAATTCGCACAACAAATGTCATTTTATTTTCCCAAATTTTTGTTAAATGCAGCAAAATATTCAAGCCACAATTTATCAATGTTATCATGTTCAGTTTAACAATCAAATTAACTGCACTTTGTGTGTATGTTGAAGCCGTATGAAAAGTTTTTTTTTAATCCCATGGGTGGCATCAAGTTAAAAAAGGGAAATTAAATAAACATTGCTGTTTCAGATTGGGTTTTAATTCACAACTATAGGTTTAAATTAAAATTAACAGCCAACATCTACTGTACCATTGCCATCCGCTACAAGTGAGCGAACAAATAAACGTTATTCTGTTCGAATTAAAGTCATTCATAGCTATATTTAGTCGCTTAGTTACCGTTAATTAATTAAGTTTTGTCATAATTTCGCAAATCGAAGTTTGCTTTTGACATTATTGCTATGCAATTCAATTGAATTGGTAATTTTAATCTACTTAACATTTTTTTCTTATCAGAACTTACATATATCAAATCATATTGTGTTTTCCCCGTTAAAGTCATTCTTCGTATTCGAAAAAGAGAAGTTAAAAACGTAATCCGAAACTGAATCGTTGGCTGCAAATTTGAATTGAATTAAATTGGTAGGTTTAAACTCCATAACGTCATTCCACTATCCAAAATAATATGAAACTATGTATGTATATATTGTTTTTCCACCGTTAGTCATTCGTTGTTTTTCGAAAAGGAGGAGCTAAAAACGCAATCCGACACTAAATTGTTGGCTGGAGATTTAACGAAAACATATATTTTGAAACAAACACAAAAGGTATGTATATAAATACATTTTGTGATGACTGAAAAAACGCAGTTAACACTAACTGCGTTTCAACGACATATCCTCTTTCAATCTATTGCAAATGTTCTTTTCGGGCGTAAATGTACACATGAATTGCATCTTTTCTCTTTTTAATTTTCAATCGATTGCAAATGTCCCTTCTACAATAAACATTTCTTACATAATCGCAATTTAAATACTTACATATATTTAATATGTCTTCAGTTTCCACAATGCCACCAAAAAAAACGTCGTGTGGGAGAAAATCATCCGGAGCAAAGAATATGAGGGAATATAGATCCTCTGAAACTGAAGAGCAACGTAAATTTCGGCTTCAGCAAATGCGCGAAAGAGCTTCCACTTCAAGAGCCGCTGAAACTGAAGAGCAACTTGGAGCTCGCCTTCTGCAAGTGCGCGAAAGAGCTTTCACTTCAAGAGCTGCTGAAGCTGAAGAGCAACTTCGAAATCGATTTCAGCAAATGCGCGAAAGAGCTTCCACTTCAAGAGCCGCTGAAACTGAAGAGCAACTTGGAACTCGCCTTCTGCAAGTGCGCGAAAGAGCTTCCACTTCAAGAGCCGCTGAAGCTGAAGAGCAACTTCGAAATCGCCTTCAGCAAATGCGCGAAAGAGCTTCCACTTCAAGAGCGGCTGAAACTGAAGAGCAACTTGGAGCTCGCCTTCAGCAAGTGCGCGAAAGAGCTTCCATTTCAAGAGCTGCTGAAACTGAAGAGCAACTTGGAGCACGCCTTCAGCAAATGCGTGACAGATCTTCAACTACCAGAGCAGAAGAAACCCCCCAACAACATATCGAACGACTTGATATCAAGCGATTACGATTGGCTCTATCACGGGAACGGATTGATTTGAAGTTGGAAGCATTTAATTACGATAGAGGCTATGATTACAGGAATCACGTAGATGTAGTTATTGGGCTAATGAATAAAGTTTGCGTGCATTGCGGTGCTCTTAAGTTTGCTAAGGAATCCCCAGGAATGTGTTGTTCGAACGGTAAAGTTGTTTTGTCCCCGCTGATGGAGCCACCTGAGCCGCTTCGAAGTTATATTTCTGGTGACACTCCAGTTTCAAAACACTTCCTGCAAAACATTCGCCAGTACAATTCATGCTTTCAGATGACTTCCTTCGGTGCAACAAACATTGTCAACAACGCTGGTTACATGCCCACTTTTAAAGTTCAAGGACAAATATATCATCGAATCGGTTCATTGCTTCCAGTACCGGATCAAGAGGCAAAGTTTTTGCAAATATATTTTACTGGCAATGAGGAAAGAGAAGTCGAACAGCGTTGCGCGATTAGTACTGCAACCAGACGCGAAATCATTTCAAGTTTACAAATAATGTTGCACGGAAGCAACACTTTGATTCGTCTATTCAAAACTGCTATAGACCAGATGCCATCAAATGACTATTCTGTTGTGATAAGAGCTGATAAAACACCGTCTGGAGAACACGAAAGACGTTTCAATACACCAGTGTTAGGTGATGTAGCAGTTGTTATGGTGGGCACCGAATTCATATAGAGACATAATCATCCACCGCAGGGATACAAATGTACAACGTGTTTCGGAAACACATCGATCGTACGATGCACTCCAATATCCTTTGCTGTTTCCGCGTGGTGAAGATGGTTACCATTTCAATATCATGGCAATAGACCCCACCACAAATGAGAATTCAACGAAGAAAGTTTCCTGCATGGATTATTACGCATACCGCATAATGATTCGTGTAAATGAATCCAACCATATATTGAAATTTCGTGAACTGTACCATCAGTTTATTGCGGATATGTACGCAAAAATTGATTAATCGGTTAAATCAACAGAAGTTGCGCGTTGAAGAATACGCCCACTTGCGTGATTCAATTGCCAATGATGGGAACACTGCCGACATTGGACAAATGGTAATCTTGCCAGCAACATATACCGGTAGCCCCCGACACATGCACGAATACGCACAAGATGCCATGACGTATGTTCGAAAGTATGGACGTCCAGATCTATTCATCACCTTCACATGCAATCCAACGTGGAGTGAAATTACACATCTGCTTTCCACCAACCAAAACTCGTCTTATAGACATGATCTTCTCGCTCGAGTCTTCAAGCAAAAGCTAATAAGACTCATGGACGTCATCACCAAAAACCATATTTTTGGAGAAACTCGATGCTGGATGTACTCAATTGAATGGCAAAAAAGAGGACTGCCTCATGCTCATATTTTAATTTGGTTGAAGCAAAAAATCGTCCCAACACAAATTGATAGCGTGATTTCTGCTGAGCTTCCGAATCGTGACGAAGATCCCATTCTGTTTGAAACCACCAAGAAAAATATGATTCATGGGCCATGCGGAGCACTTAATACAAATTCACCATGCATGAAATATGGAAAGTGCACAAAGCGATATCCGCGGGAGTTGATCAATGAAACTCAAACTGGAGGTGACGGATACCCAATGTATAGGCGAAGGAAGCCTGATGAGGGTCGATGCACAACTACAATTAGAATGCGAAATGTAGATGTTGACATCGACAACAGATGGATCGTGCCGTACTCACCCCTGCTTTCGAAAATGTTTGATGCTCACATTAATGTCGAGTACTGCAACTCGGTGAAGTCGATTAAATATATTTGCAAATACGTCAACAAAGGCAGTGACATGGCAGTATTCGGACTGGCCAATCGAACTGATGAAATCACTCAATTCCAAATGGGACGCTACATCAGCAGCAATGAAGCAGTTTGGCGAATATTCGCATTCAACATCCACGAACGCTATCCAACTGTTCAGCATCTCGCTGTACACTTGGAAAATGGACAGCGTGTCTACTTTACCGAACAAAACGCACAAAATAGAGCAGAGCAGCCACAAAACACCACGCTAACCGCCTTTTTCCAATTGTGTGCATCTGATGATTTCGCGAAAACGTTGCTATATCACGATGTGCCCAAATACTACACTTGGAACACATCGACAAAAAAGTACGCGCGACGAAAGCGGGGTGCAAGTGCTCCAGAGTATGCTGGTGTGCGATCGTCGGATGCCTTAGGACGTGTGTATACAGTACATCCAAATAATGTAGAATGTTATTATTTGCGACTGTTATTACATACAATCAAAGGTCATTCATCATTCGATGCCTTGAAAACCGTCGATGGGGTAGTATGCCCAACGTATAGAGAAGCATGTTTCAAACTGGGCTTACTTGAAAGTGATCATCATTGGGACACAAAACTAACAGAGGCATCGCTTACGTGTCACCCAAAGCAAATACGTACTTTGTTTGCGATAATTTTAACAACAAGCGCACCATCGAATCCCGGAGAACTATGGGCAATGCATCGCGAAAGTCTCAGCGAGGACATTCTCAGGCAAGCACGCGCAATCGATCCAAATCAGGAGTATTCGGACGATATTTTCAACGAAGCTCTGATACTGATTGAGGACTTATGCATATCAGTCAACAACAAAATCCTTTCCCAACTTGGTATGCCGTCATCGTCACGAAACAGAAATGACGTGCAAGACAGAGACCTGGTCCGGGAACAGGAATTTGATGTAAGCCAGCAACAACGTTTTGTTCAAACACAAAAAAGACTTTTAGTTGCTGATCAAAAAAATGCCTACGACAAAGTAATGCAACGTGTAGCCAACGGAAATGGTGGAATTTTTTTCCTAGATGCTCCAGGAGGCACAGGCAAAACATTTCTCATCAATTTAATATTGGCTTCGGTTCGAATGCAGAATGGAATTGCACTGGCAGTGGCATCATCGGGCATTGCATCAACGCTACTCAATGGGGGACGTACAGCGCCTTCAGCACTCAAGTTTCCGTTGAATTTGAACCAGACCGAAACACCAACCTGCAACATAAGCAAAAATTCCGGAATGGCCACAGTCCTTAAAACGTGCAAAATAATCATTTGGGACGAATGCACCATGGCCCATAAAAAATCGCTTGAGGCACTTCACCGGACTCTGTGCGATTTCCGAGGAAAAAACCAAACGATGGGAGGCGCTCTGATTCTTCTGGCAGGTGATTTTCGCCAAACTTTGCCCGTTATACCTAGATCAACGCCCGCAGATGAGCAGAACGCTTGCTTGAAAGCATCATATTTATGGAAACGAGTCGAAAAAATCACGCTCTCAATGAACATGCGTGTGCATTTGGTCCAAGATGCGTCCGCCCAAATATTTTCTAAACAACTTTTGGACATCGGAAACGGAAAAATTCCAATTGATCGCAGAACAAATGAAATTTCGTTTCCCCCCCATTTTTGTCAAATGCAGGCAAATATTCAAGCCGTTGTGGACAAAGTTTTCCCGAATTTAACCCGTAACTACCAAAATCCAGATTGGTTGTGCGAACGTGCAATATTAGCGCCAAAGAATGATGATGTCAATAGATTGAATGAAGAGATTCAGTTTGTTGCACGGCGAACCAGTCAAGTACAAATCAATTGACACAGTGATGGATGAAGACCAAGCAGTTAACTATCCAACCGAATTTTTAAATTCGATGGAGCCACCAGGAATGCCACCACATATATTAACACTAAAAGTGGGATCACCGGTGATGCTCATTCGAAACTTAAACGCGCCAAAACTGTGCAACGGAACCAGACTGACGGTCAAAAAATTGACACTAAATTTGATCGAGGCAAAAATCATCGTTGGCAAATTCAAAGGGGAAAACGTACTGATTCCACGCATACCAATGATTACCAACGATTTGCCATTTGACTTCAAGCGGCTTCAGTTCCCTTTACGGCTTGCCTTTGCGATTACCATCAACAAAGCACAAGGGCAATTGTTGGCTATTGCTGGTTTACATTTGGAAAATTCATGTTTTTCGCATGGCCAATTGTATGTTGCTTGCTCTCGAGTTGGCAATCCAAAAAATTTGTATATTTATACACCAACCAAAACGACAAAAAATATTGTTTATCCACTAGCATTGAGATAAAATTATATAAATAAATTTAATTTCACATTAAATACACATAAGTGTTTTTTTGGGCGTAGGAACGCGCGCCGGGTACCGCTAGTCTTTAGTAATATTTATTTTCAGGCTGTATGTTCAAAGTCCAATTATATAAACGAACCCTGAACGAGCATTATTTGAGCGAATAGAATTCGCCCGATAAAGCTTTAAGACTTTGAAGTGTCCTCTTTTGACATTTTATTTCCTTGTCATTTGTAAACGTTTACCTTTGTAATGATTTCAATTGTTTTGCTTGTCGATCGTGATTGTTTTATTTGTTTTATTAAAGAAATTAATATCTAGCGCAGAAAATAGATTAACACATTTTTATGATGAGATTTAAATATATAACAATAACAAAAAAACTTTTCTTATCTTACTACAAAAACTACATCGGACATCTATTACCACAGAGGTAAACAAAAGGCGTGTAAGTACATATAAATTCATTCATTTATTGAATAAAATTTCCTTGTTTGTTTTTTTTTTCGTTTTTCCAGTGTTATCTAAAGGATATTCCCCAGATTCACCGTTAAATCACATCAAGGATAGGCATTATATTTTCCACTGGGCCATGCTCCCTTTACTTTCACCCGTAAGGCATTTCAGGGAAACAGACCCTAGTGACACTTCGTAAGCAAATTATTATTAATACATTTTTATTTTGCTTTTTCAGGTACATCCATAAGCATGCAAGAGTTCGTGGATTGAATCTATCGTGAAGTGTTAAAAGTGTTTTGCTTATTAAATACACAAATATTTGAGTGTTTTGAAAACGAGAATAAAGTGTTATTTTTTGTACACTCGGGTTACTCTGATTAGGTTTATATCTTCATATTTATTTACCTTTAAGTCATTTAAGTGAACTCTGTCGTAACAGTTGCACTGATTGGTGGCAACCAACTCAGAGAATTTATTTTGCAAATGCAAATCTGAATTGAACTTGTGCTTTTTGTTAAAAATGTATTTATTAATTTTTTTGTTATACATATAAAAGAAAAAAGAAAAGGAGGATTTAGCTGCAGTTCCACACATACCTTTTTTAACTTAGGGGCCAGTTATAGCGATACGGAAAACGAAACCGAAAAAATTTTCAAAGGGAAAATTTAGAAGTTTATTATGGAAGTAGCTGGAATGAGTAAGATTGTATGTGATTTTTTGTTTGGTAAATGCAAATTTTATCGGATTTGCTGCCAAAAAAAAAATAACAAATAGATTTGAACAGTTTTTGTAATTGTGTTTGTTTCGACGTTCTTAATTTGAGGCGTGTTTAACCATATGACAATGTCTAACGAGATTGATTTTTCTGTCATGTAATCTTCATTGGAATAATCTTTAACAATTTTTTTTTAAATTTTAGTGCAATATATTTCAACGTTAATATAATAAACTAACTGCAATTAATTATTGGAAAAGTAGAAATGTACTTCAAAGTGTTTTTAATGTTTTGTAAGTCAAAAAGTTGTGTGCGTAATTAAGTCATAATTTAACATTGATTAACTAGAGCTCACCGATTGAACACACCCAACCAAACAAATGTCAAATTATTGGTGACAAGCACGATGGATTCAATTATTCAAGAATTAGAATCAATTAATTTTTCGATAGTTTAAAATGAGAAGGGAATTGTTTTTCTTGGCGAAGACAATGTAATCCTCCAGAACAATTCGAGTGAGTGATAAAATCTTACGAAAGTTAAATTCAAACAATGAATGTTTACTGTGAAGTGCAAGAACTCCAGCTGCAAATGTCGTTGTGAGACATGGTTCTACCTCGGAATTTTCCAAAACAGAAGTAACGTTATTTAAACATCAAAGGAAACTAGTTGCACAAGAAAACATGGACCCGAATTGCCCAAAAAAAGGTTAAAACTCCAGCTTCAGATGTTCACACCACTGAAACCTCTGACACAGAAATCGAGTTGGAAAAACATCAAAAGAGATCAGTTTCAAGCAGAAAACTTGCTCTCTAATTGCCTAAATCTAAGGCAAAAGGTCCAGCTGTAGATATCGTGCACCTAGTTTCCGACACAGAGCCATCTGAAACAGAAATGGAGCTGTCCCAAAAAGATTTGCCACCAAGTTCCAATGAGACTGGCTTCGTAGGAACAAGTTTAATAAATTCCACACCCTTCTCCAATTTCAATCAACCTAATCCTGTGAGAAAATGCTTGAATACTTTGATTAAGAGCTAACCTAGAATATAGAAAAATAGCGCCCAAAACTCGAACCAAATCAGCCACAGCACCGCAGGTTCAATCAACTATTCAATCTATCGATCCTCCATCTAAAACCCTATCCAATCGTTCGAGTACTCATCCTTTGAAGCCACTCAAGGTCCGACTAACGACGAAATTGCAATTGTAATATGTGAAGAAACCTTCCGAGACTCAAGACACACTGAAAGTCGCAGAAGAAATTCCAAGACTGTAGTTCCAGAAGATAAATCAAAAATTCTCTTGTATTGTCCCACAAATCTTGAATCCCACAAAGAACACTTTAACGGTCATCGCTTCCACTTGACGAGGGAGTATTTCTTTGAGAAGGTCGGCAGAAAAACTCGGAGATTCATCAGATTGCATTCGACCGCGAATCGACTGTTTACTTTAAAATACACGAGGAATCAGAAGAGAGCACATCTAGCGATGAAGATGTCTTATATATGTTTGGGCGGGAAGGTAAACTCAATGTGGAGCCGGCGGCGGCAGCGAATAGAAAATAAGTTCCACAGTTTCACAGTATTTACTAAATATTTTTAATAAAAAGTTTATTTTGTTTGGTCCAATATGAGATCTGTTATTCCTGCTCCCACTGTTATCGGCATTAAATTTGTAATCACGAGAAAGGAGAAGCTATCTCAAGAACTCAACTTTCTCCGGTAAAAAAAACAAACAGAACTAAGACGTACAGTTTTCTATTCTTCGATAGCTGATGCTAAACACTTCTGACTTCTCCTTGTGGTTTTGAAATTGCTCGACGACTCATCATACCAGGGTGAATCGAATTTGGTTTTGTCTTGATCAACCAAAAGAGTGTACTTTGTTCTACCACATTTTCCAAAGTTCTTAACTTGAATAACATTCGGCAGGATGGTTTTATCGAAATGATCCTCTAGGGTGGCTTGATCAAAGTCACGTTTTAAAACATCGTTCTCTTCGTCCAGATAGAAAGCACTACGATATTTATAAAATATTTAATTCTTTTTCCGTTTTTCCAAATGAAATTCACACAATGCTAAAAAATAACCAAACAAAATTTAACGCTAGAGAAATTTCAAATTATTGTAGTGTGTGTGCAAATGTTTGTTAAATCTCAATTTAAAATGGAATTTCATTTGGGAGGTAATATATGATCTGACATCACAAAAAAATATGATCTGTGCCCAAACGAAAAACACTTTTTGATGTCAGATCATATTTCACACCAAAAACATATGATCTGATGACCCAAACAAAAATCACATAAAGCAGCGTTCACACGCAGGCAAGAAATGGGACAATACTCAATTGTCTTGTCTGAACTTCTTGAACGAGTCCGGATGACGAGACAAGATGAAAGTAAGCTTAACGTGAACACCTGACAATAAAGTCTTAATTTCACGATGAGCTTACTCGCATGCAGAGTCAAATTGGGCTTTGACCAGAGCCCTAAGATCTACCCCTCGGTAGAATCATAGTACCAATCTTATGGAACATATTGAGGCATGTCCACACTCCTTGGTGAGGGGCGAGGTCTATCTAACACCTCTTGCATCCAATAATAAAATCCGTAGATAAAATTACCCAATGCCATATGTTTCCGCTATGGAATAAACCACAACCACCACGATACTCCCACAAGGGGGCCTACCTCATAGATAGTCTCCAGGTGACTCAGCTACCTGAGTGGGCACTATCTCCCGTGGTACCAGAATAAAGCTTCCGGCGAAGCTTCGCAACCGTGAGGTCACTTCCAGATGAGCACCATCAATACTCAAGGCCTGGCAGCCTTAGATATGCGCACTCAACCATCCGCCAAGGCAGAAGCAAACAGCCAAATACGCATACCCAGCCTTCCTCTCTTAGCCGCATACAAGTTTTACCTTGCATACGTTTCCAGTAAGGAATCAATACTTCAAGGAAAGGAAATATAGCTGTTGATACTCATTCCTATTTCAGTTACAACTATTTCCCTGAGATTCATATTGTTTCCGGGTTGCCACGTGGAGGCGGAGGATAGGCACATCTATCCCTCTCAAGTTCCAACTTCAATCTCAACCACATTCATGATTGGATTGAAGCCAGCTTACAAAATATTGTCAATGCTAAGCCTGGCAGGGACCCTAAAGACGAAGAGGTGCCGCGGCCTCTACGCTCCAAGGATCTGCCGAAAGAAGTAGTATCGCGATCTCTATTTGCGGCCTTGGCTAAGCGTTCAAAACACTTAAGAGGGTAAAGTTCAACCCCCGGATGACGAGACAATAACAAGACAAGACAATTGAAGAATGATTGTGACAGAAGAAAGAAATAGAAGAAAAGTGTTTATAAAAATGGATTTGCTACAACGCCGTGCTTTTTATAAAAAGAAAATAACTTTAAAAATTCTTTCTAAAGACATTTTAGATATAGTGGAAGATGAGTTGACCCAAAAAAAAGAGAAAACTGTGGATAAGGAGCTGCATGGCTCGCAAGGAACTTGGAACATCAGCAGTTTTACAGAAGGAACTACAAGCTGAAGACCCGCAGAAATACAAGCTGTGTATGAGGATGTCTCCAAACAAGCCTTACTTCCTATTGGGAATAGTAAAACCAGTGATCAAACGAAGCGACACAACAATGAGGGCTGCTATACCTGTTGAAACTAAATTGCATTTAACGTTAACATTTCTAACAACAGGCGTCGGGTATAGGTGGCTACAAAACACTTTAAGGGTTTCGAAAGCGAGTATTTCGACACTTATTCCTGAGGTAAGTCAAGCTATCTACGAAGGATTGAGTGAATATTATTAAGGTTTGTTTTTACTTGTGATATATAAGTTCCAACATTCGGAATTTCCCAAAAGAAAAAGCATTGAAGTTAACCATACTTATTTCAATGTTACTAAAAAATTACTTTTTATAAACATAAACAAATTTTTACTTGCTCAATAGGGCAAGTATTGCTTTCGTGCAGAAAAAAAATAGAGGATTTAATCAAACATGACATTACGATGATAGAGAAACCCAAAAAAGTATTTTTCGCCATACCGTCCGTCGGTCTGTCTGTGCGTCTGTCCGAATGTGCGCTTTTTCACGTCATGCTACAGCCTAAACAGCTTGAAGGATTTTCTTCAAACTTGATATATAGTAGTTTGAAGAAAAATGGTTGTCGAGGTTTTTCTTATTTCATTTTAGCCCGGCTCAAACTGGTACCTTTCAAGTAACGGTTGTTTTCAATTTGAATTTTCTCGAAAACCGCTCTAACGATTTTGATTCAACTCAAAATTTAGCTTACTTTAAGCATCTCTAACAAAACTGCGATTTTCGTTTTTGGCTCAAATAGCCCTAACGAAAATCAGGTTTTAATGGCTTTTTTTCAAATAGCCATAAGTTCACAACGGCTTGATTGAATCGACTCAAATTTCGTTTGACATAGTTTCTTATAGTTTTCTATAGGATGGCTTTGTACATTTTTCACTGAAGCCTTTCTAAACGGTGGCTTCCATACAACGAGCCGATAAGTTTTAGCCAAATTTTTTTGGTTTTTTCTAAATTTCTCGAAAACGGCTCTAACGATTTTGATTAAATTTTGAGTGTTAGGTATATTCTTTTAGTGTTTTTAAGAGAACTGCGTTTTCAGTTTTGGCTAAAAATGCAAATAACGGAGGTCTGCTCTTAGCGGCTTTTTTTTAAATGGCCATAAGTTGTCAACGGTTGCATCGAATTCACTTAACCTTTGTTTGGTATAGTTTCTTTCAGCTTCCTTTCAGATGGCATTGATTTTTTTTCATTTTTTTTTTTTTTAATGGTGGCTCCTTTACAAAGAGCCATTAGATTTTGCCCAATTTTTTCGTTTTTTTCTAATTTACTCAAAAAAGGCTCCCCCGATTTTTATGAAACTTTGTATGTTACATATATAGAATATTTCAAAGAAAACTGCATTTTTAGTTTTTTGCTACATATGACAATAGCGGAAATTGGTAATATCAGTTTTATTAATTTGGCCATAAGCGGAAATTTATATCATTTATATCACCCAAAAGGCGACATCTAAATTTGATATACTAAAGGTTACTCAACGTACGTCCTGTATATCGAGCCTTCCAGTTTTAGCCAATTTTTTTTAGTTTTTACCAAATTTTTCAAAAATGAGTTGTTCTTATTGGTCGAAAAGTTTGTTTTCGTCGTACTATTGCACCCACAGAGCAAGTACGTGCGACCCAGTCGTGCATTTTATTTATTTTAGTTCACTAATCACTAATTGAGTTTGATTATGAGATGAATTGAAAGAGTTTCGTTTTTCTGCTTTAATAGTATTTTCTGATGGCTGGTATAAATGAGGGTGATGATGTCTTTGTGCTAAGGTTCTGTTTGGATGCTTGCTGCGTCATAAGACAGTTTTTGGAAATTGGATTTATGGATGTGGTACTTAGGATGCTAGGACGACTTGGGAACATGTGTGTTAATATTTTTGTTAATGGAGAAGATCGAGCTTTTGAAATATTTTTTAATGGTAATAAACTTAAGTTTTATTTGATGTTCTTTATTTTGTTGTCTGGATTGGAAACTTAAAGTTGGTGAAGGTGTTTTTGCTGAAGATAAATCTGATTCGATGTACGGTGCACTATGATAGAGTTTTACTTGGAGAAAGTGGTGATGAATAAATTCTTGGAGCATTAAGACTACTTCGATCTAGGTCTGCAAAATGAAAAATGGGTGGTGTTTGTGGTATGTTCTTCGGTTGTATATTTTGTGAATGCGGAATTCGCGTTGGGGTTTTTGACGAGGAAAAATCGGTTTCGGTGTACGCATGGCATCTAGCTTCGTTTCTCAAAAGTGGTGATGATGATGTTAATATCTCATTGGGAGTTTCTGTGTGCCTTGTGTAATGCTGTTCCCTTGGGGCTTCAAAAATTTCTGTGTCGGTGTGCGGCGATGCTGATAAAACGGACATATTTGGAGGCATGATATTATGCGTTTCGAAATTTTCAATATCCGAAGTTGAAAAGTCTTTGTCTACATCGATAACGATTTGACTTGGTGACATTATTAGTGGATCATTTCTCTTTATGTCTTGCAGCCGGCTTTTAGTCAAAAACGACTGTATCTTTCCACAAGCGATTAAGCCTTGCTCCAAGGAAAGTAGCCGCAATTGCGTGGCTACATATGATCCGAATACGTCGTATTCATCCAACTGTTTTTGTTGAATATCCCCGTTCACTGATTTCAGTTCCGATAAAAAGTTTTCTACTTCGCTCAGCCGATTTCGTTTTGATGGTGGCTGGCATATTTTGACTTCTTTTGGAGAGACAAATGAAATATCATTTGCCGCTGAGTCGTCGACAGTTGATTCATTCTGCAAATAAAGCATGCATTTTTGTTTGATTACAGGTACCTTCAACAGATGATGAATGGAACAAAATTGAAGAAGGTTTTCGAATAAGGTGGAATTTTCCAAACTGTTATGGGGCAATTGATGGGAAACACATCTTGATGCAAGTTCCACCAAATAGTGTAAGCAGTTTTTTCAACTAGAAAAAAGATTATAGCGTAATTCTTCTTGCACTTGTTGACCATGATTATTGCTTCACTTATATTGATGTTGGAGGTCATGGATCTGTTTCAGATTCAGGAGTTTTCAAAAACAGCCCTTTAGTCGCAAAGTTGGAAAATAACTTTTTACCAGAAGATGGATTTATAGTAGGAGATAATGCATTCCCATTGAAAACGTATTTGCTGAAGCCATATGCACGCACCAACTTGACGCATGGACAAAAAGTGTTCAATAACAGGCTTTCGCGGGCAAGACACATTGTTGAAAAAGAATTTGGCATCTTAGTAAGCAGGTTCAGAATATTTCGAGCACCTATTTCTATTAGTGTTGCGTCAACTGAAAAACTTATTCTTGCCGCATGCACTTTACATAATTGGTTGCGTCGAACAAGTCCAAATTGTTACACACCACCTAATTTCTTGGACAGAGAAGATGTGAACCAAGGAGTTGTAATAAGAGGAGCGTGGAAAGAACAAAATTTTAATATTGCTCCATTCACTACCGCAATACATCGGTATTCGCAAATATCAAGAATTTTTTCCCAATGAAGGACAGGTACCGTGGCAAGATAAAATGGTCAGCAAGTGTTAAATAAACATACATATAAATGGTAAGTAAAATTTTTAATGTGTAGGTACATAAACTACTTATTGAATAATAAACATCGTTTACCAAATTGTTATGTGTCGGTCGTTTGTTTTCCACGTACTTCATGAATGCATCCATTTGGTTGAACCATGCTATTCTTGGCTTGTAGATACTATCTGGGCCCGCTCCATATCTAACAGAATAGCGTATTTTGTCTACTTCGATCCAATAGGTTGATCTCAAACTTTTAATTTTTTTTTAGCTTCACATGGTGTTAAATTTATTATATCCATACTTGAGACTATTTGATCAATTGCATTATGGCGACATTGCCTTTCACGAAATTTTTCGCAATTAATTTTCCAAAGACATTCATAATCCCGATAAATTTCGATAAAACGCGAATTTAAATCTGCCGAAAATTTCACTGCCATTGTTGCTTTTCAAATGAGACAACGCACTTGAATTTACAGTAATTTGTCTCAAGTTTGTTTGCAGCTGATTTATTGTCTTGGATTTGTTCATTTTTTACATGAAGACAAGACAATGCCAGTTGATATTGTCCTCAGAGATAGCTCGGCAGGCTAGCTCGGAGGACAATATAATGACAATTGTCTTGTCCTGAAAAAACTTATTCACATGGAACAATGATTGTCTTGTCCAATTGTCTTGTCCTCTGCATTGTCCCATGTGAAGCACGCTTAAATGAAGCAATTTGAAGTAAAATTGATTTATTGTGTGCATACGCAAAGTGCAGAGATGGCAAAGGTCTACCAGGGTGGAATGGTTTAAAGAGAAGCTAACAAAAAATAATAAAGGCCTTACAACATCGACCTACCCTCTATTCATCATCCTGCAAGTAATAAAGATACACTTTACACCACTGTGCAGTACGTATAGCGCCAAGTCACATGGACAAAATTCTTACATCATTACTTTTGATCAGCCACTTTAATATAAAGCTCGCAAGATTGTAGCTGCTGTTGGTGTTCAATGTGATTTTCATATTCTGATGTCGTTTCTTGGATCTATAGGATAAATAATGGAAGGAAGTAGACTCTAAGAAGCTCAAAACAAAACATGGAAGGAGGGAACAAAATGTTATATGGCGATGCTTGCAAAAAGTGTAAGAGGACTTGTTAGTTGCACCAATGAAACTTATTCATGACAAATTCACAACTGATTGGGGTGCGTGGAGTTTTAATACCAGGGACAAGTCCAAATCTTATAAATCCCCGAAAACACCACGTTCTGTAGTGTCGATCCGTTCAATCACCATTGAATTTCAGAAACTATTATACGGATCGACCCACACAAAAAAAACTCTTCAATTGTGTATTAATCGTTGATCGGAGCTAAAAAGTTAGATGCACTTATTACCTATTGGGCTCTAGGGTTAAACAAAACGTGCACGCAATCCAACAACACTGCTTACGAGTTCCCCACAAATTAAAAATTAATAATTTGATTAACCACACAATCATCGATTTGATTACCGACCAACGAGGCTGAATGGGATAATAGCAAATTAGCTTGGTTCAACATAAGCCGATTTAGGAAGGATTTAGTAACGTACAAAATTTTATTTCAACTCATTCCTAGAAAATTAAATTCATAATCTTACCGCGAAGGTTATCAAAAGTAAAATAACTCATTTTATCTACATCAGTCTTACATAGTTAGAGATAGATCTTCGGTGGATGTGCGCACACCAAGCAGATTTCTGCTACCAGAGTTATCAGTGGGTACAGAAATTCTCTATATTTTATTTTTCTATTATCCAGTTCTTACTTGCTCTATAGGGCAAGTATTTGTTTCATGCAAAACAAAAAATCGTGTTTTTAATCAAACATGACATTACAATGATAGAGAAACCCAATAAAGTGGTTTTCTCCATACCGTGCGTCTGTCGTCGTTCTGTGTGGATGTGCGTCTGTGCGGATGTGCGCTTTTTTACGTTGTGCTACAGCTTAAACGGCTTGACGGATTTTCTTCAAACTTGATATTAGCAATTTGAAAAAAAGCGATTACCGAGATTTTTTTTTTCGTTTTAGCTAAGTTCAAACTCTTAACTTTCAATTAACATTTTTTTCATTTTGGATTTGTTCAAAAACAGCTGTAATGATTTTGATTAAACTCAAAATTTAGCTAACTTTAAGCATTTTTAACAAAACTGTTTTTTTTTTTTGATTTACTAATCCATGAATTGTAAACCGTTGAGAGGCCAAGTCATTTAACAAATACATTTTCTCCTTTGCTTTTGAGTACCTTTTCAACAAGGAAAATATTTGGGTATTTTGTTTTTTGTAGTTCTTTCTGATAAAAACATCCACTGATAGGTTGAGAATTAAAATCTATGTCGGTGGATTGGTTAAATTAACTTTTTTATCTTAAAAATTTCTGTTGTCCAGTTAAGTGTATAGCCTTTCTCAAAAACATGTTTGAATTTTCTAATTCTCATACTGTTTCCAACAGTTAATTTCCCTTGAGGACCGATTTTGATTCTGTTATAAACTGTTGATAAAAGTTTTTTGGAATTTCCCCAATTCACATCGACTGTACACATCTTTATTGTTCTATGCATTGAGTTATTGTATCCATTCAACAAGTCATCAAGAATTGATATCCATTTGTAATTTCCATTTAAACTTAATTCCTTCCACATCTTCTCTTTGATTGTACGATTGAAACGTTCAACAATTGACGCTTGAAGTGGACTGTAGGGTGAATAATGATTGTTTTTTTTTTTTTTTTTTTTGATTTCATCAGACCAAACAAATTTTATTAAAGAATTCTTTTCTTTATAAATTTTTTGGTTGTGGTGATGATTTCTTTTCTTAAAAATCAACTTCATTGCTTCAGTAACAGATGCAGCGTTCTTATTTTTCAGGGAATTGCCCATGCATATTTTAAGAAGGAATCAATAACCGTCAATAGGTATTTATAGTCATTATTTTATCTGCGAAAAGGTATCATTTCAACCTAGTCGGCTTGCCACAGATCATCAAATGCCTTGATAACAACCCTACGCCGCCTTACGTTTTGTCTTGCTAACCTGTGAAGCTCTTCAACAACTTGTCGTTTACTCATTTTTTAAAAGAAGTAAAGAAAACTAAATGGTTTTTATGGTTTTATTTATACAAACATATGTGTATAATAATATTTATTTTAATCTATGATACAATAACATTAATTTTTCCCATCTTAAATGACACACATGATTGGACTTAACTTGATCAACGTTTTTATATTTACTAAAAAATGCAATGTTTCTCAAAAACTCATAATAATGTTCTTTAAGCAAATCAAGCTTATGAAGCTGCAAAAAATTCAAAATTTAATTTAAAATCGAAGCTATATCGATATCACATGATTGTGGTATCGTTTTGATTTACATAATGGCAAATGAATTGAAGATCGGTTAGATTTGTTTTCTTATATGAAATCATTTGGGTCCCCTTCTTGATGATTTCCTTTAATTTTCCCTATCTCAAGAAGGAAATAGTTTCGAAGATCATCTAACAAGTGGATTGTAATTAGATTTTGTAGATCAATGTATTCTCGTAAGATGTTTTCTTTATTTTCCAATTCGCCATCTGCGTATGATTTATTAACTTCTTGATTATGCATTGTAGGACTTCCAACATTATCTAGACGTCTTCCTTGGAGGTCCTTGAGGACCAACGATTTGTCTTTGCGATTTGCTAGAGCTTCTTCCGAACTTGCAAATTTGCTTCAATTGGGCGCATGTTTCTTGTAATATTTTCTGATACTGTTTTAAATCTTAATTGTTATAAATACCTTTTCGAGGATTTTTATGAAGAATGAGTTCAAGAAGACCCTCAGTTCCATGAAAATAAAATGCACGACTGAGTCGCACGTACTTGCTCTGTTGGTGCAATAATACGATGAAAACAAACTTTTCGATCAATAAGAACAATTCAATTTTGAAAAATTTGGTAAAAACCAAAAAAATTTGGCTAAAACTGGAAAACTCGATATATGGGAGCTAACGTTAAGAAACCTTTAATATTTAAAATAACACTTTATCTTTTGGGTGTTAAAATGATACAAATGTCCACTTATGGCCAAATTAATAATACTGTTAAAAGCAAATTTCCACTATTATCATGTATAGCCAAAAATTAAAAATGCAGTTTTGTTTGAAGTATTCTATGTATGTTACATACAAAGTTTCATAAAAATCGGGGGAGCCTTTTTTGAGTAAATTAGAAAAAATGAAAAAATTGGCCAACATCTAGTGGCTCTTTGTATTGGAGCCACCATTCAACAAAGAGAAAATGAAAAAAAAATCAATGCCATCTGATAGCAAGCTGTAAGGAACTATACCAAACAAAGTTTGAGTGAATTCGATGCAACCGTTGACAACTTTAGCCATTTAAAAAAAAGCCGTTAATAGCAGATCTCCGTTATTTGCATTTTTAGCCAAAAACTAAAAACGCAGTTCTCTTCAAAACACTAAAAGAATATAACACACAAAGTTTAATCAAAATCGTTAGAGCCATTTTCGAGAAAATTAGAAAAAACCACAAAAAGTTGGCTAAAACTCAACGGCTTGTTGTATGGAAGCCACCGTTTAGAAAGGCTTCAGTGAAAAATTTACTAAACCATCCTATAGACCACTATAAAAAACTATGTCAAACGAAATTTGAGTCAATTCAATCAAGCCGTTGTGAACTTATGGCTATTTCAAAAAAAGCCGTTAAAACCTGATTTCCGTTAGGACTATTTGAGCCAAAAACGAAAAACGCAGATTTGTTAGAAATGCTTAAGGTAAGCTTAATTTTGAGTTTAATCAAAATCGTTGGAGCCGTTTTCGAGAAAATCCAAATTGAAAAAAACCGTTACTTGAAAGGTACCAGTTTGAGCCGGGCTAAACCAAAATAAAAAAAACCTCGACAATGGTTTTTCTTCAAACTGCTATATACCAAGTTTGAAGAAAATCCGTCAAGTCGTTTAGGCTGTAGCATGACGTGAAAAAGCGCACATCCGCACATCCGCACATCCGCACATCCGCAGAGACGCACAGACGCACAGACAGACCGACGGACGGTATGGCGAAAACCACTTTTTTGGGCTTCTCTATCATCGTAATATCATGTTTGATTAAAACCTCGATTTTTTTTTTCTGCACGAAACCAATACTTGCCCTATAGAGCAAGTAAAAATGATCAACAATAATATTGTTTTCATCATTAATTTGAAAATTTGATCTCTCTAACTTATTTGAATTTGATTCAGCATCAAAATATGGGCCATAAGTCTTATCATGATCTGAATTGAAAATCAAGGTTCTTTCAGAAGTTAGTGCACTTTCATTAAAGCTATTTGTGGGCATTTTAATTAAAGAATAACTGTTTCTTTACATATTTTTTTGTATCGTCCATTTACAATGCAACTATATTTATTAATAAAAAAAAATCCATAAAAATCTTTCCAGCATTCGATGCGAAGCTCTTTGAATTGTTTAAATGACGTATCTGAGTTTATATGATCATTATACATACTCGTATGTTTCAAGCTAAGATCATCCTGCTTGAAGAGAATTATATAGTTAGCATTATCTCGAATCAAATGTTTTGGAATATGTGTATATGATTGACACAAGTAGAAGCTATTCACACCGATGGCGTCCCATACAGAAATAGTCTCTTTTGGTATTTTGTTTTTACATGCTACATCATCAAATATAAAAAAAATTAATTGGGTTAAGCCTTAGAATATAGCACAACATCACAATTATTTGAGAATTCATAATACTGCATTCCTTTTAAAGATTTTAATAAGCTTTTTTAGGTACATATATTTTTTTTGCAGCAATGATTTAAAAGTCGCGTGAAGTTAGCCGCAACTTTGAAACCAAACTGGTTTTTCTTTAGAGTTCTGGTATTATTACCAATAGTTCTGGAGTTCCTCATACCAATTTTGAATAGTTCTGGCAAAAAACCATCAAAATCGGGACTTTGAAATTTCTTAACCCTAAAAAATGTTAACCGCAACTTTTTTACCCCCAGTTCTGATGCGAGAAATGTATTCACAACCAATAGTTGCGGAGTTCCTCATACCAATATTTAAGAAATCTGCCCTAAAACGCCCAAAAAAGGCATTTCAAGTTTGCATGCAAAAAAGTGCATTTAACATTTTTTTATAATTCTGATGTCTGAAATGTCTTAAACACCAAGAGTTCTGAGGTTCCCCATACAATTTTTTTCATTTCTTTTTAAACACGCTCACAATTCACTTTTTTAATTTTCAACCGAACCTACTTTCATTAAATAGTTCTGCAGTAAATAGCCCAGAATGCAGATTTTAATTTTTCAGGCAAAATGCAATAAATGTGTTCACAAACAATAGTTGCGGAGTTCCTCATACCAATTTTTAAGAAATCTTAAACGCCCAAAAAATGCATTTCAAGTTTGTATGCAAAAAAGTGCATTTAACATTTTTTTATAATTCTGACGCCTGAAATGTGTTAAACACCAAGAGTTCTGAAGGTCCTCTTACTTGCATTAAATAGTTCTGTAGTAAGTAGCCCAGAATGCAGATTTTAATTTTGCAGGCAAAATTCATTTTTTTACTAGCCGCAACTTTGTCACTCCCAGGAGTTCTGGTGCGATAAATGTGTTCACAAACAATAGTTCCGGAGTTCCTCATACCAATTTTTAAGAAATCTATCCTAAAACGCACAAAAAATGCATTTCAAAATTGTATGCAAAAAAGTGCATTTAACATTTTTTTATAACTCTGACGCTATAAATGTGTTAAACACCAAGAGTTCTGAAGGTCCTCTTACTTACACAGCTCTGCAGTAAATAGCCCAGAATGCAGATTTTAATTTTTCAGGCAAAATGCATTTTTTTACTAGCCGCGACTTTGCTTCCCCCAGGAGTTCTGGGGCATTTTAATTAAAGAATAACTGTTTCTTTACATATTTTTTTGTATCGTCCATTTACAATGCAACTATATTTATTAATAAAAAAAAATCCATAAAAATCTTTCCAGCATTCGATGCGAAGCTCTTTGAATTGTTTAAATGACGTATCTGAGTTTATATGATCATTATCGTATGTTTCAAGCTAAGATCATCCTGCTTGAAGAGAATTATATAGTTAGCATTATCTCGAATCAAATGTTTTGGAATATGTGTATATGATTGACACAAGTAGAAGCTATTCACACCGATGGCGTCCCATACAGAAATAGTCTCTTTTGGTATTTTGTTTTTACATGCTACATCATCAAATATAAAAAAAATTAATTGGGTTAAGCCTTAGAATATAGTAGCACAACATCACAATTATTTGAGAATTCATAATACTGCATTCCTTTTAAAGATTTTAATAAGCTTTTTTAGGTACATATATTTTTTTTGCAGCAATGATTTAGAAGTCGCGTGAAGTTAGCCGCAACTTTGAAACCAAACTGGTTTTTTTTTAGAGTTCTGGTATTATTACCAATAGTTCTGGAGTTCCTCATACCAATTTTGAATAGTTCTGGCAAAAAACCATCAAAATCGGGACTTTGAAATTTCTTAACCCTAAAAAATGTTAACCGCAACTTTTTTACCCCCAGTTCTGATGCGAGAAATGTATTCACAACCAATAGTTGCGGAGTTCCTCATACCAATATTTAAGTAATCTGCCCTAAAACGCCCAAAAAAGGCATTTCAAGTTTGCATGCAAAAAAGTGCATTTAACATTTTTTTATAATTCTGATGTCTGAAATGTCTTAAACACCAAGAGTTCTGAGGTTCCCCATACAATTTTTTTCATTTCTTTTTAAACACGCTCACAATTCACTTTTTTTAATTTTCAACCGAACCTACTTTCATTAAATAGTTCTGCAGTAAATAGCCCAGAATGCAGATTTTAATTTTTCAGGCAAAATGCAATAAATGTGTTCACAAACAATAGTTGCGGAGTTCCTCATACCAATTTTTAAGAAATCTTAAACGCCCAAAAAATGCATTTCAAGTTTGTATGCAAAAAAGTGCATTTACCATTTTTTTATAATTCTGACGCCTGAAATGTGTTAAACACCAAGAGTTCTGAAGGTCCTCTTACTTGCATTAAATAGTTCTGTAGTGAGTAGCCCAGAGTGCAGATTTTAATTTTGCAGGCAAAATTCATTTTTTTACTAGCCGCAACTTTGTCACTCCCAGGAGTTCTGGTGCGATTAATGTGTTCACAAACAATAGTTCCGGAGTTCCTCATACCAATTTTTAAGAAATCTATCCTAAAACGCCCAAAAAATGCATTTCAAAATTGTATGCAAAAAAGTGCATTTAACATTTTTTTATAACTCTGACGCTATAAATGTGTTAAACACCAAGAGTTCTGAAGGTCCTCTTACTTACATAGTTCTGCAGTAAATAGCCCAGAATGCAGATTTTAATTTTTCAGGCAAAATGCATTTTTTTACTAGCCGCGACTTTGCTTCCCCCAGGAGTTCTGGGGCATTTTAGTTAAAGAATAACTGTTTCTTTACATATTTTTTTGTATCGTCCATTTACAATGCAACTATATTTATTAATAAAAAAAAATCCATAAAAATCTTTCCAGCATTCGATGCGAAGCTCTTTGAATTGTTTAAATGACGTATCTGAGTTTATATGATCATTATACATACTCGTATATTTCAAGCTAAGATCATCCTGCTTGAAGAGAATTATATAGTTAGCATTATCTCGAATCAAATGTTTTGGAATATGTGTATATGATTGACACAAGTAGAAGCTATTCACACCGATGGCGTCCCATACAGAAATAGTCTCTTTTGGTATTTTGTTTTTACATGCTTCATCATCAAATATAAAATAAATTAATTGGGTTAAGCCTTAGAATATAGCACAACATCACAATTATTTGAGAATTCATAATACTGCATTCCTTTTAAAGATTTTAATAAGCTTTTTTAGGTACATATATTTTTTTTGCAGCAATGATTTAGAAGTCGCGTGAAGTTAGCCGCAACTTTGAAACCAAACTGGTTTTTCTTAAGAGTTCTGGTATTATTACCAATAGTTCTGGAGTTCCTCATACCAATTTTGAATAGTTCTGGCAAAAAACCATCAAAATCGGGACTTTGAAATTTCTTAACCCTAAAAAATGTTAACCGCAACTTTTTTACCCCCAGTTCTGATGCGAGAGATGTATTCACAACCAATAGTTGCGGAGTTCCTCATACCAATATTTAAGAAATCTGCCCTAAAACGCCCAAAAAAGGCATTTCAAGTTTGCATGCAAAAAAGTGCATTTAACATTTTTTTATAATTCTGATGTCTGAAATGTCTTAAACACCAAGAGTTCTGAGGTTCCCCATACAATTTTTTTCATTTCTTTTTAAACACGCTCACAATTCACTTTTTTAATTTTCAACCGAACCTACTTTCATTAAATAGTTCTGCAGTAAATAGCCCAGAATGCAGATTTTAATTTTTCAGGCAAAATGCAATAAATGTGTTCACAAACAATAGTTGCGGAGTTCCTCATACCAATTTTTAAGAAATCTTAAACGCCCAAAAAATGCATTTCAAGTTTGTATGCAAAAAAGTGCATTTACCATTTTTTTATAATTCTGACGCCTGAAATGTGTTAAACACCAAGAGTTCTGAAGGTCCTCTTACTTGCATTAAATAGTTCTGTAGTAAGTAGCCCAGAATGCAGATTTTAATTTTGCAGGCAAAATTCATTTTTTTACTAGCCGCAACTTTGTCACTCCCAGGAGTTCTGGTGCGATAAATGTGTTCACAAACAATAGTTCCGGAGTTCCTCATACCAATTTTTAAGAAATCTATCCTAAAACGCACAAAAAATGCATTTCAAAATTGTATGCAAAAAAGTGCATTTAACATTTTTTTATAACTCTGACGCTATAAATGTGTTAAACACCAAGAGTTCTGAAGGTCCTCTTACTTACACAGCTCTGCAGTAAATAGCCCAGAATGCAGATTTTAATTTTTCAGGCAAAATGCATTTTTTTACTAGCCGCGACTTTGCTTCCCCCAGGAGTTCTGATGCGACAAATGTGTTCACAACCAATAGTTCCGGAGTTCCTCATACCAATTTTTAAGAAATCTGCCCTATAGCGCCCAAAAAATGCATTTCAAGTTTGTATGCAAAAAAGTGCATTTAACATTTTTCATAATTCTGATGTCTGAAATGTCTGAAACACCAAGGGTTCTGAGGTTCCTCATACAATTTTTTTTTATTTCTTTTTAAACACGCTCACAATTCACTTTTTTAATTTTCAACCTAACCTACAAAAAAAAGTAGCCGCGACTTTGCTACCCCCAATAGTTCTGATACAATAAATGTGTTCACAACCAATAGTTCCGGAGTTCCTCATACCAATTTTTAAAAAATATGCCCTAAGAAAGCATAGAAAGCATTTCAAGTTTGTATGGGAAAAGTGCATTCATGGTTATCAAACAGTTCTGAAGGCTAAATTGTGTCAAAAAGCAAGAGTTCCGAAGTTCTTTTTATAAACATTTGTACATTTTGAAGTATTTAGGCCAAAAAGCAGATTTTCAATTTTTAGACAAAATGCATCTTTTAAGTAGACGCAACTTTGTTAGCCCAGAAGTTCTGATGCAATAAATGTGTTCACAACCAATAGTTCCAAAATTCCTCATACCAATTTTTGAAAAATCTGGTCTAAAACGTCAAATAAATGCATTTCAAGTTTGTATGCAAAAAATTGCATTTAACATTTTTTTATAACTCTGACGCTATAAATGTATTAAACACCAAGAGTTCTGAAGGTCCTCTTACTTACATAGTTCTGCAGTAAATAGCCCAGAATGCAGATTTTAATTTTTCAGGCAAAATGCACTTTTTTACTAGCCGCAACTTTGTCACTCCTAGGAGTTCTGGTGCGATAAATGTGTTCACAAACAATACTTCCGGAGTTAATCATACAAATTTTTAAGAAATCTATCCTAAAACGCCCAAAAAATGCATTTCAAATTTGTATGCAAAAAAGTGCATTTAACATTTTTTTTAAATTCTGACACTTATTTATCTTAAAGTCAGAATTCAGAACCTACTCAAGAAAAAAAATCTCATTGCTCTTCGTTCTGCACACCTACTTCATCGGGGCGGAATAGTTTTAGTCTTCTCCTTTTCGCCTTCCGTTTAAATTTTTGTTTTGTTCTACGCTCTTCTATACGTTCTACACATTAACATACTATCCATACATAATAGTATGTGAATGGGTTGTGCGCCCTACGTCATCGGTGCGCAATGGAATTTGACGTTTTGCAATGTCTTATTCGCAATCATGATAAGACTAATAAAGATACAATGAAAAACGCCAATCTCCATGGTGCGTTCTTGACGTAGAGCGCAAAACACATACTATACATTATAATATTTACTATAAACATGTATATTATGTCAATCTGTAGAACGTATAGAGAGTAGAACGAACCAAAAGTTAAACGGGAAGGCGAAAACGAGAAGGCGCAAACTTCATGATGCAAGTGCGCAGAACAAAACAAAAAAAAATTGGAAGGCGTTCGTTGGTAGTTGTATGATACGCGATGCCATATTATCTTTATTGTTATAAAAATAAAAACATAATCCTAGGCCTGTGTGCGTTTCGCCCAAGCATGAACGGTGGGCTCATCAGTTAGATGCCGTTCATACTCTTCTAAGACGCACTTTGTTTGATAAAATCGACACTATTATATAATTTTTATTGCAAAACTACACGGCGAATTATATATTTTTAGGGAGCTTTATAAAAAGCATAAACCCTTATAAATGCCATGCTCGTTTGGCCAAGTAATAGATGATTAAAATTCAAAGAAAAAATATTCAATTGAAAAGTTAAAAGAAAAAAAAACATGGTTGTCTGTAAAGTCAGTTTACGGACGTTAATTTTACGGGATAACCAGTTCACAAAACACTTCATGTGTATAGGTATCTCTGAATCCACCAACCACCATTCTTTAATTTTTTCACCAATTGAACACAAACCTCCCGCCACATACATTAACAAACCAACAGCCCACCATTTTTGAACATTTTTTCCTCCTCCCCCACACAGTAAATCCCCCTTCCTAACCACTACCAATCACCCACACCAACTACACCCAACTGTTATATTCATAAATATAAAAGACAGCCCTGATGTATTTCTTTCGTTGAATCATACCAACCCATATCCTGTGTGGTGAATTTAACTTGAACTTAGGTTAAGAATTAGAATTAAGTCAGTCAGAATAAATTGTGCAATGAGAAAAGATAAGCGTGTTTTATTTCAATCCTAAAATACAATAAATGGCGACGAGGATAAAAAAAAAGAATTTTAAAAAAAAAGATTAATAATTAATTAAAACTCGCACAAAGTAATTTTAAAGTAAAATAAATTACGATTCATTAAATTAATTTCGATTATTATTCATGCACATGCACACTTGGTAATTGTAGTTGAAATCCTACAAATGACAGTCGAAAAAGAAAAAGATATAAAACCTGTAAAAATAATGTCGTACGTAGGAAATGTAAGTGCATTTGTGCCCGGTGAAGACTTCGATGCTTACAAAGATCGAGTGGAGCAATATTTTATTGCAAATGAAATTACAGCAGAGCGGCAAACACCGGTGTTCATCACCCTCGTGGGCTCGGAAGTGTACACAGTTCTAAGATCCATGACCGCGCCTGCCTTACACAGCACCAAACCATTTGATGTGCTAATTCGTTTATTGGAGCAACACTACGCTCCAGAATTTAATAAAAGAGCGGCGTTTTAAATTTCAAAGAGCCAAGCAGGAAGAAGGGGAGTCAGTCAGCGATTTTATTATCAAACTCAGAAACCTCGCTGAAACATGTAAGTTTGGTGATTTCATACTGGATTCTACTGCAGATGCAGGAAAACTAAAAAATCTTGCTTTGGAAGATGCTCTGACAGACAAATTCATCGTGGGACTACGAAATGAGAGAATTCAACAAGCGCTGTTAGCAGATGAAACAGCATCATTCGAGAAAAGTTGTGAGAAAGCTCTGACAATGGAAATGTCAGAGAAAGAACAGCGATCAATGCAGCCAACAGAAAAATATGTCAACGTGATTAAGCATAGGTCGTCAAGAAACATTGAAGCACGTGGTAGTAGTCGAAGCAGTGAGTCTCAACAAAGTCATAAAAGCCAGTTAACGAGGAATTGTTCTCACTGTGGAAAGTTTCATCATGATAACGAGTGCCCTGTGAAATCTTTATCGTGCTTCAAGTGTGGTAAAAAAGGCCACATGGCAAATGTCTGTTTTTCTAATAGAAACGATCACACAAAATCATCGAAGCGACGTCGTCAATTTAAGCCGATTCATAGTATACATGCCATTCGTGGAGAAGATGCTGCAGAGGTGGTGGTCAAGGTGGAAGGTCTGATGCTGAGGATAGAGTTGGATATAGGAGCAAGTGTTTCTTTAATTAATGCTAGAGATTATAGAGCTAAGTTTTCGAATTTAAAATTGAAAAATATTAATATTGATTTAAATACTATTTCAGGACACAAGTTGTCAGTTTAAGGAGAAATTGTTGTTGCTATGGAGTTCGCTGGAGTAACGAGAGAGCTGGATTTGATTGTGGTAGACGGTGCATATTTTAAGCCATTATTTGGAAGAACATGGTTTTCTTCATTATTTCCAAGTTGGAAAACGAGTATTGCGTGCGATAAAGAATTCGTTACTTACTTAAGGTGGCGCAGACAGTCCATTGTGGACCACGGCCTCAACCAACATTCCTCGCCAGCTAGGCCGGTCCCTAGCCAGTGGCCTCCAGTTGCGCACACCAAGTTGGTTGAGTTCGTTTACCACTTGATCGCGCCACCTTAGATGGGGTCTTCCAGAACTGCGTCGGCCCTCCGGGTTGGAATTGAAGACTCGTCGGGCAGGAGCGTTTTCGTCCATACGCTCCACATGACCCAGCCATCTAAGCCGCTGAATTTTCAGCTTCTTAACCAAGTCAATGTCGCTGTATAGCCCGTACAGTTCGTCATTGAATCTTCTCCTCCATACTCCATTGATACATACAGGCCCGAATATCACCCGAAGAATCTTTCTCTCAAAGCACCCCAGCCTGTATTCATCCGATTGTGTCAGTGTCAACGCTTCTGCCCCATACAGCAGGACTGGGATGATAAGGGTCTTGTATAGTGTCTCCTTGGTCCTTTGTGAGAGGGCTTTACTACTAAGATGCCTTCTTAGCCCGAAGAAACAGCGATTGGCAAGAGTGATTCTTCGACTGATCTCTTCACTGATGTTGTTCTGAGAGGTTATAGTGGAACCCAAATAGACAAAGTCCTTGACAACCTCAAAGTTATATCTGTCCATTGTGACGTTTTGTCCGAGCCTACGATGATGATCTACTTCACCCGAGGACAGCATATACTTTGTTTTATCTTCATTTACAGCCAGACCCATTCGAGCCGCTTCCACTTCACTACTGGCGAATGCTCCACTGACAGCGCGCTTCGTTCTTCCAATAATGTCAATATTATCAGCATAGCCAAGTAATTGAACGGATCTAAAAAAAATCGTACCGCTGGTGTTGACATGCGAGTTGCGTACGATTGCCTCAAGAATAATGTTGAAGAGCTTACATGACAGCGCGTCACCCTGTCGTAAGCCTTTCTCGACATTAAATGAGTCGGTGGTGTTCTTACCAACCTTGACGGAGCAGCGCGAGTTCTCCATAGTCATCCTGCACAATCGAACGAGTTTGGCAGGGATGCCAAGAAGCGACATGACTCTGTATAGCTCGTTCCTGTTTACGCTGTCATAGGCGACTTTAAAATCGATAAAGAGGTGGTGAGTATCGATTTGGAATTCTTGGGTCTTTTCCAAAATCTGCCGAAGTGTGAAAATTTGGTCGACGGTTGACTTACCGGGCCTGAAACCACACTGATAGGGGCCAATCAGTTCACGTGCGAAAGGGTTCAGACGTTCACACAGAATGGTCGACAAGATTTTATAGGCGACATTTAGGAGACTTATACCTCTGTAGTTGGCGCAGTTTAGAGTATCTCCTTTCTTGTGGATAGGGCACACCATGCTGAAGTTCCATTCGTCAGGCATACTTTCATCCGACCAGATTGTACAAATGAGTTGGTGTATGCTCCTCACCAAGTCATCTCCCGCTGCTTTGAGGAGTTCAGCCGTAAGGCCATCAGCTCCAGCAGCCTTGTTGGACTTTAGTTTAGATATTGCTATCCGAACTTCTTCTTGGTCGGGAGGACGGAAATTTTTTTCATCATCGTCCAAATCGAATGGATCATTCTGCCTGACAGCGATTAGTTGGTTGTCTTCGCCGTTTAACAGTCTGCAGAAGTGTTCTTTCCAAGTTCTTAGCACCGACTGTGTATCTACAACGACATTCCCACCCTCGTCTCTACATGCTTCCGCTCGGGCTTTGTAACTCTTGGACGAATGCTTTACCCTTTGGTAGAACTTTCGAACATTGCTTCTGCCGTAGCACCCCTCAATAGATTCATCCATTCGTTTTTCCAGTTCTCTTTTTTTTCTTCTGAAAAGCCGATGTTCCTCTTTCCTCTTTCCTCTTTTGCTGGTATACCGCACGGAAAGCGCTCTTGGCAGCTCTAGTTCTGGCATTCAGAACTGCATGATAGGCTTCGTCTTTGGCCAAGTGTGTGAGCCTGCACTCATCATCGAACCAGGTGTTTCGTTGTGGTCGCCTAATGAAACCCAAAACATCCGTGGCAGCGGTTTTGATGGCCATTTTGCAATGTTGCCACTGGGCCTCTGGGTTTGGCGCAGGCGCCGAGCTTGTCAAGAGATAAGAGGAGACATGATTGGCAAAGGTTGTGGCGGTCTCTTGCGATTGTAACTTCGCAACATCAAACTTTCTCACAGTGGATGTTCGATTCTGCGGTCTGGTGGAGATCCGCATTCGCACTTTAGCTACAACAAGGTAGTGGTTCGAGTCTATGTTGGCCCCTCGGAAAGTGCGGACATCCATGACATTGGAGGCATGTCTGCTTTCAATCGCAATGTGATCAATTTGGTTGACGGTATTTTGATCAGGAGACCGCCAGGTCCCCTTGTGTATATTGAGGTGTGGGAAGTATGTGCTAGCTAAGATGACACTTCGCCCCGCAGCAAAGTCGATTAGCCTGTGTCCGTTACCGGAAGTGTTGTCGTGCAGGCTATGCTTTCCGACTGTCGAGCCAAAGTTACCCTCCTTTCCGATTTTGGCGTTGAAGTCACCAAGAATAAACTTAGTGTCGTACTTCGGGCATTCATCATACGTCTTCTCGAGAAGATCGTAGAATTCTTCTTTGGTCGTGTCATCTTTTTCCTCCGTGGGGGCGTGGACGCAGATCAGCGAGATGTTGCTGAATTTGGATTTAATGCGGATTGTGACAATGCGTTCGCTTATGCCACGAAACCCCAAGACTTTTTGCCTAAGCCTTCCTCTTATCACAAATCCGCATCCAAATAGCCGCTGGTTTCTTGTCCTGTAGCACTTGCCGTAGTAGATGTCACAGTTTTTCATCCTCCTTGTGCCTTCACCATCCCATCGCACTTCTTGGATGGCTGTGATGTCGGCTTTGACACCATCTAGGGCTTCCATTAATTGTTCGGATGCACGTGGTCTGTTAAGGGTCCGGACATTCCACGTGCAGAACCGAAATTCGTTGTCCTTGTTTCGTTTGCTAGGGTCGTCATCGGTAGGGTCATCCATATCCGAGGCAGTTGGTTGTTTCGGAACTATTAGTTTTTTACGTGGTAGGGAAGTTACCCCGACGCACAACCCCCAACCTGGGGGACCAGGCCCTATGCTGCTCTCCTTGGACAAAAGGAGCTGGAGAAATCCAGAGTCAGTAACCCACTACGGGGATGTGAGAGCTACCGTTGGTCCTATATGGGCTCATCCGCCACCTTCTCTATTTCACTACCCTGACTAATAGTAGTGAAAGGACCCAAAGACCTGAGCTCCGAATATGTCGAAGTAGCTCAATGGGGTGCCTACCATATTGTCTGTAAGCGTCGCCGTTGGTTCACTTAATTGGAAGCTCATCCGCCGCTCGCTTGCTTTCTGAGGGGTTCGTACAGAATAAACTGCTACCCAACAAGAGAAACAGAGGAGTTTTATGGCAGGGCAATTATAGTGTTGCTATTTTTCTGTGATCAACACTCGCGCTTATAAGTTCAGCAAGTCAAGTCCGGGTGGACAAGACCAGTACCCGATGGCTACCACTTGGAGGTAAAATAAGCACAATTGATGCGTATGAGACAGTTGCAACGCTGGGCATCGCCATGTTGATACCAATCAGGGCCTACCCTATTCATACAGCACCCAGCCATCGAAGAATTCGTTAACGTGGTAAATACGGCGCACAACTATAATGTGAGTAATAAAATAATAGAATGTTATCCAAACGTAATTTCAAATGACCCAAACCAGATGATTGTTAGATATAAAGCAGAAATTCATTTGAATGAATGCAAACCAATCTTTCACAACGCCTTTACCGTCCATTTCGCTTAAAGGATGCAGTTTCTAACGAAATAGATAGATTGGTCCACGAAAAAGTTTTAATCCCAGTGAAGCATAGCATATGGGCGTCTCCAGTGGTATGCGTTCCAAAACCAGACGGTAGTGTTAGGCTTTGCATAGATTGTAAGGTTACAATCAATAAGCATGTAAAAACGCAACATTGTGCTTTTGCAAATATAGAAGATATTTTCGGTAGCCTTTCCAACTGTGCAATTTCTTGTGTTCTAGATTTAGCTGGTGCTTACCAGCAGTTAGAACTCACTGAAGACTCAAGAGAGCTTCTTACAATGAACACTACGAAGGGTTTATTTCAATTCATGCGTTGAAACGTTTTTGCATACGTAGACGATATAATTATAGGAGGGAAAACTTTAGAAGATTGTCAAGAAAAATTATTTATGGTTTTGGACAGATTAAATAAACATAAAGTTAAAATAAATTTGCAAAAATGTAAATTTTTACAAACCTCGGTTCAGTATTTAGGCCATGTTTTGAGTCACAATATAGTAAAGCCTAATCCGAAAAAAGTTGAGGCAATTCAAAATGCGCCTGCACCGAAAAATTTAAAAGAGCTTCAATCCTACTTAGGATTTATTAATTACTATAGGAGGTTTATTCCTAATTTATCGTCCGAGCTAAAAAATATGTATGAATTGTTGCAGAAAAAGAATCCTTTTAAGTGGACCCAAGTTTGTGACAAGGAATTCGAAAATTCCAAACAATTAACTATCAACAATAATGTTTTAACTCTTTTTGATCCACTCAAACCCATTATTGTTTCTACAGATGCAAGTCCCTATGGTGTAAGAGCAGTACTTGCTCACTTAATTGACGGCGTTCAGAAGCCTGTTTTGTTCGCTAGTACCACCTTATCAGATGCCGAAAGGGGTTATTCGCAGCTGCACCGCGAGGCGTTAGGGGTTATGTTTGCTGTAAAAAAGTTTTTTAAATATCTCTATGGTAAGGAATTTACAATTCAGACGGACAACCAAGCTTTAAAGGAGATATTTAACCCTAACAAATGTACAACAGCCATCGCCGCAGCTCGGTTGCAAAGATGGGCAGTAACGTTGTCCATGTATCAATATAAAATAGTACATCGTCTAGCCAAATATTTAGCAAATGTTGATGCTCTGTCAAGGTTGCCAGTAAGTGATTCCACAAATATTGAATCAGTTAGTATTAATTCTATTAATTGCCTGAGTAAAGTGCCAATAGATTTTAAGAAAGTTGAAGAGCAAACAAGGAAAAGTCCTATACTTCGTAAAGTATACAATTTTATAAAAAATGGATGGTCAAAAGAAGTTGAAAACGAACTTAAACTCTATCATAAATTTAGAAGTTGGCTTAGCATTGAAAATGGATGTATTTTTTATAATGATAGAGTTTTAATTCCAAACGCTTTACAGATGACTGTTTTAAATTTGTTACATGAAAACCATGATGGTATAGTTTTAATGAAAAAGTCAGCTAGGTCTTATTTCTGGTGGCCAAAGTTGGACATAGCAATAAAAGACTTTGTAGAGTCTTGTAAAGAATGCCAGGCTACTAGAAATGTTTATTTATTTATTTATTTATTTACATAGCTAAAGACTAGCTTCAGATATAAGTACTTATGTCTATAATAAGAGTACAATTACATAATTGAATACAAATTTGACTGAAATTTAGATGAAAAATTTAAAGATTGGTCAAATAAGTTATTACATTTATTATTGAGAAGATTAAATAATTCAAACATTTTGTTTAAGGGAGAAAATCGTTCATAATTAGTACGACAGTTTGGGACATTTATGCAGCTAGGTTGATTCCTTAAGTTTCTTTGAGGAATATTAAAATTTATTCGAGACAAAAGGTACAAAGAGTCTATGTTACCATTTATTAATTTAACAATAAAAACAAAACTTAAATAAGAACGTCTATTCACAAGGGGTGGCAAATCAATTAGTTTCAGTCGACTGATGTATGCGGGAAGCTCGTAAGGATTTTCCCAACCTAAGCCCCGCAAGGCAAATCGCAGAAATCTTTTTTGAACACGTTCTAACCTTAATATATGGCATTCGTAATGGGGTGACCAAACCTGGCAAGCATATTCAAGAATGGGACGAACAAATGTTATAAAAAGCTATTTTGTAACAAAAGGATCTGAAAATTGCCGTGACTCTCTCTTAATCCAGCCTAGAATTGAATTGGCTTTATTTGATATGGAGTTGATGTGCTGAATAAATTCAAGCTTTCGATCTAATATGACGCCAAGAACATTTACGTTTTCCATACATGATAGGGAAATTCCATTTAACGAATAATTAAATGGAATTACTAAAAGTTTTCTTGTGAGGCTCATAAAATTACATTTATTTATATTAAGAGACAAGCAATTATGAACACACCAGTCAAAAAACGAATTAAGGTCGGATTGCAACATTTCACAATCACTAATACTAGAAATAGTTTTAAAAATTGTCACATCATCAGCGTAAATGAGGCATTTAGAATACTTCAAGATAGATGGTAAGTCATTAATAAATAAAATAAAAAGTAGATGTCCTAAATGGCTACCTTGTGGTATTCCAAATTAACTGTAAAATAATTTGATGGACAATCGCTAAACAACACTGCATAAGATCTGTTTAATAAATAAGATTGAAGCCACATAACAAAATTTTCGCTAAAACCAAGATTTCTTAGCTTTTTTAGCAAGATCCTATGAGAGAGTTTATCAAATGCCTTACTAAAGTCCGTAAAGACGCAGTCAATTACTTTCTTTTTCTTAAATGCATCAATGCAAAGTTCGGTTAGCTCCATAAGAAACGTTACAGCAGAGCGACCTTTTGTAAAGCCATGTTGATTCGGAACAATGACTGATTTGACATAGAAACACAGAGATTCACAAATAATAGCTTCAAAAAGCTTCGGAATAACCGATAGTTTGGCTATAGGCCTATAGTTTTGAATTTCGGCTTTTTTAACTTTTTGGGGTAAAGGGATTATAAAGAATTTTTCCCAAATACACGGAAATTGACAAGAAAACAGAGAACAATTAAAGAGAGTGGATAAGTGTAAAAGCAAATTATTTGCGCATTTTTTTAAGAAGGTATACCATCCGGACCTGGTTTACAATTCTTGTCAAGATTAGATATGAACTTAGCAATGTTATCAGAATTAATATTGAAGTTTATATCAGTCAAGTAAGAGAATGATTTCAAAAAGCCAAAATTTTGGATATTTTCGTCAAGTATATAACAGTTCGAAGTATCACAGTTTAAAATATCACAGATGTTAGTATCACAGTCAAAGGCATTTTGAAAAAAGTCTGCAAACAATTGTTCCAAAAAAAGTCTGCAAACAATTGTTCCAAAAGAAATTGTTAAAACTAAATGGCCTAGCAGTATGTATCCATTTGGACTTCTTTCACTTTCAAAGTTAAACGTTCCTTCTTTCAATAGATTCATCCAGCAAGTATCTTGAAGTTTTTCAAATGGGTTCAACGAATGCTAAAAGCCTAATTCAAAAGTTGAACTTATTTTTTTCGGTGTTTGGTTTACCAACAACCATAGTTACGGACAATGGTCCACCTTTTGCTTCTTGAGATTCAAACAATTTTGCAATAGAAATCAAATTGAAATACTTCACAGCCCTGCATATCATCCACAGTCAAATGGTTTGGCCGAAAGGCATGTCCAGATTGTTAAGAATAATTTGAAAAAACATATGTTACACTATAAGCAAAATGTAGATTTGCGCGATCATGTAACCAAATTTTTGATGCATCACCGAAATTCTCCGAACTCCGTTACCTCAGCATCTCCATCAGAAATGATATTTTCATTTAAGCCGAAAGTTTTGCTTGATTTAATTAATAATAAAAAACAAGTTTCTTTTAATCTCAAAAGTAATTCTAAAGCTAATTATGTATCTAAAAAAGAAAAAATTAAAGAAAAACAATTTTATAATAAATTGCCTTCATATAAAGTCGGGGAGAGTTGTATGTATACAAACCATTTGAAAAGTTACACAAAATGGATCAACTGTATAATTGCTAAGAAAATAACTTTTATTCGATATATAATAAGAATTGGAAATCAAATTAAAATTGTACATGTTAATCAATTAAGAAAACTTTACATAAAACCAAAACTTAATTACATGCATTCAAGAATTCCTAAATATACAGTTGAAAATACAAAAGAAAATACACGTTGTAAAAATAAAAAGCCAGTTTCTGTTAAAAGAAAGCCAAAATTAAAAAATAAATTTGAAATATTAAATGGTGTAAGAAGAAGTAGTAGACTTCAATCAAAAAATAAAAGTTACTATAAATATAAAGAATATAAATGAATTGAGAATGTTTAAATAAGTTTCAAATCTCTATTAAAATTTCACTATTGTACTTATTTTAGTTTCAACAATGAATTTAATTTTATGTTAAAACTTAAATCAAGAACATTTCGAATAATGTTCATTTGAATATAAAAGTTGATTAATATTTTTATTTTTGAAATAAACGGGAGAATGTTATATTCATAAATATAAAAGACAGCCCTGATGTATTTCTTTCGTTGAATCATACCAACCCATATCCTGTGTGGTGAATTTAACTTGAACTCAGGTTAAGAATTAGAATTAAGTTAGTCAGAATAAATTGTGCAATGAGAAAAGATAAGCGTGTTTTATTTCAATCCTAAAATATAATACCAACCACCCACTATTTTTGACAATTCACCTACCCCGCCCCTACACCAAATTCAACCACCCACTCCACCTACAACCACCTGCTACTCACCCACCCCCAACCACCACCGCCAACCACCCACCGCAACAAATTTTGTTAATTCCTTCCACTACTCCCCCCAATCCCAACTACCCATTCCAATACAACCACTGGCTACTCATACACAAATTTTAACATTCCCCCCAACACCAAATCACCCCCAACATTACCAACCACCCATCCCACCTACAGCCACCAACCAACGACCAATTCCCCCTACACCTTATCACCCTCCCTCCTCCCCCCTTCACCACCACCGCAAACTGCCCACCCCATCTACAACAGCCAATCAACCACCCACCATTTGTGACATTTTTATTCATCCCTTAACCCAAACACCAACCTACCACCCCCACATACAACCAACAGCCCACCATTTTTGAAAATATGTTCCTCCTCTCCCACACAATAAAGCCAGCCCTTCCTAAATACCACCAATCACCCACCTACTATTTTTGACAATTCCCCCATGCACCAAATTCAAACACCTATTCCACTTACAACCACCTGCTACTCACCCACCATTTTTGACAATTTTTTCCTCACCCCCACCCCCTCCCCAGTACAACTATTTTTGACAATTCCCTTCACTACACCCTCAACCCAAATTCAACCACCCATAACACCTACAACAACTTGCCACTCACCCAACACCGCCAACCACCCATCACACCTACAGCCACCAACCAACCACCAACCATTTTTGACAATTATTTTTCCCTCCCAACACCAAATTCCCCAGATCCAACCATCTACCCCACCTGCCACCACCTTCCACTCACCCACCTTTTTTGACAACTTTTTCATCGCACCCCATCAAATCAAATATCCCCACCACCAAAACTGCCAACCAATCAACCCACCTACAACCGCCAACCAACCACCCCCCATATTTGACCCCCCCCCCCCCCCAACCTTACCAAATCCCCCCAACACCAAACACCCATCCCACCTACAGCCACCAAGGAACCACCCATTAGCTTTGACAATATTTATCTCACCACCCAAAACAGCTACAACCACCCACCATTTTCGACAATTTTTCCTCTTCCCGACACTACCCCCTCTCCTGGCCCACACACACTCCCACCACAACCAACCAACCACCCAACACCCTCCCCTCCCATATTATCGACTTTCTAGGCTATGCAAGCAGCTAGGTAACGTGACTGTGACTGTGACTGTGACTGTGACTGTGACTGTGACTGTGACTGTGACTGTGACTGTGACTGTGACTGTGACTGTGACTGTGACTGTGACTGTGACTGTGACTGTGACTGTGACTGTGACTGTGACTGTGACTGTGACTGTGACTGTGACTGTGACTGTGACTGTGACTGTGACTGTGACTGTGACTGTGACTGTGACTGTGACTGTGACTGTGACTGTGACTGTGACTGTGACTGTGACTGTGACTGTGACAGTGACTGTGACTGTGACTGTGACTGTGACTGTGACTGTGACTGTGACTGTGACTGTGACTGTGACTGTGACTGTGACTGTGACTGTGACTGTGACTGTGACTGTGACTTGACTGTGACTGTGACTGTGACTGTGACTGTGACTGTGACTGTGACTGGACTGGACTGTGACTGTGACTGTGACGTGACTGGACTGTGACTGTGCCTGTGACTGTGACTGTGACTGTGACTGTGACTGTGACTGTGACTGTGACTGTGACTGTGACAGTGACTGTGACTGTGACTGTGACTGTGACTGACTGTGACTGTGACTGTGACTGTGACTGTGACTGTGACTGTGACTGTGACTGTGACTGTGACTGTGACTGTGACTGTGACTGTGACTGGACTGTGACTGTGACTGGACTGTGACTGTGACTGTGACTGGCTGTGACTGTGACTGTGACTGTGACTGTGACTGTGACTGTGACTGTGACTGTGACTGTGACTGTGACTGTGACTGTGACTGTGACTGTGACTGTGACTGTGACTGTGACTGTGACTGTGACTGTGACTGTGACTGTGACTGTGACTGTGACTGTGACTGTGACTGTGACTGTGACTGTGACTGTGACTGTGACTGTGACTGTGACTGTGACTGTGACTGTGACTGTGACTGTGACTGTGACTGTGACTGTGACTGTGACTGGACTGTGACTGTGACTGTGACTGTGACTGTGACTGTGACTGTGACTGTGACTGTGACTGTGACTGTGACTGTGACTGTGACTGTGACTGTGACTGTGACTGTGACTGTGACTGTGACTGTGACTGTGACTGTGACTGTGACTGTGACTGTGACTGTGACTGTGACTGTGACTGTGACTGTGACTGTGACTGTGACTGTGACTGTGACTGTGACTGTGACTGTGACTGTGACTGTGACTGTGACTGTGACTGTGACTGTGACTGTGACTGTGACGTGACTGTGACTGTGACTGTGACTGTGACTGTGACTGTGACTGTGACTGTGACTGTGACTGTGACTGTGACTGTGACTGTGACTGTGACTGTGACTGTGACTGTGACTGTGACTGTGACTGTGACTGTGACTGTGACTGTGACTGTGACTGTGACTCGTGACTGTGACCTGTGACTGTGACTGTGACTGTGACTGTGACTGTGACTGTGACTGTGACTGTGACTGTGACTGTGACTGTGACTGTGGACTGTGACTGTGACCTGTGACTGTGACTGAGACTGTGACTGTGACTGTGACTGTGACTGTGACTGTGACTGTGACTGTGACTGTGACTGTGACTGTGGGACTGTGACTGTGACTGTGACTGTGACTGTGACTGTGACTGTGACTGTGACTGTGACTGTGACTGTGACTGTGACTGTGACCTGTGACTGTCGACTGTGACTGTGACTGTGACTGTGGACTGTGACTGTGACTGTGACTGTGACTGTGACTGTGACTGTGACTGTGACAGTGACTGTGACTGTGACTGTGACTGTGACTGTGACTGTGACTGTGACTGTGACTGTGACTGTGACTGTGACTGTGACTGTGACTGTGACTGTGACTGTGACTGTGACTGTGACTGTGACTGTGACTGTGACTGTGAACTGTGACTGTGACCTGTGACTGTGACTGTGACTGTGACTGTGACTGTGCCTGTGACTGTGACTGTGACTGTGACTGTGACTGTGACTGTGACTGTGACTGTGACTGTGACTGTGACTGTGACTGTGACTGTGACTGTGACTGTGACTGTGACTGTGACTGTGACTGTGACTGTGACTGTGACTGTGACTGTGACTGTGACTGTGACTGTGACTGTGACTGTGACTGTGACTGTGACTGTGACTGTGACTGTGACTGTGACTGTGACTGTGACTGTGACTGTGACTGTGACTGTGACTGTGACTGTGACTGTGACTGTGACTGTGACTGTGACTGTGGACTGTGACTGTGACTGTGACTGTGACTGTGACTGTGACTGTGACTGTGACTGTGACTGTGACTGTGACTGTGACTGTGACTGTGACTGTGACTGTGACTGTGACTGTGACTGTGACTGTGACTGTGACTGTGACTGTGACTGTGACTGTGACGTGACTGTGACTGTGACTGTGACTGTGACTGTGACTGTGACTGTGACTGTGACTGTGACTGTGACTGTGACTGTGACTGTGACTGTGACTGTGACTGTGACTGTGACTGTCACTGTGACTGTGACTGTGACTGTGACTGTGACTGTGACTGTGACTGTGACTGTGACTGTGACTGTGACTGTGACTGTGACTGTGACTGTGACTGTGACTGTGACTGTGACTGTGACTGTGACTGGGACTGTGACTGTGACTGTGACTGTGACTGTGACTGTGACTGTGACTGTGACTGTGACTGTGACTGTGACTGTGACTGAGTGACTGTGACTGTGACTGTGACTGTGACTGTGACTGTGACTGACTGTGACTGTGACTGTGACTGTGACTGTGACTGTGACTGTGACTGTGACTGTGACTGTGACTGTGACTGTGACTGTGACTGTGACTGTGACTGTGACTGTGACTGTGACTGTGACTGTGACTGTGACTGTGACTGTGACTGTGACTGTGACTGTGACTGTGACCGTGACTGTGACTGTGACTGTGACTGTGACTGTGACTGTGACTGTGACTGTGACTGTGACTGTGACTGTGACTGTGACTGTGACTGTGACTGTGACTGTGACTGTGACTGTGACTGTGACTGTGACTGTGACTGTGCCTGTGACTGTGACTGTGACTGTGACTGTGACTGTGACTGTGACTGTGACTGTGACTGTGACTGTGACTGTGACTGTGACTGTGACTGTGACTGTGACTGTGACTGTGACTGTGACTGTGACTGTGACTGTGACTGTGACTGTGACTGTGACTGTGACTGTGACTGTGACTGTGACTGTGACTGTGACTGTGACTGTGACTGTGACTGTGACTGTGACTGTGACTGTGACTGTGACTGTGACTGTGACGACTGTGACTGTGACTGTGACTGTGACTGTGACTGTGACTGACTGTGACTGTGACAGTGACTGTGACTGTGACTGTGGACTGTGACTGTGACTGTGACTGTGACGTGACTGTGACTGTGACTGTGACTGTGACTGTGACTGTGACTGTGACTGTGACTGTGGACTGTGACTGTGACTGTGACTGTGACTGTGACTGTGACTGTGACTGTGACTGTGACTGTGACTGTGACTGTGACTGTGACTGTGACTGTGACTGTGACTGTGACTGTGACTGTGACTGTGACTGTGACTGTGACTGTGACTGTGACTGTGACTGTGACTGTGACTGTGACTGTGACTGTGACTGTGACTGTGACTGTGACTGTGACTGTGACTGTGACTGTGACTGTGACTGTGACTGTGACTGTGACTGTGACTGTGACTGTGACTGTGACTGTGACTGTGACTGTGACTGTGACTGTGACTGTGACTGTGACTGTGACTGTGACTGTGACTGTGACTGTGACTGTGACTGTGACTGTGACTGTGACTGTGACTGTGACTGTGACTGTGACTGTGACTGTGACTGTGACTGTGACTGTGACTGTGACTGTGACTGTGACTGTGACTGTGACTGTGACTGTGACTGTGACTGTGACTGTGACTGTGACTGTGACTGTGACTGTGACTGTGACTGTGACTGTGACTGTGACTGTGACTGTGACTGTGACTGTGACTGTGACTGTGACTGTGACTGTGACTGTGACTGTGACTGTGACTGTGACTGTGACTGTGACTGTGACTGTGACTGTGACTGTGACTGTGACTGTGACTGTGACTGTGACTGTGACTGTGACTGTGACTGTGACTGTGACTGTGACTGTGACTGTGACTGTGACTGTGACTGTGACTGTGACTGTGACTGTGACTGTGACTGTGACTGTGACTGTGACTGTGACTGTGACTGTGACTGTGACTGTGACTGTGACTGTGACTGTGACTGTGACTGTGACTGTGACTGTGACTGTGACTGTGACTGTGACTGTGACTGTGACTGTGACTGTGACTGTGACTGTGACTGTGACTGTGACTGTGACTGTGACTGTGACTGTGACTGTGACTGTGACTGTGACTGTGACTGTGACTGTGACTGTGACTGTGACTGTGACTGTGACTGTGACTGTGACTGTGACTGTGACTGTGACTGTGACTGTGACTGTGACTGTGACTGTGACTGTGACTGTGACATTTTTCTGTGCGTGCTGCCCATATATTCCAAACCGATTTATTAGACGTTATCACGTCAAAAACAACAACAAAAGTTGTTGTTTTTAAATTTAACACGAGCTTGGGCGAAACGCACACAGGCCACGGATTTTGTAGTTTGTTTTTATAATCTAAACAACCAACTTGTTACATGCTCGTGTTAAATTTAAAAGCAACAACTTTTGTTGTTGTTTTTTCTTTTAACTTTTCAATTGAATATTTTTTCTTTGAATTTTAATCATCTATTACTTGGCCAAACGAGCATGGCATTTATTATGGTTTATGCTTTTTATAAAGCTCCCTAAAAATATATAATTCGCAGGGTAGTTTTGCATTAAAAATTATATAATAGTGTCGATTTTATCGAACAAAGTGCGTCTTAGAAGAGTATGAACGGCATCTAACTGATGAGCCCACCGTTGAAGCTTGGGCGAAACGCACACAGGCCACGGATTTTGTATTTTATTTTTATAATCTAAACAACCAACTTGGTACATGCTCGTGTTAAATTTAAAAGCAACAACTTTTGTTGTTGTTTTTTCTTTTAACTTTTCAATTGAATATTTTTTTTTGAATTTTAATCATCTATTACTTGGCCAAACAAGCATGGCATTTATTAGGGTTTATGCTTTTTATAAAGCTCCCTAAAAATATATATATATCGCAGTGTAGTTTTGCACTAAAAATTATATAATAGTGTCGATTTTATCGAACAAAGTGCGTCTTAGAAGAGTATGAACGGCATCTAACTGATGAACCCACCGTTCATGCTTGGGCGAAACGCACACAGGCCACGGATTTTGTATTTTATTTTTATAATCTAAACAACCAACTTGGTACATGCTCGTGATGAATTTAAAAGCAACAACTTTTGTTGTTGTTTTTTCTTTTAACTTTTCAATTGAATATTTTTTCTTTGAATTTTAATTATCTTTATAAGTTGTATCATGAATGCATTGCATATACATATATAAACTATAGTATTCCCACTTGAGGTGCGCCATCTATCGACGAAAAACTAAGCTCTAGAATACCATGGGAAGCAACAACAATAATTTCCACCATTTTAATTGTTGTTGTTGCTTCCCATGGTATACTAGCGCTAACAACAATTAAAATGGTGGAAACTGTTGTTGTTGCTTCCCATGGTATTCTAGAGCTTAGTTTTTTGTCGATAGATGGCGCACCTCAAGTGGGAATACTATAACTTACATATGCAATGGCATTGTATACAGGGTGTCCCAAAAGTCAACGTCAAAACGAAAACGGGTGATAGGGTAGGTGGTGACAGTTATCAGAAAAATAATAAAAAAAATCTTTGCCATGTATTTTGTGAGAAAAATCGAAAAAATGCTCACCCTCTGACGCCCTTTCAAGTGCCGTGATTACAAATCTTAATTTTTCTCAATTTTTTTTTCTCTTATGGAACCTCGAATAACCCCGCTTTAATTGCTTTAAAAAATTTAAACACACCTGCATCAGTTTCGAAGAAAATGTCACTTTTTTGCCCAACTAAATACTCAAAATTTTTACATGACCCTTATTCAATGGGCTGTAGTGTAAAAAAAATGTACTATATTGAGCACAAAAATTAAAATTAAAGGTAAATATAATAAGGTAACAATATTTTTTGAAAACAACAAAAAAGAAACTTATAATAAACGTTACACAAAAAAAACCAAGTCCTGAGCCGCAGAGACTCCAAACGACCTACTATGAAGTAAGTCTCGCCTCACTTCCACCCCCGTATCACTCCTATAGAAAAAAAAATTTCTTTTTTTTATGGCGCGTCTTGCTAGTGCTGAAATAAAATATTTAAAAAAACTTTACGGACCCTACCTAAATCGAGCTCGTTTTAGGAGTACCGAATCCTTTTTCCAATATATAGTACAAAGTACGGCGGTAACGCGTTTCACGGGATACCGGAGGGAGGTAAAATAACCCTATCCCTAGCGGTATATGAAGTTGGTTTCTCTTTTTTTCACTAAATAATAGCTAAGAAATGTCAAGGTATGTATATAATTAAAATTAATCACGCCAAAAAAAAAAGAAAATTTAAAATTATCTTAAAATCTAACAATAAGTACAATAATATTACAGCAGCTTCCAAAAAGAACCAGGATCAATCATTAAAAATTGTGTGCAAATGTGTAACGGCAAAATGTGAAGCGCACTATCAAGGGCATTGGAAGGTCACTCTTGATAAACTTGCGGATAGTCAACCGCCCGTCGTTAGGACCTCTAATTTGCCGAGTTCTTTGGTTGAAAAAATGTGCTTGCTCCAATTTTTATCGGATTTTTGAGCTTACGTACGTCTATTAAAATTCTAATTCATCCGCGAAAAGTTGCGGTTCTGACGTAAAAATGTTTCCGTCAGTGACTGTGACTGTGACTGTGACTGTGACTGTGACTGTGACTGTGACTGTGACTGTGACTGTGACTGTGACTGTGACTGTGACTGTGGATGTGACTGTGACTGTGGATGGAGTCGGACAGTGCATCGAATTCGATAAAAGTCGAGTTACTGTCTAGATTTGGGCTTCTATAAATAAAACATGTATGGATGACGTGCTTTTGTACGGTGAATTTAAACCACATGAAATTGAAGTCTGTGTTTGAACACTGACCATATTGTGGTAGAAGCTGGTAAGCAACGTCATTTCTAACGTATACGGCTAATCCGTGATAGGAAAAGAATAATGGCACTAAGCTGTACCCGTGTAGGTTAAATTCTAACGGATCAGAATTATCACCTATTTGGGTTTCACTTAGTGCCAAAACAGCTGGCCTGTACGTAGCAGTGTGGACATACGCGGCATAGAAATTCTTTCTAAGCCCCCGAATGTTGCTGTAATCGACTCTAAAGTTACCTGTCATTACGATAAACAAACATATAGTGAAAACCAATAACGAACGACTATTCTATAATAGTTGCACATCAATCACCAAAAAGACTTCATAAAAAACACACCAACATGAGTAATTATGCCTTCATATTAATATGTTCCTAATCCGCCCCTGGAAACTTACATGCAACTACTAATACATTCATCTACTATCATGATTTCAATTGATACCTCAATGCGTGTGTACACATTTGAATATAACAATTGAAACCTTGATAGGCTGTGTGTGTAGAAGGGGGAAGGGAAGAAGAAAGGAACCACTCGATGCTAATCCACAGATGACGACACTGAATTTTCCTTGCGCGCACTGATAGCGGATTTTGTTGCTGGATTAGCTACTGTGCTTTTGTTTTCGATTTGGGTTTGGTGGTTGGGGCTATAATTTTTTTTTTTTTAAACTAATTATTCGCAGGTGGTAGCGGCCGATTTTTGTTGTTGCATTTAGTATGTACTATTATCAACTAAGAACACTGGCACTGATCTATATTGCGCGCGCGCGTTACAATAATATTTTATTGGGCTATTGAAGTTTGAAGGTAATGATTTACACTTTTTTTTTTTTTTTTTTTTATGGGGACTATTGCGACTTGGATTGCTTTGTTATTTATTTATTTATATATCTTGTAATAATGTAAGACACAACTTTATGGGGTGTAAAAATAAAACAGAAAACACAGTTTGACAAGACGAGGGATTTTCGACGCCGACGACACACAGCGCGTGCGCTGCCGATGGTAGGCAAAACGACACCTGTGACTGTGACTGTGACTGTGACTGTGACTGTGACTGTGACTGTGACTGTGACTGTGACTGTGACTGTGACTGTGACTGTGACTGTGACTGTGACTGTGACTGTGACTGTGACTGTGACTGTGACTGTGACTGTGACTGTGACTGTGACTGTGACTGTGACTGTGACTGTGACTGTGACTGTGACTGTGACTGTGACTGTGACTGTGACATTTTTCTGTGCGTGCTGCCCATATATTCCAAACCGATTTATTAGACGTTATCACGTCAAAAACAACAACAAAAGTTGTTGTTTTTAAATTTAACACGAGCTTGGGCGAAACGCACACAGGCCACGGATTTTGTAGTTTGTTTTTATAATCTAAACAACCAACTTGTTACATGCTCGTGTTAAATTTAAAAGCAACAACTTTTGTTGTTGTTTTTTCTTTTAACTTTTCAATTGAATATTTTTTCTTTGAATTTTAATCATCTATTACTTGGCCAAACGAGCATGGCATTTATTAGGGTTTATGCTTTTTATAAAGCTCCCTAAAAATATATAATTCGCAGGGTAGTTTTGCATTAAAAATTATATAATAGTGTCGATTTTATCGAACAAAGTGCGTCTTAGAAGAGTATGAACGGCATCTAACTGATGAGCCCACCGTTGAAGCTTGGGCGAAACGCACACAGGCCACGGATTTTGTATTTTATTTTTATAATCTAAACAACCAACTTGGTACATGCTCGTGTTAAATTTAAAAGCAACAACTTTTGTTGTTGTTTTTTCTTTTAACTTTTCAATTGAATATTTTTTTTTGAATTTTAATCATCTATTACTTGGCCAAACAAGCATGGCATTTATTAGGGTTTATGCTTTTTATAAAGCTCCCTAAAAATATATATATATCGCAGTGTAGTTTTGCACTAAAAATTATATAATAGTGTCGATTTTATCGAACAAAGTGCGTCTTAGAAGAGTATGAACGGCATCTAACTGATGAACCCACCGTTCATGCTTGGGCGAAACGCACACAGGCCACGGATTTTGTATTTTATTTTTATAATCTAAACAACCAACTTGGTACATGCTCGTGATGAATTTAAAAGCAACAACTTTTGTTGTTGTTTTTTCTTTTAACTTTTCAATTGAATATTTTTTCTTTGAATTTTAATTATCTTTATAAGTTGTATCATGAATGCATTGCATATACATATATAAACTATAGTATTCCCACTTGAGGTGCGCCATCTATCGACGAAAAACTAAGCTCTAGAATACCATGGGAAGCAACAACAATAATTTCCACCATTTTAATTGTTGTTGTTGCTTCCCATGGTATACTAGCGCTAACAACAATTAAAATGGTGGAAACTGTTGTTGTTGCTTCCCATGGTATTCTAGAGCTTAGTTTTTTGTCGATAGATGGCGCACCTCAAGTGGGAATACTATAACTTACATATGCAATGGCATTGTATACAGGGTGTCCCAAAAGTCAACGTCAAAACGAAAACGGGTGATAGGGTAGGTGGTGACAGTTATCAGAAAAATAATAAAAAAAATCTTTGCCATGTATTTTGTGAGAAAAATCGAAAAAATGCTCACCCTCTGACGCCCTTTCAAGTGCCGTGATTACAAATCTTAATTTTTCTCAATTTTTTTTTCTCTTATGGAACCTCGAATAACCCCGCTTTAATTGCTTTAAAAAATTTAAACACACCTGCATCAGTTTCGAAGAAAATGTCACTTTTTTGCCCAACTAAATACTCAAAATTTTTACATGACCCTTATTCAATGGGCTGTAGTGTAAAAAAAATGTACTATATTGAGCACAAAAATTAAAATTAAAGGTAAATATAATAAGGTAACAATATTTTTTGAAAACAACAAAAAAGAAACTTATAGTAAACGTTACACAAAAAAAACCAAGTCCTGAGCCGCAGAGACTCCAAACGACCTACTATGAAGTAAGTCTCGCCTCACTTCCACCCCCGTATCACTCCTATAGAAAAAAAAAATTCTTTTTTTTATGGCGCGTCTTGCTAGTGCTGAAATAAAATATTTAAAAAAACTTTACGGACCCTACCTAAATCGAGCTCGTTTTAGGAGTACCGAATCCTTTTTCCAATATATAGTACAAAGTACGGCGGTAACGCGTTTCACGGGATACCGGAGGGAGGTAAAATAACCCTATCCCTAGCGGTATATGAAGTTGGTTTCTCTTTTTTTCACTAAATAATAGCTAAGAAATGTCAAGGTATGTATATAATTAAAATTAATCACGCCAAAAAAAAAAGAAAATTTAAAATTATCTTAAAATCTAACAATAAGTACAATAATATTACAGCAGCTTCCAAAAAGAACCAGGATCAATCATTAAAAATTGTGTGCAAATGTGTAACGGCAAAATGTGAAGCGCACTATCAAGGGCATTGGAAGGTCACTCTTGATAAACTTGCGGATAGTCAACCGCCCGTCGTTAGGACCTCTAATTTGCCGAGTTCTTTGGTTGAAAAAATGTGCTTGCTCCAATTTTTATCGGATTTTTGAGCTTACGTACGTCTATTAAAATTCTAATTCATCCGCGAAAAGTTGCGGTTCTGACGTAAAAATGTTTCCGTCAGTGACTGTGACTGTGACTGTGACTGTGACTGTGACTGTGACTGTGACTGTGACTGTGACTGTGACTGTGACTGTGACTGTGACTGTGACTGTGACTGTGACTGTGACTGTGACTGTGACTGTGACTGTGACTGTGACTGTGACTGTGACTGTGACTGTGACTGTGACTGTGACTGTGACTGTGACTGTGACTGTGACTGTGACTGTGACTGTGACTGTGACTGTGACTGTGACTGTGACTGTGACTGTGACTGTGACTGTGACTGTGACTGTGACTGTGACTGTGACTGTGACTGTGACTGTGACTGTGACTGTGACTGTGACTGTGACTGTGACTGTGACTGTGACTGTGACTGTGACTGTGACTGTGACTGTGACTGTGACTGTGACTGTGACTGTGACTGTGACTGTGACTGTGACTGTGACTGTGACTGTGACTGTGACTGTGACTGTGACTGTGACTGTGACTGTGACTGTGACTGTGACTGTGACTGTGACTGTGACTGTGACTGTGACTGTGACTGTGACTGTGACTGTGACTGTGACTGTGACTGTGACTGTGACTGTGACTGTGACTGTGACTGTGACTGTGACTGTGACTGTGACTGTGACTGTGACTGTGACTGTGACTGTGACTGTGACTGTGACTGTGACTGTGACTGTGACTGTGACTGTGACTGTGACTGTGACTGTGACTGTGACTGTGACTGTGACTGTGACTGTGACTGTGACTGTGACTGTGACTGTGACTGTGACTGTGACTGTGACTGTGACTGTGACTGTGACTGTGACTGTGACTGTGACTGTGACTGTGACTGTGACTGTGACTGTGACTGTGACTGTGACTGTGACTGTGACTGTGACTGTGACTGTGACTGTGACTGTGACTGTGACTGTGACTGTGACTGTGACTGTGACTGTGACTGTGACTGTGACTGTGACTGTGACTGTGACTGTGACTGTGACTGTGACTGTGACTGTGACTGTGACTGTGACTGTGACTGTGACTGTGACTGTGACTGTGACTGTGACTGTGACTGTGACTGTGACTGTGACTGTGACTGTGACTGTGACTGTGACTGTGACTGTGACTGTGACTGTGACTGTGACTGTGACTGTGACTGTGACTGTGACTGTGACTGTGACTGTGACTGTGACTGTGACTGTGACTGTGACTGTGACTGTGACTGTGACTGTGACTGTGACTGTGACTGTGACTGTGACTGTGACTGTGACTGTGACTGTGACTGTGACTGTGACTGTGACTGTGACTGTGACTGTGACTGTGACTGTGACTGTGACTGTGACTGTGACTGTGACTGTGACTGTGACTGTGACTGTGACTGTGACTGTGACTGTGACTGTGACTGTGACTGTGACTGTGACTGTGACTGTGACTGTGACTGTGACTGTGACTGTGACTGTGACTGTGACTGTGACTGTGACTGTGACTGTGACTGTGACTGTGACTGTGACTGTGACTGTGACTGTGACTGTGACTGTGACTGTGACTGTGACTGTGACTGTGACTGTGACTGTGACTGTGACTGTGACTGTGACTGTGACTGTGACTGTGACTGTGACTGTGACTGTGACTGTGACTGTGACTGTGACTGTGACTGTGACTGTGACTGTGACTGTGACTGTGACTGTGACTGTGACTGTGACTGTGACTGTGACTGTGACTGTGACTGTGACTGTGACTGTGACTGTGACTGTGACTGTGACTGTGACTGTGACTGTGACTGTGACTGTGACTGTGACTGTGACTGTGACTGTGACTGTGACTGTGACTGTGACTGTGACTGTGACTGTGACTGTGACTGTGACTGTGACTGTGACTGTGACTGTGACTGTGACTGTGACTGTGACTGTGACTGTGACTGTGACTGTGACTGTGACTGTGACTGTGACTGTGACTGTGACTGTGACTGTGACTGTGACTGTGACTGTGACTGTGACTGTGACTGTGACTGTGACTGTGACTGTGACTGTGACTGTGACTGTGACTGTGACTGTGACTGTGACTGTGACTGTGACTGTGACTGTGACTGTGACTGTGACTGTGACTGTGACTGTGACTGTGACTGTGACTGTGACTGTGACTGTGACTGTGACTGTGACTGTGACTGTGACTGTGACTGTGACTGTGACATTTTTCTGTGCGTGCTGCCCATATATTCCAAACCGATTTATTAGACGTTATCACGTCAAAAACAACAACAAAAGTTGTTGTTTTTAAATTTAACACGAGCTTGGGCGAAACGCACACAGGCCACGGATTTTGTAGTTTGTTTTTATAATCTAAACAACCAACTTGTTACATGCTCGTGTTAAATTTAAAAGCAACAACTTTTGTTGTTGTTTTTTCTTTTAACTTTTCAATTGAATATTTTTTCTTTGAATTTTAATCATCTATTACTTGGCCAAACGAGCATGGCATTTATTAGGGTTTATGCTTTTTATAAAGCTCCCTAAAAATATATAATTCGCAGGGTAGTTTTGCATTAAAAATTATATAATAGTGTCGATTTTATCGAACAAAGTGCGTCTTAGAAGAGTATGAACGGCATCTAACTGATGAGCCCACCGTTGATGCTTGGGCGAAACGCACACAGGCCACGGATTTTGTATTTTATTTTTATAATCTAAACAACCAACTTGGTACATGCTCGTGTTAAATTCAAAAGCAACAACTTTTGTTGTTGTTTTTTCTTTTAACTTTTCAATTGAATATTTTTTTTTGAATTTTAATCATCTATTACTTGGCCAAACAAGCATGGCATTTATTAGGGTTTATGCTTTTTATAAAGCTCCCTAAAAATATATATATATCGCAGTGTAGTTTTGCACTAAAAATTATATAATAGTGTCGATTTTATCGAACAAAGTGCGTCTTAGAAGAGTATGAACGGCATCTAACTGATGAACCCACCGTTCATGCTTGGGCGAAACGCACACAGGCCACGGATTTTGTATTTTATTTTTATAATCTAAACAACCAACTTGGTACATGCTCGTGATGAATTTAAAAGCAACAACTTTTGTTGTTGTTTTTTCTTTTAACTTTTCAATTGAATATTTTTTCTTTGAATTTTAATTATCTTTATAAGTTGTATCATGAATGCATTGCATATACATATATAAACTATAGTATTCCCACTTGAGGTGCGCCATCTATCGACGAAAAACTAAGCTCTAGAATACCATGGGAAGCAACAACAATAATTTCCACCATTTTAATTGTTGTTGTTGCTTCCCATGGTATACTAGCGCTAACAACAATTAAAATGGTGGAAACTGTTGTTGTTGCTTCCCATGGTATTCTAGAGCTTAGTTTTTTGTCGATAGATGGCGCACCTCAAGTGGGAATACTATAACTTACATATGCAATGGCATTGTATACAGGGTGTCCCAAAAGTCAACGTCAAAACGAAAACGGGTGATAGGGTAGGTGGTGACAGTTATCAGAAAAATAATAAAAAAAATCTTTGCCATGTATTTTGTGAGAAAAATCGAAAAAATGCTCACCCTCTGACGCCCTTTCAAGTGCCGTGATTACAAATCTTAATTTTTCTCAATTTTTTTTTTTCTCTTATGGAACCTCGAATAACCCCGCTTTAATTGCTTTACAAAATTTAAACACACCTGCATCAGTTTCGAAGAAAATGTCACTTTTTTGCCCAACTAAATACTCAAAATTTTTACATGACCCTTATTCAATGGGCTGTAGTGTAAAAAAAATGTACTATATTGAGCACAAAAATTAAAATTAAAGGTAAATATAATAAGGTAACAATATTTTTTGAAAACAACAAAAAAGAAACTTATAATAAACGTTACACAAAAAAAACCAAGTCCTGAGCCGCAGAGACTCCAAACGACCTACTATGAAGTAAGTCTCGCCTCACTTCCACCCCCGTATCACTCCTATAGAAAAAAAAATTTCTTTTTTTTATGGCGCGTCTTGCTAGTGCTGAAATAAAATATTTAAAAAAACTTTACGGACCCTACCTAAATCGAGCTCGTTTTAGGAGTACCGAATCCTTTTTCCAATATATAGTACAAAGTACGGCGGTAACGCGTTTCACGGGATACCGGAGGGAGGTAAAATAACCCTATCCCTAGCGGTATATGAAGTTGGTTTCTCTTTTTTTCACTAAATAATAGCTAAGAAATGTCAAGGTATGTATATAATTAAAATTAATCACGCCAAAAAAAAAAGAAAATTTAAAATTATCTTAAAATCTAACAATAAGTACAATAATATTACAGCAGCTTCCAAAAAGAACCAGGATCAATCATTAAAAATTGTGTGCAAATGTGTAACGGCAAAATGTGAAGCGCACTATCAAGGGCATTGGAAGGTCACTCTTGATAAACTTGCGGATAGTCAACCGCCCGTCGTTAGGACCTCTAATTTGCCGAGTTCTTTGGTTGAAAAAATGTGCTTGCTCCAATTTTTATCGGATTTTTGAGCTTACGTACGTCTATTAAAATTCTAATTCATCCGCGAAAAGTTGCGGTTCTGACGTAAAAATGTTTCCGTCAGTGACTGTGACTGTGACTGTGACTGTGACTGTGACTGTGACTGTGACTGTGACTGTGACTGTGACTGTGGATGGAGTCGGACAGTGCATCGAATTCGATAAAAGTCGAGTTACTGTCCAGATTTGGGCTTCTATAAATAAAACATGTATGGATGACGTGCTTTTGTACGGTGAATTTAAACCACATGAAATTGAAGTCTGTGTTTGAACACTGACCATATTGTGGTAGAAGCTGGTAAGCAACGTCATTTCTAACGTATACGGCTAATCCGTGATAGGAAAAGAATAATGGCACTAAGCTGTACCCGTGTAGGTTAAATTCTAACGGATCAGAATTATCACCTATTTGGGTTTCACTTAGTGCCAAAACAGCTGGCCTGTACGTAGCAGTGTGGACATACGCGGCATAGAAATTCTTTCTAAGCCCCCGAATGTTGCTGTAATCGACTCTAAAGTTACCTGTCATTACGATAAACAAACATATAGTGAAAACCAATAACGAACGACTATTCTATAATAGTTGCACATCAATCACCAAAAAGACTTCATAAAAAACACACCAACATGAGTAATTATGCCTTCATATTAATATGTTCCTAATCCGCCCCTGGAAACTTACATGCAACTACTAATACATTCATCTACTATCATGATTTCAATTGATACCTCAATGCGTGTGTACACATTTGAATATAACAATTGAAACCTTGATAGGCTGTGTGTGTAGAAGGGGGAAGGGAAGAAGAAATGAACCACTCGATGCTAATCCACAGATGACGACACTGAATTTTCCTTGCGCGCACTGATAGCGGATTTTGTTGCTTGATTAGCTACTGTGCTTTTGTTTTCGATTTGGGTTTGGTGGTTGGGGCTATAATTTTTTTTTTTTTAAACTAATTATTCGCAGGTGGTAGCGGCCGATTTTTGTTGTTGCATTTAGTATGTACTATTATCAACTAAGAACACTGGCACTGATCTATATTGCGCGCGCGCGTTACAATAATATTTTATTGGGCTATTGAAGTTTGAAGGTAATGATTTACACTTTTTTTTTTTTTTTTTTTTTTTTTATGGGGACTATTGCGACTTGGATTGCTTTGTTATTTATTTATTTATATATCTTGTAATAATGTAAGACACAACTTTATGGGGTGTAAAAATAAAACAGAAAACACAGTTTGACAAGACGAGGGATTTTCGACGCCGACGACACACAGCGCGTGCGCTGCCGATGGTAGGCAAAACGACGCCTGTGACTGTGACTGTGACTGTGACTGTGACTGTGACTGTGACTGTGACTGTGACTGTGACTGTGACTGTGACTGTGACTGTGACTGTGACTGTGACTGTGACTGTGACTGTGACTGTGACTGTGACTGTGACTGTGACTGTGACTGTGACTGTGACTGTGACTGTGACTGTGACTGTGACTGTGACTGTGACTGTGACTGTGACTGTGACTGTGACTGTGACTGTGACTGTGACTGTGACTGTGACTGTGACTGTGACTGTGACATTTTTCTGTGCGTGCTGCCCATATATTCCAAACCGATTTATTAGACGTTATCACGTCAAAAACAACAACAAAAGTTGTTGTTTTTAAATTTAACACGAGCTTGGGCGAAACGCACACAGGCCACGGATTTTGTAGTTTGTTTTTATAATCTAAACAACCAACTTGTTACATGCTCGTGTTAAATTTAAAAGCAACAACTTTTGTTGTTGTTTTTTCTTTTAACTTTTCAATTGAATATTTTTTCTTTGAATTTTAATCATCTATTACTTGGCCAAACGAGCATGGCATTTATTAGGGTTTATGCTTTTTATAAAGCTCCCTAAAAATATATAATTCGCAGGGTAGTTTTGCACTAAAAATTATATAATAGTGTCGATTTTATCGAACAAAGTGCGTCTTAGAAGAGTATGAACGGCATCTAACTGATGAGCCCACCGTTGAAGCTTGGGCGAAACGCACACAGGCCACGGATTTTGTATTTTATTTTTATAATCTAAACAACCAACTTGGTACATGCTCGTGTTAAATTTAAAAGCAACAACTTTTGTTGTTGTTTTTTCTTTTAACTTTTCAATTGAATATTTTTTTTTGAATTTTAATCATCTATTACTTGGCCAAACAAGCATGGCATTTATTAGGGTTTATGCTTTTTATAAAGCTCCCTAAAAATATATATATATCGCAGTGTAGTTTTGCACTAAAAATTATATAATAGTGTCGATTTTATCGAACAAAGTGCGTCTTAGAAGAGTATGAACGGCATCTAACTGATGAACCCACCGTTCATGCTTGGGCGAAACGCACACAGGCCACGGATTTTGTATTTTATTTTTATAATCTAAACAACCAACTTGGTACATGCTCGTGATGAATTTAAAAGCAACAACTTTTGTTGTTGTTTTTTCTTTTAACTTTTCAATTGAATATTTTTTCTTTGAATTTTAATCATCTATTACTTGGCCAAACGAGCATGGCATTTATTAGGGTTTATGCTTTTTATAAAGCTCCCTAAAAATATATAATTCGCAGGGTAGTTTTGCATTAAAAATTATATAATAGTGTCGATTTTATCGAACAAAGTGCGTCTTAGAAGAGTATGAACGGCATCTAACTGATGAGCCCACCGTTGATGCTTGGGCGAAACGCACACAGGCCACGGATTTTGTATTTTATTTTTATAATCTAAACAACCAACTTGGTACATGCTCGTGTTAAATTCAAAAGCAACAACTTTTGTTGTTGTTTTTTCTTTTAACTTTTCAATTGAATATTTTTTTTTGAATTTTAATCATCTATTACTTGGCCAAACAAGCATGGCATTTATTAGGGTTTATGCTTTTTATAAAGCTCCCTAAAAATATATATATATCGCAGTGTAGTTTTGCACTAAAAATTATATAATAGTGTCGATTTTATCGAACAAAGTGCGTCTTAGAAGAGTATGAACGGCATCTAACTGATGAACCCACCGTTCATGCTTGGGCGAAACGCACACAGGCCACGGATTTTGTATTTTATTTTTATAATCTAAACAACCAACTTGGTACATGCTCGTGATGAATTTAAAAGCAACAACTTTTGTTGTTGTTTTTTCTTTTAACTTTTCAATTGAATATTTTTTCTTTGAATTTTAATTATCTTTATAAGTTGTATCATGAATGCATTGCATATACATATATAAACTATAGTATTCCCACTTGAGGTGCGCCATCTATCGACGAAAAACTAAGCTCTAGAATACCATGGGAAGCAACAACAATAATTTCCACCATTTTAATTGTTGTTGTTGCTTCCCATGGTATACTAGCGCTAACAACAATTAAAATGGTGGAAACTGTTGTTGTTGCTTCCCATGGTATTCTAGAGCTTAGTTTTTTGTCGATAGATGGCGCACCTCAAGTGGGAATACTATAACTTACATATGCAATGGCATTGTATACAGGGTGTCCCAAAAGTCAACGTCAAAACGAAAACGGGTGATAGGGTAGGTGGTGACAGTTATCAGAAAAATAATAAAAAAAATCTTTGCCATGTATTTTGTGAGAAAAATCGAAAAAATGCTCACCCTCTGACGCCCTTTCAAGTGCCGTGATTACAAATCTTAATTTTTCTCAATTTTTTTTTTCTCTTATGGAACCTCGAATAACCCCGCTTTAATTGCTTTAAAAAATTTAAACACACCTGCATCAGTTTCGAAGAAAATGTCACTTTTTTGCCCAACTAAATACTCAAAATTTTTACATGACCCTTATTCAATGGGCTGTAGTGTAAAAAAAATGTACTATATTGAGCACAAAAATTAAAATTAAAGGTAAATATAATAAGGTAACAATATTTTTTGAAAACAACAAAAAAGAAACTTATAATAAACGTTACACAAAAAAAACCAAGTCCTGAGCCGCAGAGACTCCAAACGACCTACTATGAAGTAAGTCTCGCCTCACTTCCACCCCCGTATCACTCCTATAGAAAAAAAATTTCTTTTTTTTATGGCGCGTCTTGCTAGTGCTGAAATAAAATATTTAAAAAAACTTTACGGACCCTACCTAAATCGAGCTCGTTTTAGGAGTACCGAATCCTTTTTCCAATATATAGTACAAAGTACGGCGGTAACGCGTTTCACGGGATACCGGAGGGAGGTAAAATAACCCTATCCCTAGCGGTATATGAAGTTGGTTTCTCTTTTTTTCACTAAATAATAGCTAAGAAATGTCAAGGTATGTATATAATTAAAATTAATCACGCCAAAAAAAAAAGAAAATTTAAAATTATCTTAAAATCTAACAATAAGTACAATAATATTACAGCAGCTTCCAAAAAGAACCAGGATCAATCATTAAAAATTGTGTGCAAATGTGTAACGGCAAAATGTGAAGCGCACTATCAAGGGCATTGGAAGGTCACTCTTGATAAACTTGCGGATAGTCAACCGCCCGTCGTTAGGACCTCTAATTTGCCGAGTTCTTTGGTTGAAAAAATGTGCTTGCTCCAATTTTTATCGGATTTTTGAGCTTACGTACGTCTATTAAAATTCTAATTCATCCGCGAAAAGTTGCGGTTCTGACGTAAAAATGTTTCCGTAAGTGACTGTGACTGTGACTGTGACTGTGACTGTGACTGTGACTGTGACTGTGACTGTGACTGTGACTGTGACTGTGACTGTGACTGTGACTGTGACTGTGACTGTGACTGTGACTGTGACTGTGACTGTGACTGTGACTGTGACTGTGACTGTGACTGTGACTGTGACTGTGACTGTGACTGTGACTGTGACTGTGACTGTGACTGTGACTGTGACTGTGACTGTGACTGTGACTGTGACTGTGACTGTGACTGTGACTGTGACTGTGACTGTGACTGTGACTGTGACTGTGACTGTGACTGTGACTGTGACTGTGACTGTGACTGTGACTGTGACTGTGACTGTGACTGTGACTGTGACTGTGACTGTGACTGTGACTGTGACTGTGACTGTGACTGTGACTGTGACTGTGACTGTGACTGTGACTGTGACTGTGACTGTGACTGTGACTGTGACTGTGACTGTGACTGTGACTGTGACTGTGACTGTGACTGTGACTGTGACTGTGACTGTGACTGTGACTGTGACTGTGACTGTGACTGTGACTGTGACTGTGACTGTGACTGTGACTGTGACTGTGACTGTGACTGTGACTGTGACTGTGACTGTGACTGTGACTGTGACTGTGACTGTGACTGTGACTGTGACTGTGACTGTGACTGTGACTGTGACTGTGACTGTGACTGTGACTGTGACTGTGACTGTGACTGTGACTGTGACTGTGACTGTGACTGTGACTGTGACTGTGACTGTGACTGTGACTGTGACTGTGACTGTGACTGTGACTGTGACTGTGACTGTGACTGTGACTGTGACTGTGACTGTGACTGTGACTGTGACTGTGACTGTGACTGTGACTGTGACTGTGACTGTGACTGTGACTGTGACTGTGACTGTGACTGTGACTGTGACTGTGACTGTGACTGTGACTGTGACTGTGACTGTGACTGTGACTGTGACTGTGACTGTGACTGTGACTGTGACTGTGACTGTGACTGTGACTGTGACTGTGACTGTGACTGTGACTGTGACTGTGACTGTGACTGTGACTGTGACTGTGACTGTGACTGTGACTGTGACTGTGACTGTGACTGTGACTGTGACTGTGACTGTGACTGTGACTGTGACTGTGACTGTGACTGTGACTGTGACTGTGACTGTGACTGTGACTGTGACTGTGACTGTGACTGTGACTGTGACTGTGACTGTGACTGTGACTGTGACTGTGACTGTGACTGTGACTGTGACTGTGACTGTGACTGTGACTGTGACTGTGACTGTGACTGTGACTGTGACTGTGACTGTGACTGTGACTGTGACTGTGACTGTGACATTTTTCTGTGCGTGCTGCCCATATATTCCAAACCGATTTATTAGACGTTATCACGTCAAAAACAACAACAAAAGTTGTTGTTTTTAAATTTAACACGAGCTTGGGCGAAACGCACACAGGCCACGGATTTTGTAGTTTGTTTTTATAATCTAAACAACCAACTTGTTACATGCTCGTGTTAAATTTAAAAGCAACAACTTTTGTTGTTGTTTTTTCTTTTAACTTTTCAATTGAATATTTTTTCTTTGAATTTTAATCATCTATTACTTGGCCAAACGAGCATGGCATTTATTAGGGTTTATGCTTTTTATAAAGCTCCCTAAAAATATATAATTCGCAGGGTAGTTTTGCATTAAAAATTATATAATAGTGTCGATTTTATCGAACAAAGTGCGTCTTAGAAGAGTATGAACGGCATCTAACTGATGAGCCCACCGTTGATGCTTGGGCGAAACGCACACAGGCCACGGATTTTGTATTTTATTTTTATAATCTAAACAACCAACTTGGTACATGCTCGTGTTAAATTCAAAAGCAACAACTTTTGTTGTTGTTTTTTCTTTTAACTTTTCAATTGAATATTTTTTTTTGAATTTTAATCATCTATTACTTGGCCAAACAAGCATGGCATTTATTAGGGTTTATGCTTTTTATAAAGCTCCCTAAAAATATATATATATCGCAGTGTAGTTTTGCACTAAAAATTATATAATAGTGTCGATTTTATCGAACAAAGTGCGTCTTAGAAGAGTATGAACGGCATCTAACTGATGAACCCACCGTTCATGCTTGGGCGAAACGCACACAGGCCACGGATTTTGTATTTTATTTTTATAATCTAAACAACCAACTTGGTACATGCTCGTGATGAATTTAAAAGCAACAACTTTTGTTGTTGTTTTTTCTTTTAACTTTTCAATTGAATATTTTTTCTTTGAATTTTAATTATCTTTATAAGTTGTATCATGAATGCATTGCATATACATATATAAACTATAGTATTCCCACTTGAGGTGCGCCATCTATCGACGAAAAACTAAGCTCTAGAATACCATGGGAAGCAACAACAATAATTTCCACCATTTTAATTGTTGTTGTTGCTTCCCATGGTATACTAGCGCTAACAACAATTAAAATGGTGGAAACTGTTGTTGTTGCTTCCCATGGTATTCTAGAGCTTAGTTTTTTGTCGATAGATGGCGCACCTCAAGTGGGAATACTATAACTTACATATGCAATGGCATTGTATACAGGGTGTCCCAAAAGTCAACGTCAAAACGAAAACGGGTGATAGGGTAGGTGGTGACAGTTATCAGAAAAATAATAAAAAAAATCTTTGCCATGTATTTTGTGAGAAAAATCGAAAAAATGCTCACCCTCTGACGCCCTTTCAAGTGCCGTGATTACAAATCTTAATTTTTCTCAATTTTTTTTTTTTCTCTTATGGAACCTCGAATAACCCCGCTTTAATTGCTTTAAAAAATTTAAACACACCTGCATCAGTTTCGAAGAAAATGTCACTTTTTTGCCCAACTAAATACTCAAAATTTTTACATGACCCTTATTCAATGGGCTGTAGTGTAAAAAAAATGTACTATATTGAGCACAAAAATTAAAATTAAAGGTAAATATAATAAGGTAACAATATTTTTTGAAAACAACAAAAAAGAAACTTATAATAAACGTTACACAAAAAAAACCAAGTCCTGAGCCGCAGAGACTCCAAACGACCTACTATGAAGTAAGTCTCGCCTCACTTCCACCCCCGTATCACTCCTATAGAAAAAAAAATTTCTTTTTTTTATGGCGCGTCTTGCTAGTGCTGAAATAAAATATTTAAAAAAACTTTACGGACCCTACCTAAATCGAGCTCGTTTTAGGAGTACCGAATCCTTTTTCCAATATATAGTACAAAGTACGGCGGTAACGCGTTTCACGGGATACCGGAGGGAGGTAAAATAACCCTATCCCTAGCGGTATATGAAGTTGGTTTCTCTTTTTTTCACTAAATAATAGCTAAGAAATGTCAAGGTATGTATATAATTAAAATTAATCACGCCAAAAAAAAAAGAAAATTTAAAATTATCTTAAAATCTAACAATAAGTACAATAATATTACAGCAGCTTCCAAAAAGAACCAGGATCAATCATTAAAAATTGTGTGCAAATGTGTAACGGCAAAATGTGAAGCGCACTATCAAGGGCATTGGAAGGTCACTCTTGATAAACTTGCGGATAGTCAACCGCCCGTCGTTAGGACCTCTAATTTGCCGAGTTCTTTGGTTGAAAAAATGTGCTTGCTCCAATTTTTATCGGATTTTTGAGCTTACGTACGTCTATTAAAATTCTAATTCATCCGCGAAAAGTTGCGGTTCTGACGTAAAAATGTTTCCGTCAGTGACTGTGACTGTGACTGTGACTGTGACTGTGACTGTGACTGTGACTGTGACTGTGACTGTGGATGGAGTCGGACAGTGCATCGAATTCGATAAAAGTCGAGTTACTGTCCAGATTTGGGCTTCTATAAATAAAACATGTATGGATGACGTGCTTTTGTACGGTGAATTTAAACCACATGAAATTGAAGTCTGTGTTTGAACACTGACCATATTGTGGTAGAAGCTGGTAAGCAACGTCATTTCTAACGTATACGGCTAATCCGTGATAGGAAAAGAATAATGGCACTAAGCTGTACCCGTGTAGGTTAAATTCTAACGGATCAGAATTATCACCTATTTGGGTTTCACTTAGTGCCAAAACAGCTGGCCTGTACGTAGCAGTGTGGACATACGCGGCATAGAAATTCTTTCTAAGCCCCCGAATGTTGCTGTAATCGACTCTAAAGTTACCTGTCATTACGATAAACAAACATATAGTGAAAACCAATAACGAACGACTATTCTATAATAGTTGCACATCAATCACCAAAAAGACTTCATAAAAAACACACCAACATGAGTAATTATGCCTTCATATTAATATGTTCCTAATCCGCCCCTGGAAACTTACATGCAACTACTAATACATTCATCTACTATCATGATTTCAATTGATACCTCAATGCGTGTGTACACATTTGAATATAACAATTGAAACCTTGATAGGCTGTGTGTGTAGAAGGGGGAAGGGAAGAAGAAAGGAACCACTCGATGCTAATCCACAGATGACGACACTGAATTTTCCTTGCGCGCACTGATAGCGGATTTTGTTGCTGGATTAGCTACTGTGCTTTTGTTTTCGATTTGGGTTTGGTGGTTGGGGCTATAATTTTTTTTTTTTTAAACTAATTATTCGCAGGTGGTAGCGGCCGATTTTTGTTGTTGCATTTAGTATGTACTATTATCAACTAAGAACACTGGCACTGATCTATATTGCGCGCGCGCGTTACAATAATATTTTATTGGGCTATTGAAGTTTGAAGGTAATGATTTACACTTTTTTTTTTTTTTTTTTTTTATGGGGACTATTGCGACTTGGATTGCTTTGTTATTTATTTATTTATATATCTTGTAATAATGTAAGACACAACTTTATGGGGTGTAAAAATAAAACAGAAAACACAGTTTGACAAGACGAGGGATTTTCGACGCCGACGACACACAGCGCGTGCGCTGCCGATGGTAGGCAAAACGACGCCTGTGACTGTGACTGTGACTGTGACTGTGACTGTGACTGTGACTGTGACTGTGACTGTGACTGTGACTGTGACTGTGACTGTGACTGTGACTGTGACTGTGACTGTGACTGTGACTGTGACTGTGACTGTGACTGTGACTGTGACTGTGACTGTGACTGTGACTGTGACTGTGACTGTGACTGTGACTGTGACTGTGACTGTGACTGTGACTGTGACTGTGACTGTGACTGTGACTGTGACTGTGACATTTTTCTGTGCGTGCTGCCCATATATTCCAAACCGATTTATTAGACGTTATCACGTCAAAAACAACAACAAAAGTTGTTGTTTTTAAATTTAACACGAGCTTGGGCGAAACGCACACAGGCCACGGATTTTGTAGTTTGTTTTTATAATCTAAACAACCAACTTGTTACATGCTCGTGTTAAATTTAAAAGCAACAACTTTTGTTGTTGTTTTTTCTTTTAACTTTTCAATTGAATATTTTTTCTTTGAATTTTAATCATCTATTACTTGGCCAAACGAGCATGGCATTTATTAGGGTTTATGCTTTTTATAAAGCTCCCTAAAAATATATAATTCGCAGGGTAGTTTTGCATTAAAAATTATATAATAGTGTCGATTTTATCGAACAAAGTGCGTCTTAGAAGAGTATGAACGGCATCTAACTGATGAGCCCACCGTTGAAGCTTGGGCGAAACGCACACAGGCCACGGATTTTGTATTTTATTTTTATAATCTAAACAACCAACTTGGTACATGCTCGTGTTAAATTTAAAAGCAACAACTTTTGTTGTTGTTTTTTCTTTTAACTTTTCAATTGAATATTTTTTTTTGAATTTTAATCATCTATTACTTGGTCAAACAAGCATGGCATTTATTAGGGTTTATGCTTTTTATAAAGCTCCCTAAAAATATATATATATCGCAGTGTAGTTTTGCACTAAAAATTATATAATAGTGTCGATTTTATCGAACAAAGTGCGTCTTAGAAGAGTATGAACGGCATCTAACTGATGAACCCACCGTTCATGCTTGGGCGAAACGCACACAGGCCACGGATTTTGTATTTTATTTTTATAATCTAAACAACCAACTTGGTACATGCTCGTGATGAATTTAAAAGCAACAACTTTTGTTGTTGTTTTTTCTTTTAACTTTTCAATTGAATATTTTTTCTTTGAATTTTAATCATCTATTACTTGGCCAAACGAGCATGGCATTTATTAGGGTTTATGCTTTTTATAAAGCTCCCTAAAAATATATAATTCGCAGGGTAGTTTTGCATTAAAAATTATATAATAGTGTCGATTTTATCGAACAAAGTGCGTCTTAGAAGAGTATGAACGGCATCTAACTGATGAGCCCACCGTTGATGCTTGGGCGAAACGCACACAGGCCACGGATTTTGTATTTTATTTTTATAATCTAAACAACCAACTTGGTACATGCTCGTGTTAAATTCAAAAGCAACAACTTTTGTTGTTGTTTTTTCTTTTAACTTTTCAATTGAATATTTTTTTTTGAATTTTAATCATCTATTACTTGGCCAAACAAGCATGGCATTTATTAGGGTTTATGCTTTTTATAAAGCTCCCTAAAAATATATATATATCGCAGTGTAGTTTTGCACTAAAAATTATATAATAGTGTCGATTTTATCGAACAAAGTGCGTCTTAGAAGAGTATGAACGGCATCTAACTGATGAACCCACCGTTCATGCTTGGGCGAAACGCACACAGGCCACGGATTTTGTATTTTATTTTTATAATCTAAACAACCAACTTGGTACATGCTCGTGATGAATTTAAAAGCAACAACTTTTGTTGTTGTTTTTTCTTTTAACTTTTCAATTGAATATTTTTTCTTTGAATTTTAATTATCTTTATAAGTTGTATCATGAATGCATTGCATATACATATATAAACTATAGTATTCCCACTTGAGGTGCGCCATCTATCGACGAAAAACTAAGCTCTAGAATACCATGGGAAGCAACAACAATAATTTCCACCATTTTAATTGTTGTTGTTGCTTCCCATGGTATACTAGCGCTAACAACAATTAAAATGGTGGAAACTGTTGTTGTTGCTTCCCATGGTATTCTAGAGCTTAGTTTTTTGTCGATAGATGGCGCACCTCAAGTGGGAATACTATAACTTACATATGCAATGGCATTGTATACAGGGTGTCCCAAAAGTCAACGTCAAAACGAAAACGGGTGATAGGGTAGGTGGTGACAGTTATCAGAAAAATAATAAAAAAAATCTTTGCCATGTATTTTGTGAGAAAAATCGAAAAAATGCTCACCCTCTGACGCCCTTTCAAGTGCCGTGATTACAAATCTTAATTTTTCTCAATTTTTTTTTTCTCTTATGGAACCTCGAATAACCCCGCTTTAATTGCTTTAAAAAATTTAAACACACCTGCATCAGTTTCGAAGAAAATGTCACTTTTTTGCCCAACTAAATACTCAAAATTTTTACATGACCCTTATTCAATGGGCTGTAGTGTAAAAAAAATGTACTATATTGAGCACAAAAATTAAAATTAAAGGTAAATATAATAAGGTAACAATATTTTTTGAAAACAACAAAAAAGAAACTTATAATAAACGTTACACAAAAAAAACCAAGTCCTGAGCCGCAGAGACTCCAAACGACCTACTATGAAGTAAGTCTCTTATGGCGCGTCTTGCTAGTGCTGAAATAAAATATTTAAAAAAACTTTACGGACCCTACCTAAATCGAGCTCGTTTTAGGAGTACCGAATCCTTTTTCCAATATATAGTACAAAGTACGGCGGTAACGCGTTTCACGGGATACCGGAGGGAGGTAAAATAACCCTATCCCTAGCGGTATATGAAGTTGGTTTCTCTTTTTTTCACTAAATAATAGCTAAAAAATGTCAAGGTATGTATATAATTAAAATTAATCACGCCAAAAAAAAAAAAGAAAATTTAAAATTATCTTAAAATCTAACAATAAGTACAATAATATTACAGCAGCTTCCAAAAAGAACCAGGATCAATCATTAAAAATTGTGTGCAAATGTGTAACGGCAAAATGTGAAGCGCACTATCAAGGGCATTGGAAGGTCACTCTTGATAAACTTGCGGATAGTCAACCGCCCGTCGTTAGGACCTCTAATTTGCCGAGTTCTTTGGTTGAAAAAATGTGCTTGCTCCAATTTTTATCGGATTTTTGAGCTTACGTACGTCTATTAAAATTCTAATTCATCCGCGAAAAGTTGCGGTTCTGACGTAAAAATGTTTCCGTCAGTGATCGCTTGTATAAAAACAATAACTGCCGCTTCTGTCACTCGTAAATTTATTTAAAAAAAATAATGACTTGAAATTCTAAATACCCTCCCAGAACTACCATCACTCACCCTTGGGGTAGTTTTCTAATTTCTTATTTTCCTCCTTCAATGACTGGATGATTTTAATTTTAATAATAATATAAGAATTTTAACTAATATATAATTTATCTAGGGACTTATGCTTCAACACTTAACACCACTATTAATCCAACCTCTGGCTGGTATTTTGAATTTGCGAGGGCATAATCTCGAGCAGTCACCCACAGCTTCCCATCTTTATCATCTCCACCTCTACACCACCACTCTACAGCTTTTTCATCTTTTAACCCGTAATTTCCCAGCAACAACTTAATCTACTCGTATGAAGTCTTGCCTCTTTTTACATGCGATTATCGGTACTATAAGGCAAGTTATGCATTCGTATTGCATTTGAATGGGCAATCAAACATAACATTACGATGATAGAGAAGCCTAAAAAAGTGGGTCCGACAATTCTGTCTGTCTGTCTGTCTGTCTGTCTGTCAGTCCGTCCGTCTGTATCGGCACCTACAGCCTAAACGGCTGGACCGATTTGCTTCAAATTTGGTAGACACGAGTAGTATTATTATGACGTCCTACAGAGGGGTTTTTGGAATTAGCATTCTAGCTTTAAAACTAACGGTACCTGCCATACGATTTTTAGTGAAAAATTAATTTTTCTCAAAAACGGCTCCTTCAATTTTGATAAAGTTTTCTGAATAGTGTTTTATGTGCAAGCTTTATGTTTTGGTTGGAATAGATTTTTCAGGAAAAGTCTTATAACGGTACCTCCCATAGGACCGGTTTTTTTAAATCCGATTTTCTCGTAAGCCACTTGACGGATTTCTATGAAATGTTTAATGTAAAAGCTCTTTTTTAAAAGAAATAATAAGACTTCTTAAATTTTTCAAAAAAAGTTTTTTTGAGTTTTTTAAAAAAGTTTAAAAATTTTTTTTCAATTTTTGTTTTTTTCCAAAAACGGTTTAATCTATATTTTTTAATTTTATTTTTCTGATAAAAACTACAAAGTGCTAGAAGTTGGCATACTCAAAAAAATATTGGAATATATTTTCAAAAAGTTTTTCAAAAAAAACTGTTTTTTAAAAAAACTGGTTGAACGATTTTGAAAATCTTTTTTGTAAAAATTCAAAAAAGTAAAAGAAACCTGATGTTTTATTTCATTTTCTCCAAAAAACGTTTAAGGTATTGATTTTTAAGTGATTTATAAGATTTCATATGATTTTCTTAACGCTTTTTTCCCAAAATCTCAAGCACTCAAAATCATTTTAACACATTAGAGCAAGCTTGTGCGACCGAGTCGTGCACTTTATTTTGGTTCAGTTTAGATTCTGCATCTATGACTCCTAGAAGTAGACCTACTTTTGCAACAAGGAATCTTACTGGTTTTAAACTTCCCAAGCTGAAAACCTTATTGGTTTCTATATGAACAGTTTACCTGTCCTATAAAAACTTTGCTCAAACATTTTCTGAAAGTCCGCCACAATTACTACTATTATTGTGCTATTACGCCCTTCCCCTGTCCTTCCACATACCTCAACCACCGCCAAATCGTCCAAAATACCCCTGCAACCTTACCTCTTTGCCATAATTATTGTCTTACATGCACCCCTTTACCTGCCTCCATCTCGTTCCATATTCATTACGTTTCGCCAAATTGACATTTTTGACATTTCAATTTCCAGAAAACAAAATTTCACTACATCGCAATACCAACCAAAAGAAAATGTCACAAAAAAAAATATAAAATAAAAAAAAATAGAATGCGCTATAAAGAAAAAAAAGATGCCGATGCTAATCGTCCTGGTAAATAAGCCTTTTCTGTCTTCCTTCCATCGGATGAATTTAATTTATATTTCAGAATCCATGCCTCCAGTGAGCCGTGAAGCAACTTCAAACAGAAGGAAGCAGTCAAGAGTTGCTTTCAGGGAGCATGGCGTAGCAGGTAGGTAAACCCTTTAGTCGGATCCCCTACTGGCATCCGCAACAATACTTATCAAAAGTATTTGAAAAAATTATGAACAATCAGTTTCAAAATTTTCTACAAACAAATAAGTTACCTTGCTTGAACCAGTCTGGCTATCGTCCAAGACATAGCTGTACAACAGCCTTCATTAATGTAGTGGAAGATATAAGACAATCAGTAGACTGTGATAATATTACTTTCCTCACATTATTAGACTTTCCTAAGGCTTTTGATACTGTTAATCATAGTATATTATGCAGAAAACTCAAAACTCTCCTCAATGTAAGAAAAGCTAATTAACTCATACCTTCGTAGTTGGATATTGTGTCTCTGGCTCATTGCCTCTAAGTAGAGGTGTTCCGCAGGGCTCAATTTTGGGACCTCTCCTTTTCATAATGTACATAAATGAACTTCCCTCATGTCTATTACACTGCTCCACTGATATGTAAGCTGATGACGTCCAACTGCGGAAAAGTTGCCCTTTAGAGAATGGGTTAAGCGAAATGAATGATGATCTTAATCGAATTCTCGACTGGTCAAAGTTCAATGGGCTTTTTCTAAACCAAAAAAATCAAAATACCTAGTTATTTCCCGAAGACCCATTGGCAACACTGCTGTGAAAGTGATCGGATTCAATTTTAATATCGCTCCCGTAATTTTTTTTTTTTTAATTTAATAAGAAAATCTAGAAAAGTTACTACAAAAATTCGATAGTAACGGTCTGTTCCGTAAGATTTAAGAAAAGTTATTATATAACAGGTAAACATTATTATATAAGCCTAAAAGTAACCTTTGAAGCATCTTAACACGTCACATGACCGACATCAAACGAAAATTAAGCGAAACCTCTCCAGAAGAAAATCCCCATTTGAAAACTCCGTTTCTTAACAGAAAATCAATTGTCTACAAATCATACCCAGCTATGTCCATATCTGTAACAGACTTACAAAAAATAAAATCAATTGTCGATGAATCTCTGCATACGGAGCTAGCAAAAGCAACAGCCAAATTAGCTACGAAAGAAGATCTCATCACATTGAACGACGAAATAAACTCGCTGCGTAAACAAAATGAAGATTTATCCCGGCAAATCAGACATTTTGAATTTCGGTGTAATTTGATGGAGGAGGAATTGGAGGCGCAAGGTCGAGAAATCAAAGGAAAGAACATCATTCTCACTATCCCAAATGACCATGTCAACCATGAAGTAGAGATTCGATCTATTATGCAAATATTGCTACGTGATGCAAATCGGGCGGTAGAGTCAACTAAACTATCCGAAAACCAAAAAATTATCAAACTGAATGTCAACACTGGCTCTAATGAAAATGCCGCAAAAATGTTGCGAAACTCCTCAAAACTAAAACGCACAGGTGCGTTCATACAACGTGATTTAACTTAACAGTCACAACACAAGCGAAGAATTCTGCTTAGTTACAGGAAAATTATTAAAATGAAAAAACTAACCGAAATTGTATTAGTTAAAAATAATTCTTTAATTGTTGCTGATAAAAAATTTTATTTAAACAACATTAATACACTTAAATATAAAAACGATGACGGAGAAAAACACCTGCAGGACATATTCGGAGAACTTAATTTTGAAGCTGTCAAATCGCTGTCTAATAGACGTCAAATTGATTGGTCAAGACCAGTTGATGAAGTTCCACCAGGGGTGCCACTTTATCAAAATCATCCTAGTGCTAGTTCATCAGTACCAATTTGAAAATGTGATGCCGTCAGCTCAACTTCTTATACTTATAATATTTTGTCCTATAACGTGTCAGGTCTCAATAGTAAACTTTTATTTGTTGATTTTTTTAATTATTTAAAAGATTTTGATATATTTTTTTTTTATATGAAACGCATGTAAGAAACGAACATTTTAGTAAATTTACAAAATTTTTTAATGGTTATAAGATAGTTTCGAATGCTGCAATAAAAACATATACAAAAGGTCAAGGGAAATCAGTAATTGATTATTGTACGGTAAATAATGAATGGATCGATCTCATAAGAAAATTTGAAGTGCGATGTAAAAACTTTTCCGATCACATGCCAATTGTGGTTGAATGGTCAAGTGAAATAATGTCCACAGAAAGGAATCTCCAACTTCTCCCTCGGCTCAAATGGAATCATGACGTCTCACTTATGTATGCGCAAAAGTTGGATTATAATCTTTCGATGTTGAATGTGTCGGTCGAGTCAGCGGATGATCTTTCAAACCAACTTGTGTCGTGTATACGAAATTCTACAACAAACACGGTTCCAACTAAAAGCATAAAGTTTAAACAAAAGTAGTTTGACCGAGAATGTATGAACGCACGGGAAAAATCCTTTGGTCTTTTTAATGCTTTGCGGAACTCCAACTGCCAAAACCTGAAGATCTGGTATAATCAAGCAAATATGCAGTATAAAACCTTATGCATCCAAAAGAAAAAAGACTTCGAAAATAATCAAGCGTTCATGCTTGGTCAAGCAAAGGACTCTAAAGAGTTTTGGAAAATTGCCAATGAAATTAATGGGTCAAACTTCGTTATTGGATCAGAAGCAGCTGCTGAAGACCTATCCAATCACTTTAAAAATCTTTTAAATGACAAAATAGACCTTAAATTCGCGTATGCTGAACCTTATATCGTTGACGAAATCTTAGATGTTGAAATCACTTTGGCTGAAATACAGACGGTAATCATAAAGGCAACAAATGGAAAAGCTCCGGGTGAAGATGGGATTCCCTACGAATTTTTTAAAAATGCGACCCCGAACTATACTTCTCAACTTAAATCGCTTTTCGATAAAGTGTACCTAAAAGCGGATGTGCCTTTATCTTTCAAAAGGTCTGTCATCTTCCCCATTCACAAAAAAGGTGACAAGAATATCGTAGATAATTATCGAGGCATCTCATTTATGAACGTTTTAGCAAAAAAATTTTGTGGTGTACTCGCTAATAGACTCGATAAATGGGTAGAAACTCACAACATCCTTTCAGAACTCCAAGCTGGTTTTAGGAAAGGGTTTTCAACAGTGTACCATATTTTCACCCTGGCATCCATTGTAAAAGCGTATCAAGCTAGGAAAAAAAAGATATATGCATTTTTCGTCGATTTTAAATCTGCTTTTGACCTTGTGAATCGAAACGCTCTCTTCTACAAACTTTCACAATTGGGTCTGTCGACGAAGTTTATACACGTTTTACAGGAAATTTATGCAGAATCGAAAGCAGCCGTCTGGGATGGATCAACTTACTCCGACTGGTTCGAAACGGATATTGGTGTTAAGCAAGGATGCGTTCTTAGCGCTCTTCTTTTTGCACTCTTCATAAACGATGTAGTTGCTCATCTGCCTGGAGGAATTCAAATAGTGGAAACGACAATAAACGTTCTTTTATACGCCGATGATCTAGTGATACTATCAGAATTACCTGAAAATCTTCAACTGATGATAAACCGACTAGCTGATTACTGTAGCTAATGGGGACTTGTCATTAACACTTCTAAGTCAAAAGTAATGGTGTTTTCAAGATCGGTTCGTAACCAGAATGCAATCATTAATTGGTCCTTTAACGGCAATCGTTTGGAAACTGCTAACAAATACAAGTATCTAGGAGTGAAACTAAATAAAACCATGGATTTCACCAACCACCTTACAGAGAAAGCCAAATCTTCCCAAAAATTGATTAATCTGTCCTGGAGAAATGTCTTCTCTAACGAGCACATTCAACTGTCCGTGAAATATAAAATATTTGATGCTGTCATTAAATCAACGCTATGTTACTCTTCCCAAGTATGGGGCATTGATGAGTATGAGGCTGTAGAGAAGTTCCATAGAAATTTTTTAAAAAAACTTTTCAACCTACCTTTAAAAACACCTAACTATTCTCTATATCTCGAGACTGGTCTTCTCAAACTTTTCACAAGCACACTTAAATCACAGGCTGACTACATAATTAAGGTACTATCTCATCAGGATACCCGACTCACCAAAAAAATGGCTTATTATGAAATGAGGAATGAGGACTGGTGGACGGCGAAGTGGAAAGTGTTAGGAAACGCTTGTGGTGAAGTGATTACGTTGGATCCGCTCAACTTACAGCAGTTAAAGCGACAGTTTTACCGTATAATCCAAGGGCATGAAAACTCTGTGCGTGATGCATTTATAAAAAAGGCTCGTGATTCGGAGAGTAGATTCATATACGCACAACTAAACTTTAACCTTATGCAAACGAACTACTTTAACGATTCGCTTAACTACAGAGAAATCTCCCTGATATTAAAAGCAAGGTGTGATCTCTTGGGACTGAACGGATGCCCATACAACGGAAGCTTTAACCAGTTCTGTACACTATGTAATTTAAAAGCCAAAGAAGATTGTTTTCACTTCATTAGTATTTGCCCCATGTTTACTCCACATCGGCTTGCTCATTTCGGAAAGAAAACTATGACGATGCAGGAAACCATCTTTATTCTAAACGAGTTTGACTGGAAGGCACTCTACCTTTTTTTGAAAGAAATACATAAACATAGAATGTTACTTATTACTGAATTTGCGTAGTTGCTCTTTTTATAATATGAAAAAAAAAATTATTAAAAAAAAAAAAATTATTAAACATATATATAAACTTGCTAACCGATCTGACGGCAATGCCATAGCTTGAAAATTCATAATATTGTGATAAACAATGTGTTCAGAAAAGAAGCAATAAATGAATAACTTACTTACTTACTTACTTACTTCATACCTCCCTCCTAATCGACTCAGCAGCAAATCTTGGAATTACTTTTAACAGGCAGCTTACCTGGAATAACCACATACAATTTATTCTTGGTAGAACATATGGAGGTCTCCGAATGCTTTATGCTACACAAAAGATAACACCTGTTAAAACTAGGATGATTCTCGCAAAAACGCTGCTTATTCCAACACTGCTGTTTGGCTGTGAACTTTTCTCTAACTGCGATTACGAACACAAAAGAAAACTCAATGTTGCTTACAACTGTAAAGCACGTTATATTTTTGTTCTGAAAAGAAGAGAGCATGTATCTTATTTCGCCAAATCAATATACGGCCTAACTTTGAAAAATCTTTGTAAGCTAAGGACTCTAACATTGCTTCAGAATATTATACAAGCGCATCAGCCCTCCTTTCTTTATAACAGAATCCATTTTCCGAGTTCTACCAGGTCCTTGGATCTACTACCCGAAAGATATCGTTTTCTCGTATCAGAACGTCATTTCTTGATAATTGACATCCGACATTGGAATTCCCTGCCCCGACCTTAAAGATTGATAAGCTGTTCAGCCCTGTTTAAAGTTAAGGTAAGAGAATACTTAGGGATTAATTGAGATTGTTGTATTGTCTTACAGATTTTATATATATTGTATATTATTGTATTTTTACCTTTTATCCTAAATATAATTTTTTTTTCTCCCTTTTTTTAATTTTGATTGATCAAGCTTCGGTCTTTAAAATATTAAAATATTGTTAATTCATGTGTATTTACGAATATTACCTATTTATTTAATTTTGCTTTAATCACTCGGTAAAGTAGCACTAAAAATGTATTTATATATAAAGCTTGCGCTACAAAAATAAATATTGTATCTTACTGTGTAAGTCTATTCCTTAATAAAGAACATTGAACATTGGATGTAACTCCCGGAAATCTCAACACCTTTACTGACTCCACCATAGTTTTGGCCTGGCTTTCTTCTCTCCCTCGCAGAGGGAACACCTTCGTGGCTAATCGCACTGCGGATATTTTGGATAACCTACCTCGATCTGTTTGGAATCACGTCCGCTCTGAGAAAAATCCAGCGGATAGTGCCTCGAGAGGAGTGAAACCAAATAAGTTGCTGACTCTGGACTTGCGGTGGAAAGGCCCCGCTTGGATTTCATCAGAGCCTAACCAATGGCGGGCTGTGGCCGTCAAGGAAGTTACCCGAGGAAAAGAAACGCCAAGTGGCAGTGCTGACTTCCATCCCGGAAACGCATTTCCTTGATGAGCTGGTACCCAATATATCTTCTTGGATGCGGCTCATTCGTGTTGTTGCCTACGTCCTTTGGTTTGCATGGAAGAGGAACGATACGCCGCAAAAACGTTATTTTGGATATTTATGTTTTGCTGAGCTCTGTTCTTTGAAAGAAACCTGTCTTAAATTTTGTCAAAATCAGTTTAGGGATGAAATTCAGGTGTTGAAATTACATAGGCCGGTATCTCTTAAATCAAAATTATCTTCACTAGCCCCTTTCCTTGATGGAGTAAGTTTGCTGCGGGGGGGGGGGACGAATATCACATGCTCCAAATGTACGATTTGGAATTAAACATCCACTTATCCTATCAAAAAATTATCGTGATTCGCTGCTTATTCTTTCAGATGCTCGTGAGAAGTTTCTACATTCAGGTGTTTCCGAGCTGTTTTCTGTGGTTCGACAGGAGTACTGGATAATTGGCCAGAAACATGATTCGCAAGGTGATACACGAGTGGTGGTCGTCTCGCGTCTCTCCCTCATTTGCGTTCGATCCAACCGCATGCGATTATGCGGGGCAAATTATGCTTCGAGCTTCGAAGCTTCGCATGGCCACCAAAGCATTGCACTTAGAAGTGGTAAGTGATCTTTCGACTGAGACCTTTATTGCTGCCTTGCGGAGATTAATCGCCAGACGTGGGAAGTGTAGTGTCATCCAATCGGATAATGGCACCAACTTTCAAGGAGTTGCTAGAAAGCTGTCTGAAGTCTACGAGCTGGTTCGATCTTCAAAACACAACGAATTTGTGTCTACAACCTCATTTTGGAGGCCTATGGGAAGCAGGCGTAAAATGTGTTAAGCAGCATCTTCGTCTATTGTTGGGAACAACCTTCTTACGTTTGAGGAAAGGGGCACGTTGTTAGCCCAAATAGAAGCGTTACTGAATTCTCGACCTCTATTTGCTATCTCCGATACTGACCTAAGTCCGCTAACCCCTTCTCATTTACTTATTGGTCGCCTGTATACCGCCCTACCAGAACCTTGTTAGTTGGAGGTTCCCACCAATCGATTGAAACATTCGGAATTACTGCTGAATAAGTTGCAGGGATTTTAGCAGCAATAGCAGTCCGATTATGTAAACTTGCTTCAGCAACGGCCTAAATGGAGACAGGCGAGCAGAGATATCACAGTGGGTGACGAAGTTGTTGTGAAAGAGGACACAAGTGTTTTCTGGCAAGGATGGACACATTCGAGTGGTTACACTGCGCACCAAGAGCGGGCTATTCAAGCGACCCATAAATAAGTTTGCGGTGCTACCAATTTCCTGAAGTGCCCTTCAGGGGTGGCGGCATGTTTAGAAATGAATTTATAAATATTTTTTCTTTGCTGTTTTGATTGATTGAATTAACGTAATTAATTAACTTAACTAAATAATTTCCCCTTTTTTCAATTTTCTGGAATTTAATTCTAAAATAATGTATAATTTACCCTATGTTGCTTTTCTTTATAGATTTTCCTTTCTAGCGCAGATGGTCAGTTTGGTGGTGATATGTATGTTTATACATTTATTTATTTGTTTGTGATGGATATGAATAATGATAATCTATTCCTCCACAGCACAAGCAACCGCAATATGCTTTCTATACATGATCAATTGCTTGGGCTAGCTGATATTCTCGATCAGCCAGCATCAAACTCTTTCGCGTCACCTTCCTTCTCTTACGAGCCCATTTATAAAGAAAGATCGGAAAATATAATATAAGGAATCCTGGAAAAAACAACGAATACTATTATGAGCTATGAAACAATTAACGCCATTATACCCATCCCTTCACAAATAAAAAATATAAATGTAAATACTTTTTGCGATTTTATTCTAACGAAATCTGACAATGCTTCTGATTTTTGAAAAGCTTATGTCTATTAACTGAATGGATAAGATTTGAAAAGCCAAAGTTTGTATATTTACATATTTAAGAGTAACAACTACAAAGGCTTTTGATACAATTCTTAACGAAATGATGGATAAAAACGGAAATGATTATTGTCATGCATATCAAAAATATTGAACCACATTTACTTACTTGTAAGTTCATAGAATGTCCATCCCAAGAAACCAATTAGTCCGGATATGATGTTGAAACCACCAGCCAACTGCCACTTTCTACTTTTGTGCTTAAGTGTTAAATGCAGAGCCAAAAAACAGCCTATAATTTCACTGAAGCCTGTATTTCAAAAAAAAATATTACCATTAGAATCGTTAACACTTTCAACACAACACTTCTTGCTTCGATTCTCATTACCCATAACTATTGTGTTCACTACTAAGTAATTTCGTCCGAAAGACCGAATATTCAGTAGCATCCCCATGAAATTAATAACAAACATAGCCAACGCAATATGAGCAGCGAATAAATGAGTTTTCGCCCTTGGTCCTGTCCACAATTCGGCCAAACTGGCTTCGCGAGGCGGGTTGCTTTTATAGAACTCAGCCTGAATGCACAACTGTTCAGTTAAGTCCATTGGTATTTTGTACGTTCGATCATTGATTTTAGCAGCATGGCGAATGATTTCCTCCACTTGTCTGATATTCTTGGTTTTTCTTAATAACCACCTCGGGGAGTCTGGCATCCAATTCAGGAGCAGTATAAGGGCAAGTGTAGGGAACGTGATTCCCAAGTAAATCTGAGTCCAATTCCGAAAGAACCCTGCAAGCCCCGGCATAAAAAAGAGCCCAAGGGACCAGAATGTGTCGTATAGTATTATTACCCCGAGTCGATATTTTCCATCAATTATATCTGAAACTGTTAAAAGTAACACAGAAAACAAAGTTCATGAAAATAAACATATACATTTTATACTGACTTACAGATTGTCTGTCCACCAGTGAACATAAGTGCACAGGATAAAGCAGATAGACATCGGAATGCACAATGCAATGTTAAATCCCTGGCAAATCCTGTGACGCAACCACAAATGATTTGCGAGACCATTCCAATGAACATTGTCGTCCTTGGACTTATCCTATATTATTATAAATTATTTGTAAAAGGACACTTGTTTTGCTTTGCTACATACCACAACATCATCTTTGTGGCAATAAGACCACCCATCAGTATTCCAACCAGATGCCAGAACTGCGTCCATGCTACAAGAATATCTCGTACGCAAACCAAATTAAATTGCATAACCAACGAATAAAAATCGTTGTTGTACTTAAATTTTGTACACTCATCCAGCCCGTCGCCATAATTTCTGTTTATGTAACATTGATCCTCAGAAACGGTTATATTGGTAGATGTTTCAGATGTTTCACATTGAAAATCTTCATTTGGGTTCAGCTCGGGGGCGGTGAATATGATACATGCCATAAACCATGAAGAAGGAATTTTGCACAGAAAAATTATGAGCACTGTTCGTAGCTGCCAAATTCCAAAGTCACCAAGAATGTTATTGACGAGCTCAGGTTCAGGCCTTAGAAAAGGTGCTGGTATTGTTTTTGCATCATTAACTGAAATATCATGATTGTCGAGCATTGTAAGGACGAATACGATGTATTCTAAGGGATATATTACAAATGAGACGTACACAAATTTTTTTTATTAATTTACGTTAATCTGTGCTAAACAAAATTAAAAATGTAAAAATTTAAGAGACATAAAATTGATATTTAATAAAATGCACGATTGGGTCGCAGGAACTTGCTCTTATGATAAGCAATTGTTTAGTGGCTGCATATATGGATGTTAAAAAAAATTTAAATAATTTCGAAAATTTTTTTTTTTTTTAAATTAGTTTAAGAGTTTTCTCGGAAAAACAAAGGATGCAATAAAATTTCAAAGCTATAAATTAATCTAGGAAAAAAAAATATTGAAAATCGTTGGACCAGTTTTTCTTAAAATGGCTATTTTTGAAAAATTTTCCAACAAATATTTTATAATTTATTTGAGTATGCAAATATATGGCAATCTGGAGTTAACATTTGAAAAAATAACTTAAAAAAAAATTAATATTCCCGTTTCCACCATATTTCGAAAACCAAAAATTTTTTTGAAAAAATTATAAAAAAATCAAAAAAAAAAGTTTTTGAAAATTTTGAAATGCCATATTATTAAAATTATTAATGAAAAAATTAATGTGCCCAAAATTTTATTGAAATCGAATGTATAGTTTACGAGAAAATTTGATTTGAAAGTACTGGTCCTATGAAAGGTACCGTTATAAAACAAATTTTGAATCTAGTGCCATTTTTTTGGGTCTAGAGCAAAAATAAAATAAAATGCACGACTGGGTCGCACGAACTTGCTCTAATGTGTGACAGTGGTCTTGGGGCTTGAGATTTTGATAAAAATAAATTTTTCAAAATTGTTAAATAATTACTTAAACTAATTTGAGCTGAAAAAAAGTACGCCATTTTATTTCTTTTATAAATTTGAATTTATGAGAATAAATTTATAAAAATCTGTGGAGCGGTTTTTGAGAAAAAAAGTTTTTTTTGAAAAACTTTTTGAAAAAATTTTTCAAAAAAAATTCAAAAACGCCAGTTCATAGGTATTCAGCAAATACATTTATTTAAAATTTTTAGAAAAAAATTTAATAAGCATTTTTCAAAATATGAATTTTTTAAATTTTTTTTTAAAAAAATGCTTTTAAAAATACAAAAAAATATTTTTCAAAAATATTGGTATGCAATACAAATTGAGCTACCTACAGCTATATGTGTGTGAAATTACGAAAGAATCGGTATAGTCGTTTTCGAGTTAGTCGAAAGCAAAAAAAACGGTCCTATGGAAAGTACCGTTCTTAGCCTTTTTTTTAAACTTTTTTTTCAGCCATATGATTGGTCGTACCTAAAAAGCAACACTGATTTTTTTAAATAAAAATCGTTAGAGCCGTTTTTGAGAAAAATAAGCTTCAAAATAACGGTTGTATGGCAGGTACCGTTATTTTTTGAGCTAAAAAAAAATTTCAATTTCCCCTCTGTACAATACCTAAAAAAGTCTGTATACCAAGTTTGAAGCAATTCGGCTAACCCGTTTGGGCTGTAGGTCTATATACAGACAGACAGACCGACAGACATACAGACGGACAGAATTTTTAGACCATCTTTTTTCGTCTTCGCTATCATCGTAATGTCATGTTTGATTGTTATCTCAAAACTTTTTTTTTCGACGAATGCATAACTTGCCTTATAGTACCTATAATCGCAAGTAAAAATGAAAAAATTGGCCAAAATCTAGTGGCTCTTTGTATAGGAGCCACCATTTAAAAAAGAGAAACTGAAGAAAAATCAATGCCATCTGATAGGAAGCTGTAAGGAACTATACCAATAAAAGTTTGTTTGAATTCGATACAACCGTTGACAACTTATGGTCATTTGAAAAAAGACGTTAAGATCAGATCCCCGTTATTAGCATTTTTTGCCAAAAACTAAAAACGCAGTTCTCTTAAGAACAATAAAAGAATATATTACACCAAATTTAATCAAAATCGTTAGAGCCATTTTTGAGCAAATTAGAAAAAACTTAAAAAAGTTGGCTAAAACTGAACGGCTCGTTGTATCCGAGCTACCATTTAGAAAGGCTTCACTGAAAAATTTACAAAGCTATCCTATAGAACGCTATAAAAAACGATGCCAAACGAAGTTTGAGTCAATTCAATCAAGCCGTTGCGAACTTATGGCCATTTGAAAAAAAAACCGTTAAGAGCAGATCTCCTTTATTTGCATTTTTAGCCAAAAACTAAAAACGCAGTTCTCTTAAAAACACTAAAAGAATATAACACACAAAGTTTAATCAAAATCG